>BSBK01004619.1:0-312500 GCA_027943335.1 Chamaecyparis obtusa | reverse complement strand
TTGGCAAACCATGTAGTCTCACTACTTCTCTGAAAAATAATTATGCTACATGAATAGCATCATTAGTCTTCTTGCAGGGAATGAAATGTGTCATCATTGAAAATTTGTCAACTACTACAAAAATTGAATCATGTCCCCATTGAGTCCTCGGTAAACCAAGAACAAAGTCCATACTGATATCCTCCCAAGGCTTCTCTAGTACAGGTAATGGCTGATATAACCCTATATTCTGCTTCACTCCCTTCGCCATCTGACATACTCTACAACTCTGTACAAACTTCTTCACATCTTGCTGCAACTGTGGCCAATAATAATTCTCACCAACCAAAGCAAGGGTTTTATCATGACCAAAATGTCTAGCCAATCCTCCAATATGCTTCTCTTTGATGAGATTCTCCCTCATAAAATTGCATGGAATGCACAACTGACTCCCTCTGAATAGCATATCATCTTGGATGATAAAATCTAGCCATTTCATCCTATCTAGAGTAACAGGTTCTTTACAAGCTTTCCAAGCTCCACCAAAATCAGGATCCTCTAGATACAAATTCTTGAGTTCCTTAAACCCAACCACCTCAATCTGCATCTCTATCAGCAATATTTGCCTTCTGCTAAGAGCATCTGCAACCCTGTTAGACTTTCCACTTCTGTGTTTCAAAACAAATGTATAACTCTGCAAAAACTCAACCCATTTTAAATGCATCTGATTCAACTTTCCTTGACTATTCAAATATTGCAAAGCTTGATGATCAGTATACAAAATAGCCTCCTTAGGAAGCAGATAGTGTCTCCACTTCTTCAATGCTTGAACTATAGCATAAAATTCCTGATCATAAATAGAATACTTCCTCTTGGCATCATTTAAATTCTCACTGATATAAGCAACCGGTTTACCTTCGTGGCTCATAATAGCTCCTATTGCGGTACCACTAGCATCACAATCTACTTGAAACACCTTATTAAAATTTGGAAGTGCTAAAATAGGTTGTTCTGTAACTTTTTGTTTCAACAATTGAAAACTATTTTCTGCCCCTTTAGTCCACTTAAACTCTTTTTTATCTCCTCTCATTGTTTCAGTCAAGGGACCACAAATACTGCTAAATTTTTTGATAAACTTTATGTAAAAGCTAGCCAAACAATGAAAATATCTTACCTCAGTAGCACTCCTTGGAGCATGCCATTCAAGGATAGCCTGTACCTTCTCTGGGTCCATTTTTAGACCTTCTGCTGAAACTACAAATCCCAAATACACTAACTCATTCTTTACAAAACTGCACTTCTTCAAATTAATCAACAATTTCTCATCTCTTAGCTTCTCAAACACCATATGAATATGCATCATATGCTCCTCCAATGTCTTGCTAAAGATAAAAATATCATCTAGGTAAACAATGACAAACTTACCTAGAAATTCTTTCATAACCTCATTCATGAGCTGTATAAAAGTGCTTGGTGCATTGGTTAGCCCAAAAGGCATGACTAACCACTCATATAGTCCTTCCTTTGTCTTGAAGGTAGTCTTCCATTCATCTCCTTCTATGATCTAAATCTGGTGATATCCACTCTTCAGATCTATCTTTGAGAAATACACAGCTCCACTCAAACAGTCCATAATATCATCCATTCATGGCAATGGAAACCTATACTTGATTGTGATCTTTTTTATTGCTCTGGAATCTATACACATCCTCCATTCTCCATTCTTCTTTGGCGCTAATACCACTGGTACAGCACAGGGACTCAGACTCTCTCGAATCAACCCCTTCTGCAATAACTCGTCTACTTGTCTGTTCAACTCTTCACTTTCCGCTGGTGTCATTCTGTGTGCTGCCTTGTTTGGCAAACTGGCTCTTGGAGTCAAATCCATCTGATGACTGATCTTCCTTACCGGTGGTAATCCATCAGGTACATTATCAGATATAATATCCTGAAACTCATTCAATAAATCTGCAACCTCTACAGGTATATCCTCTACTTCCTCTTTACCAGCTTTTGGAATTAAAGCAAAACAGACATGTTCATGCCTCATACCATCTACGAATTCTCTTCCATCAACAAAAGTTATTCTTGCATTACCACATACATTTTCTTCGGTCTCCTTAAATGGCTTTAGCTTATGTCGTACTCCATCCTTTGTCAAGGAATAGTTATTTGCATGACCATCGTGTACAACACATTTGTCAAACTGCCATGGTCTACCCAACAACATATGACATGCATCCATAGATATTATATCACATAGTACCTCATCTTCGTACCCACTGATCTTGAACTTTACCAGGCACTGTTCACTGACCATGACCTTGTGGTCATCCTGCACCCAGGCAATCCGATATGGATGTGGGTGTTTTTGTCTCTTGAGCTTCAACTTTGTCACCATCTCTTCTGACACCAAATTGTCAGTGCTTCCACTATCAATAATCACATCACAACATTTACCTTCACACTTGCATCTAGTGTGAAATAAGCTCCTCCTTTGTTCAGGTTCATTCTCACCACTCAGCAGGACTCTTTTGTTAATTAGCGTTTCTCCTCTTTCGGCATCTTCAGAATTTGATGATCTGGCATCTTCATCTACATGTGCAACTCTGGCCTGGCCTTCATTTCTCCTATCTATTCTACCTTGGCACTGAGGACATTCAAATGCCCTATGACCTTCTTCTCCACAGTGAAAACATGTTCCACGGAAGCCTCCTCTTCCAGATCCTTGTCCTCTTCCTCTTCCTCTCTAATCTCTATTATTCTGATCTTGGAAATGATTGAAATTGTTTCCTCTCTGATTCTGACTGCTACTGGCCTCATCTTTCTTTTTTGGATCTTCATTTCAACCACCATATGAGTGTCCACCAGATCTTCCACCATGACCTCTTCCATTTTCTCTGCTCTCAAACTTCTTATTCAACTTTTCCTCTACTTTTAGGGCAAACTGGTATGCCTCCTCAATACTATTCATTAGAACTAGATTCAACTCCTCCTGAATACTTGGCCTTAACCCATTAAGGTATCGGGCAACTTTCTCCTTATCAGCTTCCGCATGGCCTGTTCTGATGAAGAGTCGATAGAACTCCTCTGTATACTCCTGAACAGATCTTCTTGCTTGCTTCAAACTTTGCATTTTCTTTAGTAGGTCAAGCTCATAATCAATAGGAATGAACTATCACTTCAATTTATCCACCATCCGATCCCATCTTGTGATTTTATCTTTCCCTCTTCTATTTCTCTCAAATTGAATCTCTTGCCACCAGATCTTTGCATGACCTTTTAGTCTGGCCTTTGCAAATTTGACCCTATTAGGATCCTCAACATCTTCATACTCAAAATATTCCTCACATTCATTGATCCAGTCGATCAATTCCTCCGGGTTAAGATTTCCAGAAAATGTAGGAACCTCAATCTTAGGTTTTTTCCCAATCTTGGAAATCGCTCGAAAAAGTCTTTCTTCCTCCTGATTCACAACTTCAGCTTCTCCTTCTTGATATTCTTCTTTGGCTTCATCTTCGCTTTCATCTCTGACATTAAGATTCATTCCTCTGCGAATCTCTTCTTGCAATGCTCGCACTTGTCTCTGCAACTCTCTAACCTCAGGTGTCACAGCACCATCTCTTCCACCACGTTCTCTTTGTGGAGGCATTTTCGTGATGCGTGCTAAAACCCTAACCACGGTCCTGGTGCAAACTGACTCACAGTCGGTGATCTATTTACACACTCAAGAACTCCTGTTCTGATACCACTTGATGAAGGGTGCTCCCCTTAGTACCACAAACACATAATAGAAATAGAGAAACAACAACAATAATATGCAAGAATAAAAAATTGGCTTCTTATTATCTCCACAAATGTGGAATTACAAACTTTCAGAATTACAATATGCAAAGCCACATGGGCATTCCATTACAATATTCTGTAGGAAAAATCCTGGAATCAATACCCAGATCTACTACCCAGAACTGCCCTAGACAACACTACGGGCCTTCTTTATATAGGCAATTTCCACCGCCCGAGAAGGTTCCAAAAATTTAGCCCTAAGGGCTGACCCAACTTAGAATTATTTTATTTTTCAATTTATTACATCAAAGTTGGCTCAAAATAACTTTGGAAACCCAAACAAAAATTTTGAAGAAAAATTATTTTTTGCCATTTTAGGTGGCCTGACTTTCGGAGACCATAAGTCATCACCAGTTGACCTGATTGACTATTATAACCCCATTTCAAAAATGCCACAAAGCACTCTACAGGCTAGACCCACGTAAAGTGCTCGTCACCCAATTTTTTGACCTCATCTGGTGCCTCTAAAGCCTTCAAAACTGAGTTCAAAGTTTCTGTACCCTGCTGCCAATACCGAAAATCTTCAATATCTTCAAAACCAGACCTGATCTAGCCATGAAACTTTGCTGGTAGGCTGATATGACTGAGATGAACCTCCACATGTAAAATCAGAACATTCCAAGATCGTAAGGCCAACTTACTAAAAATAGCAAGTTTCCATAAATAGCAGCTCTGCACAAGATAGCCCTTACACCCAAGATGCTCCTGCATCATATATATATATATATATATATATATATATATATATATATATATATATATATATATATATATATATATATATATATATATATATATATATATATATATATATATATATATATATATAACAAAAAGAGGCATGCATTTATATAGGACCATTTATTTTGATGTATTTATAACCCGTATGTGTTATGCAAAACTTAAATTGCATGTCTTTACATCTCCAAAACATGTACATCTTTTGAAAATTTTGAAATGTACTTTTTCCTTTTCAAAACCCGAGTGGATTATGATGGACACAAAAACCCATATGTATTTTAGGCTTGGAAAAAGGGTTAGTAAATGACCCTAAGGCTTCGAAAGCCCATTTTCCTTGAATTTTAGTCCCTTTACACATTTTTTGTCTTCCAACATGAATTCTTTACTTCATCCTCATTAGGTTTACAAATTATTAAGTGGGTATCTTTGAAATTACCACCATAATCTTACACATGTTCTCATATTTCTAACCATATAATTTTTTCAATTTTTAGACAACATTAACATAGTTAAATTTAATTTTCTTTACTAGTGTCTTGACATGCATTTTCCATAAGTAGTATCCACATTCATTCCTAATTCCTTCATTACTCCATGAGGCATAATATTAACTGTTGCTCTAGAATCTAACATATAATTTTTAACTAATTTATTGTTTATCAACAAAAACAAAAAGAAAGGATCTACTTTAGTAGCATATTCATTAACAGAAGTTCCTAAGTAAATAACCGGTAGTTCATCATTATCCTTTTGTTCCTTTGAATCCTTTTTAACAACATCATTTATTATTTTGATAGTTTCATACCTACAATCAATTAATTTCACTATTTCTATTAGAGGGATAGAAAGTTTTACCTGAGATAATGCTTGAGACATGAATGAGGTACAATTTGAAATTTGCATACCATTGCTTTGCTTATCCACTGGTTTGCTTATCTTTAATGTCTGATCAACTTGCTTTTTGGGGATATCTACTCTTACTTTCTTTACCTCAGCATTCTTGTTTGAAATTTTGAACATCCCTGTCGCTTATTCATTACCTGCATTTATAGCCCTGTTCCTTAGGTGATAGTTGCTCAGAACTTGTTCCATTGCTGCCCTAGTGTATGCCTCTCTTTCCTCTTTTGTTGTCTTTCTAATATCTAGATTCTCATCACTATCTGTTCAAAGATTTGTTGCTCATGTTGGTAACCTAATCTCTTGTAACTTTCATCTGGCATATAATCTCCTTCTGAGTCATCACTATGTCTTGACAAAAAGGGGGTGGAGGATAAATTTTTTATCACAGGTCTCTCCTCACACCCCTGGTGTTCTTCCTCTAGAATTTTCTATGCTATAAGGCATTGCTCTTGGGGGTGGGGCATCTTGTAAATGTCACACCAAATTTCATCCTCTATAAAATGATTAGTCTTTTTAAGAGGGTCTATAGTATCTGTTTATTTTTTCAAAGGTTTTCCATCCTTCCAGTCAGTGTGATAAGGCATATCTTGCAACCTGTACCTATCATTCCTGTTGAAATCTCTATCATTTTTTCTTGCTTGAAAATGGTTTTTATTTTATTGCAAATTTTTCATCAAGCTTACTAATTCAACCATCGTATCACTTTCTTCATTTATTTTCAAAGCTGTAGAATTGAAAAGCCTGGGATCATTCCTCTTATCCACTCTCCTAGCAGCTATTCTATTATTTTCAATAGTTAATGCAATCTTAAAAGCTTGTTGTAATGTTACCAGGTTATGAGACCTTATCTCATAATTTGTTTTGACATCGAAGGCTGTCAAATAAAAAGTTATTGAATAGAGGTAAAATGGAATCACCTCTATTGAATGTAATGTATGGGGAAAATATTAGATCCACTCCTACATCCAAATTCCCAAAGGAGAGATCCAATTTGATCAACCTTGAAGTTAATACACAATCAAATCAATATATGAAGAATATGAAAGAGAGAAAAATCCTATATTTCCCTATGGTAGAGTTGTGCTTGAAATTTGAAATAATTGAAATACAAATACTAACCTCAAAATAGGGCAAATCTAGAAAATGCCAATTTTTGGTGTTTATGTGTACTTTTGGGCAATTATGCAACTTGTTTCAGACTGAAAATGTCGAGATGAAGAAAATCTAGAAATCTTTTCCCTTT
The DNA here is from genome assembly GCA_027943335.1 of Chamaecyparis obtusa. Classification (NCBI taxonomy): domain Eukaryota; kingdom Viridiplantae; phylum Streptophyta; class Pinopsida; order Cupressales; family Cupressaceae; genus Chamaecyparis; species Chamaecyparis obtusa. Next base: position 305,791 of record BSBK01004619.1, on the reverse strand, counting down.
CTGATAGCAGGTAGTCTTTGACCCTCATAAAAGGTCAAAGGATGCATTTTTATTTTGAAGGTTGATTCTGACTTTGTTCGGAGATCTCAAAAGTTTTCCAAAAAGTGTATCCAAATCCAATCTCAGATCCGAAATTTCGCACCTGCACCTGCAAGAAAAATGGTTTTGTTGTTTGTATGGGGGGTTTGCCTTGGTCAAACCCTAGTTTGGAATCAACCTTAATATTGAAATTGAAATGGAGAATGCTAGCAAGTAGTAGAAGTAGATCTAACAATGAATCTATGACATTCAATAGATATGTAATTGTATTTGAAATGTAATCAAGTATGTTAACATGAAAGCTTGGACATAATATTAACAAATGTAAATCTAAACCTTCATTTTTGTATGCTTGGAATCCACCTTGAGGGAAGAATGAATGGATCTTGAAGATAAACAAAGGATCTTGAAGGAAGATCACACCACCATGATGACTAGATCTAGGGTTTGAATGATGAATCTTGTGTGCTTGAACCAAATCCCTTCAATGGCTTGAATGCTTGAATCCTTGATCTTCAATGGAGAACTTGGATAGATAAGAGGACTTGAATGCTTGAATGGATTCTTGCTTGATCACCTTTCTTGAGAGTGCTTGAGCATAAAAACTTGATTGCTTGATGGAAAAAGATGGAGAAAATGAGAGAGGAAGGCCTCCTTTTATAGTGAATTAGGGCACAATCTTCTAGAGGGGCCACCTTGGAGAATTAAATCCCAATTAGGTCCTAACCTTTATAAAATATACCTAGATTAAATTCACTTTAAGGATTCACCATTTTGAAACCCGAAATCACCAACCCGGAGGCAGGGAAACAAATATCCCCGAAACCCGACACTGAAAAATCAAGGAAATTTGAAATTTGAATAGGGGGGTCAAGGACGAGCTCGAACCTGATTAGGTCAGGGTCGAGCTCAATCCTGACCTAGTTAGGATCAAGGTTGACTTTGACCCCATAAGGTCGGCTTTGACATTATAGTCAAAAACCTCAGGATCCTGATCCAAAATGCTTAGGAAATGTAGATTGGAGTGAAAATTAGGGATAGATAGAAGCAAAATGAGGAGAACATGTATGATCCGAGAAAAGAGATAATTCAAGGTGCTTGACATGACCCAGACCACTCACTCAGAGGGCTAAATGCTCTTAACATGGAAGTGCTTCCATTTTAAGATGATACATTAAGCTCCCACTTTAGCAAGAGTATGGACTCGATGCAAAATCTTGGTAAAGGAGAAGGAAGAAGAGATCCCAGTGGATTCAAAATGAGATAGAATGACACTTAGTTAAGGAAACAAGCCCCCAGGCTAAGGATTCTAACTCAACATACGTGCACGAGGGTGTGAAAAACAAAAGGACACAAAAGAGGGGTTAGTACTAAAACAAACCCAAATCAACTAGCATAAGAAACCTTGCTAAGAAACATTTCTTATACTAATATCATATTTGGAAAGCTATCATAAAAGCATAAATGTTTACATAAGAAAGACAAGAACAACACTATAAATGAAATGGCTTCATGATCCAGTCCTACTAGCGTGAAAGTGAAAAGAGAGAAAGGGAAAAGAGTGATTACCTCGCCTAGTAAGAAGCCTACTTTACCATGAATCACCCTAGAGGGAGAGCCCAACAGTTTCACCCATAAACTATGCTTACAATTTTAATGTGTATTCTGATGGCTTCTGGAATACCCATAGATCCACCTTCTTATATCACTATGAATATGAAATGCATGTCTCCTTAGGATTTAGCAACTTATGTGCGTTACCTTCCAAGATTTAGCATATTGAGAAATTTAAAAATGCGTATCTCCTTAGGATTTAGCAACTTATGTGTGTTACCATCAGAAGATTTAGCATATGAATGCATGTATTTTCAAGATTTAGCAACTTATGTGCATTACCTTCCAAGGTTTAGCATATTGAAGAATTTAAAAATGTGTGTCTCCTCAGGATTTAGCAACTTATGTGCATTACCATCAGAAGATTTAGCATATGAATGCGTGTCTTTTTAGGATTTAGAAACTTATGTGCATTACCTTCCAAGATTTAGCATGTAAAAATAAAAAACTATAGTACAAGGGAGACCCTATATACGCCCCCTCCTTAATATGGAAAAAACATACTATTTTGACATGTTAAGGAAAGAAAAGAACAAGGATAAAGCCTTCTTCAGCATCAAGACAATATCCAAAAATGACACCCAGTCCAAGCCAAGAAGGTCATAGCTCCTATGAGGCCATGGAAGGGATGAATGTAAAGAGATATCATGCAAGAAGTGAAAAAAAAGTAACCCTTCTGAGGGATAGCACACTATTCAGTTTCCAAGGTGAGAGATATATCAACCATGGAAACCCAATGTCAAACAATGAAATAGGTTGTTATCAAGGACATAGATCCTCAATGAAAACCAAACTTTTCATGTATGATTGAATATCACATAATAGATAGATACTGGTTAACTAAGGAAAGAGGTGAATCTCAGAAAGATAGAAAAGAAGGAGATGGCATCCTTGCCCCCCAAGTGTAGGAACAAAGATGGAAGAGGACACCTACTTCACAATGCAAGGAGATATCCTGTTTACAACAATGTATACCATATTTTTAGTGAGGGATATTGACCCCTAAATCCAAAAGCATAGATAATCATGAAAAGGATATGTCACTCATGGAAAAGGATCCTCAAATGAAAGAGATCTTATCAACAAGACCCCCACCAAAGAGGAGTGATTTTAGATAAAATATCATCTTTCAAAAGGTGGGAACAAATATTCAATCATCAAGCCCCTTGCAAACAAGAGGAAAATGAATCTTTGGAATGAGGGAAACAACCCTAACACCAAAGCAAGGGTGAGAGTTTATAAAGAACATAATTTGCAACATAGAGAAGAAATGTCGACTTAGGACAACAAATTCTCATATAAGAAGGTTATCCATAGTCCAAACATCTGTCAATATGATGAAATAATATTGCAATATAAACAAATACCACTAAGCTAAGGAAAGCAGTTCCCTAGACAAAGAGAAAAGGAAGAACCTTGCCCCTCAGGGATGAAAGGCAAGGGATATCTTTGCAAAACACGTCATATAAAAGATATCTTGAATAATAGAAGAGAGAAATGGATGAAAAGCTATAATAAACACCATGAAAACATAACCAATTAAGCTCAAAGCAGGAATATAATGGAATCTAGAAGATAGGAAGAAATAGACCTCTTGCCCCCTAGTATATAAAGAAGAAAAGATCTATGTTATATACGAATGAGGTGTAAAATTATGAAGAAATCTCAAAGGAGAAATTTTTTTTCTCTTATATTTATAGACCGGATAATAAGGAGAAAGTACTTTGAAGAATATTTTCACATCATGAACAAGAGTTTGAACATAAGTGTGGGATCAACTAGGAATAGAAGAAAAATTAGGAATTAGATTAGGAAAGATAGGATTAGGATGAGGAAGATTAGGAAAACTAGTAAAAGTGTAGGAAGTGATATGAATGGAAGACACAACTGGAGGAACACTTGGAACCACAGTTGTAAAAGGATTTGAATAGATATAAGTAATATTATGGTAAGAATGTTGTGAGGTAGGATCGTGATTTTCCATAAGATCACCACTAAAAGGAAGAGTGTTAAGGGAATTCTTATCTTTCTCTGCTAATGCCTCATCACAAGAAGGAATCCCAAATGGAGGTGAAGGATTTATAATGTCTTCTTCTTTTGCATAAGGGGAGTGTGTTTTAGAGAATATGTCATCCTTTTGTATCAAAAATTCTTCACAAGGTGGAGATAAATCAATGTCTTTATCCAAGGGTTCATCCCAAAAAGTAGAATTATCCACAATTATTTCATGAGGAAGAGAGTAATCAACATCCAAATCCAAAGGTTCATCCCAAATAGGAGGATTGTCCATAATGGTTTCATGAGGAAGAGAGTAATCAACATTGAAATTCAAAGGCTTATCCAAAATAGGAGGATTATCATCGCTATCCATTAAGCGCATTATAGGAGTGTAATAAGTTATTAAAGCTTGATCCCTAGAGGGGGAAGAAGGACATATATTAGGAGAAGAATTAACATCGATCTTCAACTCCTCTCCATAAAGAGAAATATGATGGAGATATAGTTTGAGGTTATCTTCTTTCTCTAATATATCCTTATAAGGTAATTCAAAAGAGGACAAAGCAACATCACATGCACTAGATGAAATCTTACTAGGTGTAACGCCATGCAATGGTAAGGTAAGAGGAGGATGTTGTGTAATCCCAAAAGTTTTGAAAAATATTTGAAACAACTTGTGCAAAATGATAAAAAATAGATCTAGATATATCCAAATGTATTCAAATGAAATTTATAAACATGAAAAGGAAATCAAACATAATAGAGCATCTAATTCCACAAAGCAATGTAAATTTTTTTGTATTTTTGGAGAAATTTTGCAATTTTTTTGGATTTTTGAAATGTAAATGCAAGAGCATAAATAAACCTAATCTTAATGCATGAAAAGATTAACCACAAATCTAACACAATAGGGCATCTCAATCCACAAAAGAAAGGAGAGTAAGTATGTCGGGTTCACCAAAATGAGTAAAGGTAAAATGGAATCACCTCTATTGAATGTAATGTATGGGGGAAATATTAGATCCACTCCTAAATCCAAATTCCCAAAAGAGAGATCCAATTTGATCAACCTCAAGGTTAATACACAATCGAATCAATCTATGGAGAATATGAAAGAGAGAGAAGAACCCTATATTTACCTAAGGTAGAGTTGTGCTTAAAATTTGAAATAATTGAAATACAAATACTAACCTCAAAATAGGGAAATTTTGGAAAATGCCAATTTCTAATGTCTGTGTGTACTTTTAGGCAATTCTACAAACTGTTTCAGACTGGAAATGCCAAGATGAAGAAAACCCATAAATCTTTTCTCTTGATGACAGCAGGTAGTCTTTGACCCTCATAAAAGGTCAAAGGCTACATTTTTATTTTGAAGGTCAATTCTGAATTTGTTTGCAGATCTTGGAAGTTCACCGAAAAGGGTATCCAAATCCAATCTCAGATCTAAAATTCCGCACCTACACCTGCAAGAAAAATGGTTTTTTTGTTTGTATGGGGGGTTTGCCTTGGTCAAACCCCGGTTTGGAATCAACCTTAATATTGAAATTGAAATGGAGAATGCTAGCAAGTAGTAGAAGTAGATATAATAATGAAGCTATGACATTCAATAGATATGCAATTGTATTTGAAATGTAATCAAGTATGTTAATATGAAAGCTTAAACATAACATTAACAAATGTAAATCTAAACCTCCATGTTTGTATTCTTGGAATCCACTTTGAGGGAAGAATGAATGGATCTTGAAGATGAACAAAGGATCTTGAAGGAAGATCACACCACCATGATGACTAGATCTAGGGTTTGAATGATGAATCTTGTGTGCTTGAACCAAATCCATTCAATGGCTTGAATTCTTGAATCCTTGATCTTCAATGGAGAACTTGGATGGAGAAGAGGACTTGAATGCTTGAATAGATGCTTGCTTTATCACCTTGCTTGAGAGTACTTGAGCATGAAAACTTGATTGCTTGATGGCAAAAGAAGATGGAGAAAAGGAGAGAGGAAGGCCTCTTTTTATAGTGAACTAGGGTACAATCTTCTAGAGGGGCCACCTTGGAGAATTAAATCCCAATTAGGTCCTAAAATTTAGAAAATATACCTAGATTAAATGCACTTTAAGGATTTACCATTCCGAAACCCGAAATGGCCGATGCAAAGGTGGGAAAACAAATATCCCCGAAACCCGACACCCAAAAATCAAGGAAATTTGAAATTTGGACAGGAGAGTCAAGGATGACTGCAAACATGACTAGGTTAGGTGGAGGTCAAGCTTGACCTGGTCAGGATCAAGGTCGACTTTGACCCCATAAGGTCGACTTTGACCTTATAGTCAAAAACCTCAGGATTCTGATCTAGAATGCTTAGGAAATGTAAATTGGAGTGAAAATTAGGACAAATAGAAGCAGAATGAGGAGAATAAGTATGATCCAAGAAAAGAGCTGATTCAAGGTGCTTGACATGACCGATACCACTCACTCGGAGGGTTAAATGCTCTTAACATGGAAGTGCTTCCATTTTAAGATGATACAATTATTAAAAAGGAATCAATAGGGCAGATATCTTTCAAAATCTTATTTAACACCTTGCTAAACCTTTTGTTAAATTCCTTCACTATCTCATTCACATTCTTCTTCATACTAGTTAATTAATGAGATGCAAAAGATGGATCTCTGTGATCCCCAAATTCTTCCATAAACTGATCAATGAAACTTTGCCAACAAGTAATTGATCCAAGGATCTTCTTAATAATTACATCAAATCTAATGGCCAATCAATCAATTGGAATAAAAGTTCTATCTTCTGTGTTAACACCCCTGAAGATAGACAGAGGAAAATTGCAAATATTCTAGGTTGTGGCATTGATACCTTCCCTTCTTCCTACTTGGGATTACCCTTAGGTGTCAAATCCCCGGAAGCCTTCTAGAATAAACTGATAGACAGATTCAATAGGAAGCTCATTGGCTGGAAAGGGGTCATTCTCAATCAGGCTGGAAAGATCCAACTAGTCAAATCAACATTACAAAATCTCCCAACCTATGCTCTCAGCCTTTTCCTCATCCCAACTAAAGTTGCAGAGGCCATGGAGCGAATCAAGAGAAGATTGCTCTGGTCAAGAGATGAGGAACATAAGTGCATTCCCCTTATAGCTTGGGATATATTCTACCGGCCTAAAAATGCTGGAGGCCTCAGAATAAGGAAATTGAGACATTTCAACAAAGCACTTTGAGCTAAACAGATCTGGAGAATCTTCAACAAAAACAATGAGTGGTGGGACACCATTGAAGATAAATACCTCAAGCACAACTCTTTAAACAATTTTTTTGAAGAGAATGACCCCCCTAAAGGTTCTATTTTATGGAATGGTCTCCTTAATGGCAAGGAAATGGCTAAATCTAGAGCCAAGTGGAAAATTGGTAATGGACAATCTGTCAACTTCTGGAATGACAACTAGCTTTAGATGGGCAACTTGAGAGATTTCACGTCTCTCTATGCTTGGAGACAGGAATGCACCCAAACTTTTGGGTCCCAAGTTAGAAATTATAGAAGGGATGACAACTAGGTAGATCTAACTCAGATTTCACAGGACCTTACTCCTCTAATGATTTCTCTCAATGTAGTTTTTCTCTCTTCCAATCAGGATAGGATTATCTGGGAGGACTCTTCAGATGGATCCTACACAGTGGCTTCTTCCTACTCCTCGCAGACCTCTCAATCCCATGAAATGAAGCCGATGTGGGATAAAACTTGGATCCTAGGTCTCACACCTAAAATCAACATTTTCTTCTAGCTCCTGCTTAAGAACTGCATCCTTATAGTGGACAATCTCATCAAGAGAGGGTTCCAGATTCCTAACAGGTGTGTTCTCTGCAAATGTCAAGAGGAATTGATGGACCACCTTTTTATTCACTCCTCCTTTGTAAGTAAAATCCGGCATTACCTTTTCATGGTCCTCAATTTATCTTGGTGCTTTCCCCTATCCTTCATCGATCTCTTTTCCCAATGGGCCTTCAAAATATTGAATCAGGACTTTCAGTTATTCTGCACCTGGTTCCTTCCTCATCTCTATTGGGGAGTCTGGAAGGAGTGCAACAATCACATTTTTCATGATAGTTCCTCCCCCCCCAAAAAAATAAATTTATTTTAAAAAAAATTTAACATGTTGTTAAGGAGAATTTTTTCTATTGTGGTAGATCTAATCATCTTGCAAGAAAGCCTTAGACTGCTATCCAGGAAAAAGGAAAGAATTATGTGTGGAGTAGCCCCCTGACTGGAAGGACCAAAGCCAACTTCGATGGTGCTGCCAAAGGGAACCTTGGACAAGAAGGAAGTAGAGGAATCATCAGGTCTTGTTTTGGCCTTGGCATTGCAACTGTGAGTCTGCCTTTTGGTGCTCAAACCAACAATTATGTTGAAGCTTGTGCGGCTCTAAAGGTCACAAAACTTGCTCAGGATTTTGGGGGTCAGGTGGCTCTAGATGGAAGGAGACTCAATGAACATCATCAACTGCTTAAACCTTACTCACCCTCCCTCCTAGACTATAGACAACATCATTGCCGACACTCATTCCATTCTTAACTCTTTTTGGAAGGTGTTTATCTCCCATGTGTATAGGGAAGCCAATGGTATGGGTGATTGGTTCGCTAATTTGGCTATCACTAAGGATGCTAAGTTGACTTGGCTAAAAGGAGAAGATTTTCCAAATGAAGTGAAGAGTATCCTAGAAAAGGAAAGACTCCAATGCAAAGAGGGTATCATCTAACAAACTGCTATGAATCACTTTGTAGAGGGTGGTTGTTTCCCTTTTTTCCTCAGTCGCATTCAGAATAGAATGGTCTCCTGCTCGACCCCAAGGTGGTTTGTTTCTTTTGCCTCCCTAGATGGGGGCATTTACAACTCTCTCTAGCCTTGTTTTCTCTATTCTTCTATGGCTTTTTGGTCCTAGCCCTTCTGTGGCCTATGTCTTGTTTGTTTTGTTCTAGCTTCAAACTTTTCTCTTAGAATTGTGGGTTTCAGGTACCCTATAAAACCTATTTTACTTAATCAAAAACAAGTAATTGATCCATCTGGTAGATTCCTATACCATTCATCTGCACTATCTTTGAGTGACTACAAAAACATCTTCATATGCACATCTTCATATGTTATATCAAATTATTATACAAGATTTTTAACATTTATAACATGTTGTTCTACTAACTGTGACCCATCACCAGTAAATTTAGGGATAGCATCTTTTAAATTATTAGGTATTGGGTTAGGAGAGCATATAATATTTGAAAGATCTAATTGTCCAGATCTCTCATTAATCTCTTGAAATATGACATCAACTGGATTTATATTTTGATTATTATTCTGAAAATATTGATTTTGAAACATAGGATTACCTCTCTGGTGTTGATTTGCTTGATTACCATATTGACCTGTGTGAGATTGCTGAGCCATATTCATCGGATTATGTGCCCATCCTCTGTTGTTGACGTTGCTATTGTCCAGAATACCCAAATTGCTGATTTGTGCCCATATCATACTGGTGATGATTTTTTTGATGTGTTTGACCGTGTACGTGATAAGGTGCACCACCATGCTGCAAGCCGTGGGCATTTCCATTCTGTGCAATACTCCCAAGATAGTGTGTATTCAAATAATGATGCTCATCATCATTATTAGTGCATGTTCTCATGCAATTATAAACTTTATGTTGCATATGCATCCTATCAGGCTATGAGTATCCATCACCCATGTCATGCTCAAGACTATGCTGCTAATGTTCCTACCTGTGTACATGTTGAAACATACTAGTATTCATACCATGCATATCTCTATAACCTACATGAGTATTTTATTTATAATGTTCATCTTCATTTTTCAACCCACACGAATATAAATCTTGATGATGTGTATTTCCTTCTTCGTAGCATGTCTCTTTATTGCATGAGGCACAAATGTATTTATCTGGCTGCCTACTCACATTATTTCCTCCAGTATTATCATACTAGTTATTTGCCCTTTTAAAATTTAGTATATCTTCATATTCACAACCATTTTTCATGTGCTCACCATTCACTTCCTTAAATTTAGGAAAAATTTTATATTTACCTTTGGTTTCACAATGTTGACCATGTTTTTCTTTATCCATCTATAAATTAAAATTAATTTCATCTTGCATACACAGGTCTCCAGAATTCTCTTGCATTTGATGTTCATTATAAATATTATTTATCCATTCAAGTTATCGTGGATCTATTTGATATCTCTGCATGTGCATGTCTTGAAACTCACCATTATTCATGTCTTGCATATCCTCATGACCTGCATGGGTATTTTCCATGTAAAGCTTATCCTTATTTTGTGAACCAAACGTGTATTTATATGGTAGCATATATCTATCCCTTCAGTCACCACAATCATGATGTGTGTCCTTGCTACGTAAATCTAGATAATCTTCATTATGCATTTGTATTCCCTTATTACATAAGTCATGCACATACTGTTCTCCCATGTCACGTGCTAAAATATTAGCCTACAGCGCATGGTCTTGCTACGCATGATCTATTTGATATTGCCTCACATCATGTAAATGCTTATTTCCTAATTTTGCTCCAATACTGATGTGCTGGCCATTGGCAAAATCGCTTGACTGCATATACAAATTATCATTACCTTGCTTATTTTGAATGTTTTCACCCTCATGCACACATAAATTAGGGTAATGTATATGCCGATATACGTGAGTGAGGCCATATGGCTTCTTGCAGTACCCACTTAGAGGCTGCCCACCGGACCTTCATTTGCAGGTGTCTTGTGGTCGTGTTTGATGCTACACATTATTCTGGCTAGGTGCCTCATACACATACTGTGCGTTATAGTCTCCATCGCTCTACCCATACTTATTTGGCTGCTCATATATGCAATTTTCTCTAGCATTATCATGTTGGCCATTTGCTTTTTAATTTTTTGCATATATTTATTTTTACCTTCGTGCTGCTCACACATATTAATAGCTGGTTGCAAGTAATTTTTATCTTGCACACAATTATCAAATTTCCCTCCCAATTTATTGGAATAATTTTGTGAATGGTGAGCATATTTAGAATTTTGATGAGGTTTACCATTGCTCAGCCAATTGTGCATATCCATACTTTGCGGGTAATTACCTTGTTGCAAATCACTTTTCTCTCACAGGCTATAATACAAACCATGATGCTGGTAGTTTGCTTGTTGTGTATGGTTTCGTGCAACTTCATCATCATGTGTGCTTCTCATATTATGGTATTCTAAATCTTGCCTGTGATGTTTGGTGTGATAGTGTTTTAAATCTTGTTGTTTTAAACCATGCCCCTCTTCATAATTTAAATGATCTTCATCATTAGCATGCTGCTGGGTATTTAAATTTACTCCAACATTAACGTACATGTCACATTTTTCATTATTTGGCTGTATGTAGGATAAGTGTAAATTGTCTTCCCCAGGTTATTTATCAAAATGATTTTTCATTTTATCAACATTTTCTTGTCTACCTTCTCCATATTGGGCGTGAACATTTTGATGATGCTTATCACCATTTAATACACCATGGACATTTATTTTGCTATCATGATCATGTTGTTTTATGTCGCTCCCTTTTCTCCAATGATCTTCATCTCCATGATCATTGTTATTCCTTGCAGTCCTTCTTTCACTATCTTGATTGTCACAATGATCATTAGTGTTCCACCATTTATTATATGTGTTATATATCATATTAGAAAAAACTTTGAATAGATCCTTGTTGCTTCTTGTAATCCTCTCTTCATTGTTTAGTTTGAGCATGGGATTGGTATAATTGTTGTTAAAGATATGTCCACTATTCTTTCTATGGGGAGGAGTGTAAACCTCATTCCTATCAGCCTTAAGAGCCCTCATCTCCCTAGGCAATCTGATCTTATCTCTTTCTATTCCCATTATTTTTAATACCTCTTCTGGTTGTCTCTCAAGGGAGATAACTATTTCTTCTTCTCCTGATTCAGCCATTTCATGAAATACATCCATCCATTTGTTAATTCTTTCTTCTCTTTGAGTCATTTCCTGATTCTGGTCATCCTGGGAATCATGCATCCAATTATTACTTTGAGAGAAGGGATTGCAATTTTCATCACTTCCCTCTCGGCTATGATGGTTTGAATTAGGGAGTTGTTCGCAAGAAAATTTCTGATCCTCTTTGTCAGACTATTTTTTGGGAGACACATACAACATTTTCTTTTCTGACTTCTTATTTCTCCTATTCGGTTCCAATTTAATGAATAAATTATTCTTTAGAGATCTTCTCCCTAACATGGGTTTTTCCTAATTTTTCTAAAATTGAGTTTTAGAGTCACCACTTCACCTTCTATGAGGAAATAAATTGTTCTAAATCCTTTATCCCAACTTAGAGTCTCACAACCGTAACCAAAGATTCTATAGGTGTCTTTTACTGATAGCGTTCCCCGGTAGAGTTGCCAATTTGTTGCTGCTAAAAAATGATGGACCGTTTTTGGCCAACTGACAGGCACACACTAGTGTCTCTATAATTCTGGCTTGATTGAGCCAAGGCTGGTAGGCTTGAATTCACAAGTGCCCTATGCTGCACAAATGCATGCACAGACAAACAAAATTTCTTCCAAAGGGGTAAACAATCCTTGGAAAAAAATGATATTATCTCCTAATAGTTGTATTGTATGAAATCTAAATTAAAATTACACTATCACTAAAACCTAATTGCTAATGCTTTATAAAGAAGAAATCAGATTAATTTATAAACTACAAAGAAGAATCAAATAAAAATTTTCAAATGAAATAAGATCAGTGTCTAATGCAAATTTAGGTATTAGAGTCAGAGATTTCAAATCCTACATATAATCAGAGATAGTTTTAAGGAAACTTACTTTTAATAAAGCAAGACTATCATTCCACTGGCTTCCACTTGATTCACAATTCAAAAAAAATGACACAACTAATCCTATTGAGTTTAACTCAAATTAAAAAACCGGACAAGAACAACGGTAGGTTCACAGACCATACAATTGATATTCGAGTTGCATAAATTAACTTTGAACTATAAAAATTAGGGAATAGAACATAGTAGAACACCCTGATATATAGATTATCTAAAAATCTAAGTGAAAATAAATGATATATAACCTCAAAAAAGCATAAAGCAACTTATCAGATATGACATTTGAGAAATTTGCATCTATGGTTCAAATCTATAGTTGCCTGAGATTTTTGTCCCAATTGTGTTGTGTTATTTTTTATTACAAATGTTTCAATATAAATATATTAATCAAAGGTTTCTTGTGAAAAGACATACCTTTTCAAAAAAATGTAATCCCGAAAACTAACCCTAAAAATTAAAAATTTAACCATATAAATGGTTTTAGGGAAAAACATTTCCCATATAACAAAAATAATTTTTTATATCTTCAGGTATTTTGCATGAAAATCCTCATGTTTAACTCTTACACACAAACATCTGACATTAGATAATCTTTTAATAAAATTTAAAATTAAAGTCATTATATCTAATAATGTTTTAGGCTTTCAAAAAGACCCCTATTTGAAATTATTTATTTATTAATTAATAATATATCAAAATAAAACACTAATAAAATCATGACATATTTTATATAAATGTATTTGATAATAAAAATAAAAGTACCAATAAAATTTAAATAATTAATCATAGTACCCATTTTTAATTATCAAAACATATAAAAAATCCTTTTAATAAGATACACATAAAATCATTAAATAGGAACATAATATTATATTTTAAATTTTAAATTTTACTTCATAATAGATTCCCATCTCAAAAAGCCTTTTCCAATATGTGATATAATATAATTCTTAAATAAATGTATTTCTAAAACATTAGGGTTCAATATTTTAAAATCTTATAGCTCACCCTAGAAAAAAGGAGAACACATACCCTAGAGTTACAATATTTTTTAAATAATTCACATAGGGTAAATGTATTAGTATTTTAGAAAAGGATTAAAACAATAACCGAAATATCAAAAAATACTTTCTAATAAAATAAAATCCCACAACTCATTTATAAAAATGCATTTAATTTTTAGGGTAAAATGATTTTACTTTCTAAACAAAACCCTAAATAATGTATTTTTATGAGATGAAAATAAAATACATTCAAATCACCGAACTAGTATTTCCAATAATGAGAAAGTTAAAAACAAATCAAATAAGGTAAAATATAATCAATTATGCCCTTTTACCCTAATAGTTTGATTTTTAAAGTTACTATAGTGAAAAGAGATTCTATTTAGGTATTTTGAAAACTGAAAAAGTATGCTAATTAAAATAATTTCAAAACCCATAAACATAGTAACTCTTTCTAAAATGAATTACTTTATTACACTTTTTCACTTTAGTGTTTTAGGGTAAATTAAAATGAAACCTAAAAGGATTACATTAGAGAATAAGCTAAATCTCATAAAATATAAAATCTTTTGAAACACATCATATAAGAGAAATCCAATTACATTTTTAACCTAATAATTTATCCCTAAATTACTAAAGTGAAGAAAATAATTTATAATTTATCCCTTTATCTCTACCAATATTCTCAAGAAATATAATAAGACAATCTGTTAGGGTAGGATGGGTAGTTAGGATAGGAAGCAAAGGTGGGTCTAGAGGTCAAGTGTTCAATTCCCTCTCCCCACTCTTTTTTCCTTAAAAATAATAAAGTAAATAATATATTAGAAAGGAATATTCATATTTAAATGAATAATAATAGACTAACTGGTTAGAGGGTAGAAGGGTAGGTAGGAAAAAAGGTTGGTTTGAGAGGTCGAGTGTTCACCTCCCTCTTCCCATCTTTTTAGCCAACCATTTTGTTATTTTTTATAATTATTTTATTTCAAAATATACATGCATTAAATTTATAGAAATAAAATAACTAAAAAACTATTTCATGAACATAGAATAATGACAAGTATTTATGCCTTTTTAATCATTTTAATTTTTAACATAGGGAATTTACACAAAAATAAAAATGAAGATTATACTTCCCTGATGTTTTGCGTATTTAGGACCTAAATTTTCAGGTGTCAATAGGTCCATCATTGCTTCAATTTCTTTTTTTTGTTTGAAGATACCACTGAATGAGGATTTACTCCTTTCTTTTACCTCCCTCCTTATATTCTCTATTTTTTTTAAAAATCCTAAGAGTAAAAGCACAAAGTTGTGTCATGTTTCAGGCTAACTTATCACCACAGTTGAATTTGAGTATTTCTAACTAAAAAATATTTTTAAAAAAAGTATGGTCTAGCTAGATTCATTAGATAAGTGCTTCGAATTTTCAATTTGGAAATATTTATTAAATGCATGTTTTATACCAGTTTGGGTCCAATTACCAAAGAAATAAAATTATTTTAGAAAAGTGATGTTTTAATAACTCCTACTCTTTTTAATAATTTTTTTAAAAAATATAAAAAATACCTCTTTGTAGAGCTCAAAGTCAAGATTATTGTCATATAAGTTTTATAGTATTTTGATTAGATCTTTAATATATTATAATATCAAAATAATGCAAGTAGGTATTTTAACATTTGAGAAGATGTTATTTCAAATAAAGAAAAAAAAGTAAATCATATTAAAAAAACTTAAAATTTATATTTAACAATAGAGGAGAGAGTCCTCTTCAATAATATATATATTTTTTCTGAATGGTGTAGATTTCCTAGGGGAAATTTGATGGGAGATGAAAACTGTCAATTTCGGATAAGTTCAAATTTGAGTAGTTGTATCAGAGAAAATATACATCGAAAACCAATCTTTCTTCTTTTTTGCACTAGCTATACATGTCATCTATAACATATTTTAAAATCAAAGAAAAAAATTATTATTTGTATACACTTGTTTGGCAAGAAATAGACCCTAGATTTTCAGCATTTTTCAGCAACTGAAAAATGGACTTCAAAAATTAAAAAATACTATGTCAATTCTTCTTTAAAAACTATAGGCATAAACTTTATGCAATTTTAGACATTTAATCAGTTTACATCATTTCAAATTCTAAACACAAATGCCACATTTATGTCATTAAAGTTGACCAGTTTGTGTGTTGTTGACTTTTTCCTTTATAAAAGTGTGACATAGGTTTTTACTTTTACCTCTAATCATAGTTGTTCCCCTTACAGAGATGCTCCACCACCTCCACATTCGGTCTTGAAATTTAGGGTGAGAGTGCCACACAATCTCATAATGGAAGGGGAGGGGCCTAGACATAGGTTTGTCCTCCCAGTATAGGAGAATGGGGGCGTGGCCCAAGACCATTCTAGGAAGGGCAGTGAGGGTGGAATTACAACCTATATCCCAACCAATTGACACCAAGAATCTATCGAACTTAACTTGAATCAAGTGTTGTCCCTTCCTATTATTGGACTAGGTAGAGCGGTTACCTTGGATTTCAAAGTCGAGGAGATCTTTTTTACAAATGAACTCAAAAATATCATTCATGCTCTCATTATAATCAATCAACCCACCTAGCTTCTCTGAAGGGTATTGAGGAGAGTTAAAGTAGTCATCAACCATAAAAAGAGATTCATCATTATTAGAGATGAAGGATGAAATAGTGTCCCAGACTTGGATTCTCCCACTCAGTGTTGGGAGCATAAATGTTAAATATATACCAAGAGAAATTACGCATTTTAAACATGATCACCAAAAAGTTATGGGACAATGTACAAGATTCTCCATCAAACTTTATTAGGTTCTAGAGCATCATAATACCACCATATGCCATTATCCTCACTTTAGAAAAATACTGCTCCTAATGATATACAGTCAACAAGATCTCAAAATTATGAGATGTCATTTTAACCTCTTGAATATGATAAACATCCACCCTGAGGTCAAATATGGATTTCTTTAGGGAATATTTATTTTGAGGGCTATTTAAGCCCCTCAAGTTCCAAGATAGGAACTTCATTTTTTACCTTTTTGAGATACCTCTAGAGTCAACTACCTCCCACTTGCAATTTCTCTAGCCATTGCCTTCATCCTAATAGTTTTCTCAGACAGTCTTCTCAGCTTAGATTCTGTTCCAATATCATCTTTTTTACCCCCTCTAGTTCGCTTGTTTGGGACCTCACATTCCCCTTTGTTTTTTTGAGAAGGATAGGTTGGAGAAAATTTATAGTTCGGGAAGAGGATGATAGTCTTAGTGGCCTCCATAGCGATGTTTTTGGTTATGGTGGTGAGCAGTACGACTAGGCCAACATTATTAATCTTGCTAGGAGTAGAGAATGAGATATTCCCCCATCTACTCATTCTGCTATTACATAGAGTGTTGCTCCCTAGAACTGAAGAGACTACATCCCCCACTGAATCCCCATTCAAAATTAGATGTTACAAACATTCAAAATTCAAAATTTTCATAGTAGAATCAACTCAAAAAATTTAACATTTAGATTTTCAATTGATTATTTGATTAGACATAAACAACATTGAAAACTTTAAATCTTTAAATTTAAATACAAGGTTAACATTTCAATTATCAATCTATTTATGATATAAAATGATTACTTTTCAAAAATCAAAATTACACTTTTTATATTAATTTATAATATAGTTTAAAAAATAAAATATCAACCTACTAATAGATTTATTAATTATAATTTTTTCAACTTAAAAATAATAAATAGGACATAGTTCGAATTCTAAATATCTCTAACTACTAATGGGTTAAAATTTAATTATATTTTTTTTACCACTAAAAGAATAATAAATAGTTGTCTTATGTATGTGATGAGACAATTAGATGTTGTAATATTTGATTCTAATAGTTATATTATTAATTTTTATCTGAACCTAGTAATAGATTTATTGATTACATTTTTTCCAACTAAAACATAATAAATAGAACTAAAAATAAAAATAGGACATAGTTTAAATACTAAATATCTCTCCTACTAATATGTTAATTAATTACTCTTTTTTTTACCACTAAAATGATAATAAATAACTGTGTCATGTATATGATGAGAAAATTAAAAAAGTTTGAAAAACAACTTGATTTTTCTTTAAAGATTTATCTAAGACTAGAAAAATAATAGATAAAAAGTTTTATTATTAATTTAATTTGTTCTTTTTTAGTTTACAAAAAGTAAGAACTAAAATTTAAAGATAAATGAATAACTTGTTTAAAAGGTTCTAATTTTCTAAAGCCAAATTTTTAGTTGAAAATCTAACTATAAAATTTATGAGTTAATTCTAATATGAAAAATTTAGATTTTGAATGTTTGTAACAATCTAAATTTATTTCACAAATATATGATGAGCTTTAATATTAAGCTAGAATTTAATATATTTTTTAAATTTCTTCATATTCAATTTTAAATATATTCTACACTAAAAAAATCTTTGTTTCTAATAGAACAAAATAAAACAACTAAAAATAATGACCAATAAAATACCTTTTAAAAAATTAAAATATCTTGAAAGAAGAATATTTTATAAATATGATTTTAATAAAATTAAAAAGAAAAATATAAATCAATAATATTTAAACAAATGAAATAAATTTATATCAAAATTATTATATTAATAAATTTTTTAAAGTAATAAATAATAAATACAATATATTAATAATTAATTAGGAAAAATAAATAATTAAAAATTTATTAATATAATTACTTATAAATTATATAGAATATGTTATTATAAAATGAAGAGACATATTTTTTCATCTATATGGGGTATCCCCTGACCCAGCCCACAACAACTCATATCTTAGGTCGTCCGCAAGTTGTTCCACCCTTTTAAACTCGGGAGAGAGTCGACCCTAGACCATGAATCATCCACCCACAGCCTCAAACCAACTCGCCTACCCTTACAGACTATAAAGAGAGACAATTTTTACATTGCCCTTCCAATATTATGTTTTTCTTTGTGGGATTTGTGCATGTGAAATAGCAGAAGTACGGACTTGATGTATGGCACTGGCCAGGGCCACATAGCCAGTGGCGTAAAATACAAAGGATGTCAAGACGACTGATTTTTTTATTGCAACATTGTAAAATACAATACACAAAAAAGGATGACAAGACGACTGGTATTTTTGTTACTTTTATTAATTTGTGAGGCAACTTTTGTTCGAGCCTTCATTTATTTGAAGAAATGTAGATTAACATTCATATCCCTGGGTAACTCCTCATCTCTATAAATATAGATGATTTTTCTGTTGAAAAAGTTGTGGTACTCCTCGTATCCATGGGATGGGTGAAATCTAACTTTTCTGCATTTAAAAAGAAATTGCCTTAAGATAATTACCATTTATAAAAGAACTTCGAAGTCTAATCAATGTTTAAGATTGAATACGAAAACTGGCCTAACGATTTAAATTAAGCTCCATTATTCATATTACTATTACTATAGAAATGATAAGGACCTTCGGCTATATAATTATTATCTACGATTTGTATGAAGCTGTAAATATAAACACTAGAGACAAATACTTCTAATGAATCTTCTGTTGCATTTCAATCTTGTAGCAACACTGATTTGAATCTGAATCCAATAAAATACTAAAATAAATTATGGCAAGGAAGCCTCAACTTCCATGCAAGGCGATCAATATGTAAATGTTACCTTTTGATGCCTTGCCTGGCAACTTGAGTTGGAGTCTCGATCTATTTCGAAAGGAACTCATGCCAGGAAAGAATCTGATTTTTGTGAGCTTGGACTCTAATTTTTCTGAATTGTAAGGAAAAAAAAAACACAAAGTTGTGATAATTACTACATATAAATGAAAATTTAAGTGTAAGTTTTGCTTAAGATTGCACATAATTGGCCTAAAGATTTAAATCAAAATCCATCATTCATATAATCATATTATAAATATGATTAGGAGATTGCATATAATTGGCCTAAAGAATACGAATCAAATGGAATATATAGTATTTACTTACGACATTCAAGGGCCAATATTGCCCTAAATTCCGCCATGGCTTCTCTAGAAAGTAGACTAGACTCCTCCATTTGATCTTCATTCTCTCTTCGACATCCTTCCGCTATTCGAGTCTTCCGCCACTTCTCCACCTCAGGAGGTAATCCTAAAAGGCTTAGTTTTGGCTGGATCAAAATGTCATAAGGAATTGACTTCCATGCAGAATAACAACTCAACATATCCAACCTTTCTAGCTTTGACAACATTCTAATGCTTTGTGGAAGGCTCTCCAATTTTTCGCACCAGCTTAGACTTAAATGCTTCAGCTCTGATAGCCTGCCAGTGCTGTCTGGAAGTTCAATCAAGATTTTACAACAAGTTAAGTTTAAGTACTCCAGCTCTGACAAGTTTCCAATGCCGTCAGCAAGGTATCTTAATTTTTCACAGTAACTCAAATTCAAGTGTAGAAGTTGTGAAAGGTCGCACACGGTGTTATGAAGACAATCCAACTTCTGACATCCGGACAAATTCAAAGATTGCATATGCGAGAAATGACCAATGATGTTAGGGAGGTTTTGTAAGGATCTACAGTTGATCAAGTCCATGATCTTCAATTGTGATACGCTGCCCACAACAGAGGTAGATTTCTTCTTCATTGCTAAAATTAAGTCCTTGAACAAGTTCAAACTCTGCATCGTGCTTGGAAAGGAACAAGAATCTACCTTTAGCCATCTCAAACTTGTAGGAAGACTGTCTATGCCATCTTCTATGTGCATATGCTCCAAATGAAGATACCGATGGCTAGGTGTGCACAACCTTTTAAGACACTGCGAATCACCTTTACAGAGACGAAGACGAGAGACATTGATATTGCTAATATTGTTGAGTGAGCTACTTGACTGAGCAGTCTGCCATTGCCGAGTTTGCTCTTCTTCAGCAATGATTCGCCCCATATCTCGCACGAGGTCATGCATATCAAACACACCTTTATCGTCTATCTTTATCAGCAGCTTCATAGAAAGATTAGTGATAGAAATGCGCACATTCTTGTACATGGATTTCCAGAAAATAATGGGAGAAGTTGTGCATTCTCCAATAAAAAAGCAAGCAATGTCCAGAAATATCTCCTTTTCCTCAGCACTAAGACCACTATAACTGATGCAGAGTGTTTTAAATATGTCTCTATTCACAGAAATATTGTCAAGAGTTTCATTCCAGCAATCAATGTCATTTTCATCCTGCTTATCATACAAGAAAGCGCCAATGACCTCCAGAGAAAGGGGGTGGCCCTTGCAAGCCTCCACTATTCTTCTGGAGACCTCTTCTAAACGGGGAATAGGGGATGATCTGAGGAAGGCGTGCCAGCTAAACAATTGGAGACCTTCACTTTGCCCAATCCGGTTATCTCGTGAATGCATTCGGATGAGATGTGGGCAGAATTGAGAATGTGTCGATCTCTTGAAGTTATGATTAGGTGGCTGCCAGAGGACAGCCAATCCACCGCCAAGGCATCCAGTTGTGCGCGATCATCCACATCATCCAAAATGACAAGGGCATGGACTCCTCGCAAACGATCTGTCAACAAAGATATGCCCTTTTCCACACTGTACAGTTCTTCATCATAGTTCACCAAATCTTTGAGAATTTGCCCCTGCAATTTTGTAAGGCTAGTGGAGCGGACATTAAATACAAACGAAGCAGCAACGAAATAACTATAAACTCCATTGTACAAGGCCTTTGCAACCGTGGTCTTCCCAATACCATCTATACCCCAGATTCCAAGTTTAGTCACAGGTTCAGCTCTATTGAGATGTAATTTCTGAATGAGTGCCTTTTTCACGGCTTCCAATCCCACTGGGTATCTGGCGACTTGTAACGGCCCCATATCCAGTGTCTTTATTATGTCGTTCACCACCTTCTTCACTAGCTCAGCTTCGAAGCTGCATATGCATAAAATAAAATAAAACATAGGAATAGTTTCTGTATTGCACAAATGTAGGTGCAATTAGAAAGTGTGTCTATTTTAAACACATTCGAATTATCTGCCAAAAAAATCTTCATACTATTACTGATAGGGTAGTGTTCAGGAAGTACATTTGATCGTATTTACAAATTGAATAAAAATTTAATCAGAAAAAAGTCAATAAAACAAAAAACAAGATAAATCATACTTCATTGATTACAGTGGACTATGATTTATATATAATTCACGACGTGTATGCTCTGTTTTTTGCTTGGTTTGAAATCTGCTATCTGTGAAAACAAAACAGATTTTTGTGAAATTTTCAGGATCTGTTCTTCATGATCTGCATATTTTAAATCGAAAACAACAAAAAAATTTCGAAAAAAAATAACTGTATTTTCGTAAATCTGAATTTTTTTTTGTCTCTTCTGCATTTTTGTCAGAAGGATAACCAGAGCCAATTCTATTAGCTTTACTTTCTATTTGTACTGTACTGTGTACTTTAAGTGTAATAGTTGAAGGTCTATGTTGATCAGCTGACTCTGGGTTCGAGATGTTTTTAAATCCCTATCCCTTGTGACTCCTTCAAGTTTTACAGCTTAAAGTACGACAAAATTAACCTTACCATTATTCATTTCCATTAGTTCGATATATCTATAAAAATTTAGCGTTAGTAAACATTTATTGACAAGGAAGGAAGCATTGTCAATCTAAAAAATGAGCAGACAAACTCACCGGGTGTTTAAGGATTTAACAAATTACAACTAGGTTTAATTGGTGCATCTAACACACTGGATTGATACAGGTTTGTGTATACTGTATTGTGAATCTGAAAGATGCCCATACAAAATCTACAGAAATTTTAAGTGGCCCGTGAAACTCAAAGATGGCTCCTTCAACAAAGACAATTTCAATACTTATATTTAGGAAATGGTTTGTGTTCAGTAGATTTGATTTTGAGCTATTATTTAAAATTGAAACGAAACATGGAGAAAGTGAATTAAATTAGTTACCCTCCAGTCATATCCAGGGACCATCCTGAGCGAGAGCAGATCTGTTGAAGGGCATGCTTCCACCCATCAATCTCTTCTCTTGAATATCGATCTGGATGGCTATAATGCTTTTCAAATGATTTATCATAAGGACTAGAATTTCCTTGAGGATATCTGACATGGGTTGGTTCCATCTGATAAAAGAGAGGAATGATCAAACCAGGAGAGACCAACATTAAGGCGGCTTCCCTCAGACACCATGCTGAGCCTGCATATCCTTCAGAAAATATAGGAATGCATATTGCACTGCACTTAATTGCATTTTCTAGGGTTAAATCAATGATTTCGCCCTTCTTTAACTTGTGGCTGTCAAGAAACACATTCAATCCGGCTGCGGAAAGAGCTTGGAAGAGATGATCAACCAGAGTCTTTCTCACATCTTTTCACCTGAAACTCGAAACACATGATATCTCATAACTTTCGCAGTACCAGGGGTGTAGGGCTTGAATCCGTCCATGTTAGAGTTCCAGTTGTAACGAAGGAGAAAGTAAAGATAGAGAGGAGCAAAAGATTGTAGCCTACCGAGCACTTCTTGTTTGACTTGCATTCCATCTACCACGATAATCCTTCTAACACAATACTTCTTCAATACCTTTTTCTGGTGGTGAATAGTTTCACTTGCACTTCATCTATCATGACACTTCTCAATGTTTTTTTTTGTTTTCTCAAGTTGTGAATAGTTTGATTCCTAATCTATAGTTTGATTCCTAATCTATTTATTAGGAGACTTTCTCAACAGTTTTTTTTACAAGTTGTCAATAGTTTGACTTGTACTCAATCTATCAAGAGACTTTCTCAAAAAAAAATTTCTCCAAGTTGTGAATAGTTGTGAATATGGGCGGCCTATCGATGTACATTGTTATAAAAGAATATTATTATGTAAATTGATATTTTAAGTTGGTTTTTCAATTTTTTTTTCTTCTAAATTAGTTATCTATATAATTTTTTGATTCTTTCAATCAAATTTTAAAATATATTTTGTGATTATATTTCTATTAAATATAATCTATTAAACTTTAAATGTGTGTAATGTCCTTCATTATAAATTGTTTCTTTATTATTGTTTGTGAATTGGACTATTATTAGTACTTGCCGATAGGCTAAGCAAGAACTATTGCATCCGTTTTTGAGTTTTTAGTGTTAACTAGTGATTAAATAAAACTGTTTAGACCAATTAGAATTTTTTAGATTTTGTTATTTTGTAATAAATTTATATTTTGTAAAGTTAGATGCAATATTTTTAGCTTTATAGTTTATAGAAATTATTTTTCTATTATTTCCAATTAAAATTTAGCACGTTTGTTATTTATTGTACACTTTATATTTAATATAATGAAAATGCATTGCTCCTTCCATATTGCATAGTTTTCGGCTTGGAAACAATTTTTGTTTCTATCTTTAATAAAAAATTTATTAAAATTATTAAAATTTTAAATTATATTACATGAGTTTATTTTACTATATAACTCACTTTTTCTAATGTAAATAAAAATGTTGCAAATATATGATATAATATAATATATATTTATTTTCATTTATATATTTTTAAAAAATATTTTAAAATTTAAACAAATGTGTGATATATTTTCCCTTACAAAATATTATAATTTAAATTAAACATAGTAAATAAATATTTTATTTTATAATTAATTGGAAATGTTAAATAAAAATAATATATATTTATATTATATAATCTTTTAAGATAAATTATTATATATTATTATTATAATATAGATTATAATATAAATTAAAATAATAATATTATATTTTAATTATAATTTATGTATAATATAATAATACAATATTATATATACAATAATATTAATCATATGTAATAAAAAAATATATATCAATAAAATAAAATTAGCACTATTTTATATTTACAAGTAAAATTAAAATTAAGCTTTAAATTAATTATAATTTGCAATCAATAATTGTTTATATAATTATAATTTTAAAAATTATTTATTACTACAATTATCATTATATAAAAAATTATAATTATATAATTAATTAAAATATCTTATATATTGATTTTCCAATTTCACCTATTTAGATAAATGATTCAAATGCTGATTTTGGGGTAAATGGGAATTAACAAATCCTAGTTTCATGTTTTGAACACAAACATTGAAAATGTCAATTCTAGGATTTCACAATCCCAATTCCAATCTAATTCCAACAAACAAACAACCCTAAGGCCCCGTTTGTTTGCAGGAATACGACTGGAATTGGCCGCGGCGCTTCCCATTTTTCTTCAAATCCATTGTTTGTTTTGCTTATTTGCAATTTGGGTTTTAAAGCCCAAAACCCAGTTTAGGCCCAAAAATAGGTGGCAGCGTCTCCGCACCCGAGAGGTGGAATTCAAAATCAAAATCAAAATTTGTTAAAAATCACGTCAAATTTAATAAAAATTTCGGGTCCGCATCTTCCAGGATAAGGAATGGGGTTTTGAAAAAGGGGTTTTGCATCTTCCAATTCTCGCCTCCGCAACCCACTCTACAACGGTCGACCGCTCCCGCTCTGCAACGTTTGGCTCTTGCTCTGCATTGTTTGACCGCTCCCGCTCTGCAATATTCAGCTCCCACTCTGCAATGTTTGGCTCGAAAAAGGTAAGTAGAAAATATTTCCATGCTAATATGCAATGCCCATTTCATTTCCTTGTCTTTTTCATCGAGTTGTGGACTAGGTATAGTTGATTCGTTCTATTTTATCACTGTACCAGGATGATTTAGTGAAACCCTACCATTTTTTGTTTATTTTTTTTCTGAAACTGACGGTAGGGTTTTGTGATTGTTTATGTTTTGTAATTTTGTGTTGATGTATTTTGAAGGTTTTCATCGTAGAAGACTGGGTGAATATGTATTGGGTTAGTAATATTTTGTTATTTTGTGTTGGGGTATTTTTGAGATCTCCACTGTAGAGGACTTGGTGATGATGTGGTGGGTTACTGTCAATAGTTTCAACATTTTAATAGCTTGAGCGAATGTAATTACTGCAATAAATCGAATAAAATAATCACAAAAAATAATGAAAAGTCTAAATTGCTATTGTTGCAAGAAATTTTCTCAGGAACAATTTGAGACTTGCATTCTCTGTATATATTTCAGACATATTGTTATACATTTGATGTCAACCCATTGTGCATCCAGGATACATTATTTATCTATAGATTTAAGCATTGTTCAAACTTAAATTGACAGATAACTGGAAGATTAATTTTATAACAAATCAAAGTGCAAAACAGTACAACTATAGTAGTTAAGTAGTCAGATTGCATAGGTAATACGATAGATGAACAGAATGTAACCATCATCACAATCGGTTGGTTTGGTGAGTTGAAAATTAAGTGTTATTGTTTAGCATTCATTTTTTGCAAATCTTCTTAATCAAATTGTTCACAGATGAGTAGATTTCTGGAAATTTTCAAATCAATTTCACTCCTATAAAAGATAATTAATTAGGTCAGATGTGCTTGCACTTTCTTTCAATAGAATATGGGCATGGAAAATGGGTTTTCAAATGGTTACTTCTCAGAAACTTTATATTTCTACAGTCCATGAGAATGAAATTAGATTGGGCAGATAAATTCTCATGCTACTCAAAATTTTTAGTGGTATCTTTCAACAAATAATTAGGCTTGATTATGCTTTTTCCTAGTAAAGTATTCCAGCAAACTCTTGTATTTTACAAAGTGACATCTCTCCATTGGGATTCTACATTTTTAAATTGGGATTACAAAAATGTGGGCCAGATAATAGATCGTGTAATCTAAAATGTGAATGCAAAATCTAATAGATTGTGAAAATATGATATAATTAAGATCTCCCATACTTCAATGTAAAAATCTAATAGATTGTAGAAATATCCTTAAGATCTCCCATATCCCAATCCCAAAAGATGAAAGATTTCATTGGATCATTAGTGCAAAGTTCCCATCTGACCTTCAAACATAAAGACTAATATGCCAACCAAATTTTTTGCACCACGGTCCTTAAAATTTTTGTCCAAGCTGATTTCTAGCCCTTGCAACATAACAGGGGCAAAATCTCCTTGCCAGTCCTATCAAGTTCTATCAATACCCAAATCCCAATAGAAAAAGAAAATTCATGGTTTTTTTTGGTTCTAATGTCACAATGTGGTCTTCAAACATGACAGATTTATATATGCCAACAAATTAAATTGATTTTTAGCCCCTCCAAAATAACAGGGTCAAAAACCACATAACTGAGTTTAAGAAATCCTTGGCAGCCCTTAAATGAAAACCTATCATACCCACATCCCAAAATATAGTGAAATTATTGCTAAGGTGTCATAGGTGGAATGTTCCCATTTGATCATCCAACGTGAAAGACTTATAGATTCCAACCAAGATTTTTCCACCATGGTCATTAAAATTTCTATCTTAACTGATTTCCAACTCCTCAACATAACAGGGACCAAATCACATAACTCTATATTAACACTATTTCTCCATCATCTACTAACACTACTTTATCATGATGATGAGAACTCTATATTAACACTATTTCTCCATCATCTACTAACACTACTTTATCACGATGATGCATCATAGTATAATCCTAAATATATTATTTCACCATGATGATAGATCATAATCTTAGATTATGATCTGAAATATTGATACAAAAACTATCATGCACTCACAATTGAATTTAGAAACAACCTTCAATTAATTGATTGATTATAAAAAACCTTGATACACTTCACACAACACAACTCAGGTTAAGAGATCCTTGCCAGTCCTCTGTCAAATCTATCATATACCCAAATCCCAAAAGATGAAAAAATTCTTGGGCTCATTGGTGCAATGTCCCCACATGATCTTCAAACATGAGAGACTTATATATGCCAACCAAAACTTTTTCATCATGGTCCTTAAAACTTCTTTGTCTGAACTGAGTTCTAGCACTTGCAACATAACAGGGGCCAAATCCACCTCCCACATCAGTGTTTGCTAAATTTAGCATCAGATTCACATACCCATCTCAACTTAACTACAAAAATCTTGGCATCAAGCCATCTTAACTTCAACTTGGGCACCAATCTCAACCTCCAAAACTTTTTCTTCCTACTGCCAAACTTGGCAATCCTTATGTGCCTCCTGCTCCTGAATGATGAATCCAACCTCTCATATTTTCTTCTCTGCATGAAACTCTTCAAAGATTCTACAAAACCCATGACAAACCAACAAGATCATAGCATATTTGTACAACACTTTAAGTAAATCACAGAGAGAATGTGTACCTAGCCACATTTTGGAATATTAAGGTCAAAGGTAGCTCATGATATAAACAACAACTAGGTACTACATGAAATTGGAACACAGAAAGATAAGACACAACATTTTAGGTATGAAGTGTGGTGGTTAAGTATATTTTAGAGAGGGTCTATATCTCGCCCACATTTTTGTAATCCCAATTTAAAAATGTAGAATCCCAATTTAGAATATATCTGATTTAGCAACAAGAAGGGAGTGTATAGGGATTTGGCTTTAATGGTAGGGAGAAGGGAGTCCTTTTTCCATTGGGAGGAGGGAAAGCTAGAATAGGAGCTATTGCAAGTCTTAGAGAGGAAATAGTCTCAGATATTTAGTTTCCAATCACTCTCAATTTCAAGTATATCTGAGACTTGCAATAGCTCCTATTCTTACAATTAAATTATTTAGAGATATTTAGTTTTCTCTGATCTAGTTTCCAATCACTCTCAATGAAAAATAGAAAATTTTAAATTGTCGACAAGATGTACTTTTAGGGAACACTCGGTTCATATTGGATATCTCCTTGCTGATATCATTGTGCTTGTCCACATTTCAGGCCATTGATGGATCCTATTAAGAATATTGATGTTCTAGGACAGGTAGCTGTGGAGACCCAATATTCTCTTCTTCTCACAACTCTTATTGCCTGTGTTGCCATAGCCAAAGTAGTGGTAGTCCGAGAAGGTAGAGCATGTAAATGAAGAAGACAAGGAAATTCTTTATATAGAATGGTTATTCATTCCAACGATGTGGATTGTCATGATCAGATTCGCATGAGTAGGGGAGCCTTCTTTCGTCTAGCTACTATCCTAAGGTTGAAAGGAACCTTGAGAGATACGATACACTTGACGTTAGAAGAACAACTTGTGATGTTCCTCCACACCGTTGGCCACAATCTGAGGAACCGCAAGATTGCCCACAACTTTGGGCACTCAAGAGAGACAATCAACCAATACTTCCACAAGGTGTTGAGTGCTATCTTAGGACTCCACCAAGATTACTTTCTACCACCTAGTCCAAACACTCCTCCTGAAATTAGTGGGATGAACATTTTGATCCATTCTTCAAGGTAATTGTTGTGTTGTTACAACTTTCTTGTATGGATTTTTATCCTTATCATATTATTGTTTGACCATAGAATTGATGATTGTATCATATTGTATAGGATTGTGTTGGAGCAATCGATGGAACCCATATACCAGTCACTGTCGATGTCGACATGTAGGGTAAATATCGTGATAGAAAAGGCAACCTGTCACAAAATGTTATGGGTGTGTGTTTCTTCGATCATAAGTTTTAGTACTACCTTGCTGGTTGGGAAGGGTCTACTGTGGATAGTCATGTTTTGGCTTTAGCTCTGTCAAGAGCAGATCCTCTTGTTGTTTCCTTTTTATTCTATTTCTATCTGGAAGTATTGGTATTCTATGGGTGAATGTGTTTTATTTTGGTAAACTAATGTATGAAGATACTTTGATATACAGGATGGTTTCCTTTTTATTCTATTTCTATCTGGAAGTATTGGTCTTCTACGGGTCAATGTGTTCTATTTTAGTAAATTGATGTATGAAGATACTTTGATAAATAGGATGGTTTCCTTTTTATTCTTTTTTATTTGAGTAAACTGATGTATGAAGATACTTTGATGATTACATAGCATGGAATACACATAACTCATCATGAGCATGGATGAAATTGGTAACAGCAACCAAATATCTTCTTCCTCTAAGAAGATAGTGTGGAGTAAGGAAATGGAAAGAAAGTTTCTAGACTTGCTCATGGAGCAAGTACAGCTAGGCAGAAAAGGTGATGGAGGTTTCAAAAAAGAAGCGTGGACCTCCATTGAGAGGAGCTTCAACAATGATATGAACCTAAATCTATCTAAGGACAATTTCAAAAATAAGCTGAAAACATGGAAGCTAGCATATAGAGTCATGAAGGAGCTAAGAAATACAAGTGGCTTCGCCTGGAATGAGGCAACTCAGTGCATGGATGCTGAGGATAGCGTATGGGATGAGCTTCTCAAGGTAGGGTGATCTCTCTGCTATTTTGATGGAAATAATATTGCCTTCTTATAAAGTATGTAATGAAAGACAAAGAACCTAATCCATTTGTTTATTCCAACATGGAGAGAAGAGAGTTCAAAAATGCCAAAGTGTATAAGAGGCAGCCCTTCCAATACTTTAATGAACTGGGTGTAATTGTGGGTAACAACATTGCTAAAGGCAATGCAGCTACAATGGCCCTTAAGACTGAAGAAGGGAACCCTTTGGAAGACCCATACAATGTGCTAGATGAAGAGGATAGTGCCGCTGATTTGGACGATGACCCTTATCAGTCCACTCCAAGTATAAGTGGTAGAGGAACCCCTACATCATCAGTCACAAGGGGGGGAGGAGGAGGAAGGCAAGTGCAGCCGCTTCCTTGGATTCCATGTGTGAAACAATGAAGAAAATAAAAGAGGGCATGAGCAATGTGCACCTTCACAAAATTGATACATCTGCTCATGAGAATGCTTTGATGGATGCATATAACGCTCTCAAATCCATCCCTCAATTGAGTCAAGCTATATTCCTGAGGGTATATGACACCTTCGTGGTTGAGCGTGAAAGAGCCAAAGGGTTCTTGTTGATGAGTGAGGACGAGAGAGTGGATTGGATTTCAGCCACATATGGTGGATTATAGTTATTTTCTACATACTTTATCATAGTTGTTCACATACATTGTTGATTGTTTATGATTGTTTATGGTTGATGATTGTCACTTTATCAAACTTTATCATGATTTTTTTCTACATACTTTATCAAATACACAGTGTCATTTGTAGATACAGATAGTGGGAGTGGCATTGGTGCTACTTGTTATTCCAATGAATTGGCTGATGACATTGATGCTCTTGAGGAAGAGTAACATATCTATCAATTTTATTTGTCTAGATGCACTAATATAAACCATATTGATTTATCTTTAGTGTTTTCCAATTGACATTGAATTCATGCACTGGGTGTTTGTAATGCATACTTCCCTTTTGAAATTCAAAATTACACTTCTGATGCATCATTAAAAGTTGGAAAGCAACCTTTTGTACTGCTATCTTGTCCTGAAAATCAGGTTTCATTGATGGGATGGGTTTGTGTTTTAGTTACTCTTCATAGCACTCTACCCCTATCCTCTGTTGTAATGATATGTTGAGGCATTGAAACCTTTGACCCTTTTAGAGTTTGAATTAATGAGTACACTAGTAGGATCTATTATAGTATGGATTACATAGACAACTCTAATATTTTTTCTTAGAATTATCTTAAATCATATTCCAAGTTATAGGACATTCTAAACTACCTGACTGACTGAGAGCGAAGCATTGTTCAGTCTACCAATGATGGCACTAAAAGCTTTGCCAATGATTTTGGGTATAACTATCACTTTCTCTTAGGTATTGTGTTCAATGTCTTCTAATTATTGTTGATCAAAATTTTATTTTAAACATTAAGAGCTGCTTCTAAATTTAGTATCCTAGTGAGATCTGCCTATTTAGCATTGTGTCAAATTAAGGATTTAGTTCCAGATTGATATGTAGTCATTTATCATCATACTTCATCAGCAATTTAATGTTCACAGCTTGAGTTGAATGTCTCCTACAAATCTCATTGTGTTTGGGTTTGATTTAGTTATCCTTAGTTACTTACCCATGGCTGGCAAAATGAGAATCACCTATCCTGCATCCTCGACCGAAATCACATAGCAGCCATAAGTTTACCTTTAGCTCACAAAGATGCCCCTGCTATTCTCTGAATGGCAGTGCTTCAAAATGAGTATAATCATTAAGTGTTCAATAAGGATTGTGATAACAGATGGCATGATTAATCTAAACTCTTAGTTTTATTTAAACAATGTTTCAGTTATGAGACAAAAGTTTGGTGTGCCCAAAAAGTAAACATAAAAGTTCCATCGGACCATTCTAGACTCTGACAATTGCTTTCTCTTTTATGATACATAAAGTTAAATTGACCTCTTAGCTTTTCTTTTCAAGTTCTTCACCATTTTTCTATCTCTTATGAGTGATTGTGAACTATGACCTTGATTGATGTCAAGACCTTATGCTCAATGCCCTTGAGATCACATTGATGCTTTGTGATGTGCTCCTAGATGCTCTGCCACTAGTTGTAATTCCTATCGGCCTTTTGGATTGTGTTCTTGATAAGGACTCCTCTAAGACAATGGTATATCCTGTTGTATTGCTACTTGGATAATGGGACCTCACTATGACATGGTTTTTTTTGATAAAATGTCAGGCTTTCCCTAACTGCTCACTGCACTTTGCATTCATCATTTGGCTCATTGGACTCTAGATCCTCCTTGGACTCTGGCCTTTTTGATGCAGATCCATTGTGCATTGGATAGTGAACATAAATCACTAATATCTTTGTGCCTTTTGACAGTGACAAATACCAATGATTTTGCTTAAAACAGTCATGGATGACTGTCCTACTAGATAGAGAGGGTATGATTGTCCTACTAGATAGAAAGACCGAAAACATATCAATATACAAAAACATTTTGGCAAAAAGAAATGTTCTATTTGGGATGCAAAATCTGTTTGATAGTTCAGGAAATGAAAATACGAGTGTCAGATTGCATTTTTTTTCAATTTGGTGCGAGAGTAGAAAATTGTTTATTTTTCCTTCTGTTGAGAGTTATAATGAATTGACTTTGAGATGTGTTGAGTCTTCTACTTAATTCTGATATCTACCTTTCCCTCCCAATCTGTGACACAGAGCAAAAACTTCTTTCTAACTACAAATTCATTACATATTTCAATAACTCTAGCATTGAACTCCTTATTACTCGATGTACAGGTTGCTATCTTACACTTCCTAGATGCATGAGTTGTATTTACTATTCTAACTTTAATTTCAAGTGTTAGTCCTATAATTTATAAATTCTCAATATGTTTTTGTGTGCCAGATTGATTGTATGTTTTTAGAATAATGTGGCACTTAATTTATAAGGAAGTTTAGCATTAAGGAACTTAATTTATAAACTTTCTCTCTCAATGGCATATACATACTTGTAATATTTCAAGTATGTATAGTTCATATACATACTTGAAATATTACATACTAATTGCAGTTCATATACATACTTGCAATGAACTGCAATTAGTATGCAATGCAGAAGTAAAAACTTGCTCTCTCAATGGCCATGCAAAGATGTTTCAATGATGAATTTGGGAAGACACGAACCCGACAATTTTATTAAATTTGCAACGATTTTTTCCAAATGTGGATTTTTTCCAATCTTGGGATCAGGTGTCAACCCAATCAACTTATTTCTTTCATTTTTCCCTCTTTGTTTTTGTATACACTGGTCTATAGTAGCCACTACTAAGTACCCACTGGTATACTTATTGTGTTAATTTTGTGTTAATCAACTGATTTCTTTCATTTTTCCTTTGAATTTTGAGTTTTTGTTTCCACTTCAAGGTGCATGCCCTCCCTTGACCATTGTTTTCATTAATGTGCTTTTTAGCTTGCAATTTTTAGTGTTGTTGTTTTTAACATATTTAAGTGGAATACACGAAGGAGTACCACATGATGAATGCTTCATTTAATGCAATGTTAAGGTGTAGTCTCTTAACTATCCATTTCTAGTTCTTTAGACATGATTTTATAAATGTGTTTTGGTAGATGACTATATTGTTCATGATTTTGTATGTATATTTACCATCTTGTTATTATTTTTGTGTTACGAAATTAAGTTAAATAATTCTACTTTGTTCAATCCTCTATTTCATCTTCAATTTCTTTTCATTTTTCATTATTTTTAAAGAACCACGTGATAGGTATAGAAATAGAAATGGATAGTTTTGAGACTACACATATGATGATAAAGTGAGACTACACATATGCTGACATTAAATATGTTTGAAATAGCTTCTAGATTTGATTTTGTAGATATTTTATGATCACACTTTGTGATCCCTCATCACGATGGAAGAGAGAAAATGATTGATAGAAAAGTCCATCATTTTGGTCTATTGCAATCATTTTGGTCTCTTTCATCCAGATCATGGATCACAGAGTGTGATCCAAAACTATCTATAGAATCAAATCCAAAAGGTATTTCAAACATTGATGAAAAAAATATCCACATATGGTGATAAAAAAATGAGCTATCTGATGATTGTTTACTGTTCCTGTTTGTAAATAGTTAATATTTCTGATGGTACTCCTTGGTGTATTCCATTTAAAAATAAACAAGTTTTAGTTTTTCTATCATGTTTACTTTGTAGATGCAGGATTGATCATTGAATGTGCGGCATAAGGGCATAGACTGTGGATCTACTTGCGTTTTCTTATTTAACGGTGTGTTTTCACACCACCAATCAGTTCATGGATATTGTTATATCTAATGCTATAGTTATGTCATTATATTTTTTGTATAACTTTTTCAATTTGTACTCATAGAATATAGTCATGTTGTTATAGCGAACAAAATTAGTATGAATGAACAAATTTTTGCTTGATATAGTGCTGATGGCTATGAGGAATGTTCCTATGTGTGACTGTGGTGATGGATTGCGTTGTGTGTTGAGGAAGTCACAGACAGAGGAAAATCCAGGCTGTAAATTTTGGGGTTGTAAAAACTACACTAAGGTTGTTAATTGCACAATATTTAAATGTTTACAAAGAATAAATATTAGTCATTATAGCGAGACTAACTTAGATTTGTATTGTAGGATGGAGGTGGATGCGAGTACTTCCGATGGGTCAATGACACCTCGTCGTTGTCTACATCATCAGTATGTTCTACACATAGACATGTTGTAGATGACGA
This sequence comes from Chamaecyparis obtusa, assembly GCA_027943335.1. NCBI lineage: Eukaryota > Viridiplantae > Streptophyta > Pinopsida > Cupressales > Cupressaceae > Chamaecyparis > Chamaecyparis obtusa. The sequence continues at coordinate 271,081 of BSBK01004619.1, read as the reverse complement.
GTGCAAGAATTGCAAAAGACTCGAGAAAACTATGGCAAAAGCGAAGGCTACATCTAAAGCCAAAATCTTGTTTTTACGATGTTTTCTTTGTGCAACAATCGTACTATTTAGTTTGATCATTTCTTGGAGATAGATATATATGTGGACTAGATGACTTATTTATATTTTGATGTGATATCAAGCAATGTTATAATTATTTTTTTGTTATAATATTGTTTATGATAGTGTATAAAATTATTAAAAAAGGTTAAGTTTACTGTTCACAATATTGAAAAAAATATATTAAATTTTGTTTATGACTTACTACATAAAAATATAAATTAATATAAAAAAAAACTATACATAAAGAATGGACCAAAATAAAATGTATAAAATTATTAAAAAAAAAGTTAAGTTTACTGTTCACAATATTGAAAAAAATATATTAAATTTTGTTTATGATTTACAACATAAAAATATAAATTAATATAAAAAAAAACTATACATAAAGAATGGACCAAAATAAAATGTATAAAATTATTGAAAAAAAATTAACTTTACTGTTCACAAAATTGGAAAAAATATTTTAAATTTTGGTTACGATTTACTACATAAAAATATAAATTAATATAAAAAAACTATACATAAAAAATGGACCAAAATAATAAAATATTAAATTAAAAATCAAATTCTAATTTCAATTCAAAATGTAGAACCAAACACAGAAAATGGATAATGTAATTCCAATTCCAATTTGAAATTGCAAACCAAACACATAAAGAGGAATTTCTATCTTCCAATTCCAATTTTGAAAATGGCAACCAAACGCAGAAGATGGATTGTCTCATCCATCTTCCGGGTCAACCAAACGGTCCAAAACATCTTCCGAATATACAAAACTGGAATATACAAAACCTAATTTTGAGATAATTAGGTTTTGACTCAAATTCCAATTCTGCAAACAAACGGGGCCTAAAAGGTTATGAAAATGGTTAAAGAAAAAATTGATTCTTTAGTATGCCATGAATGCACATGCCATGACCTACTCTCACTAAAGTGAAGCCCCTATAGGTTTTATTTGAAAACATGAGTATCTATTATTTGTATTACTAATATAATCATATTCTTTTCCTAAGCACATATTGTTGTGTGTAAATATGATCCTTTCGTAACTTTCACGCTGCACAAAATCTAGACTCTAGACTTTCTAAAATGAATAAATTAATTATTTACTTATTAGTGAAATACTATTAATATACATATTGAATTTTATGAAATTTATAAATATTTTTAAAAAATATAATTAAATTTATAAACATAACATCAGAAAGATAAAGGATTGTAAGAAAAAAATACCTTGAGTGAAAGAATTCATCCTTCCCTTTAAGATATACAGAAGGAGGTACCTATCAGAACTCAAAGAAAAGCATGTTGAAATGCGGATACATACAGCATATAACCTATAATAAGTAACCTAAGGCACATTCCCATAGGGTCATCAGTTCAATCTATTCAAATGCCCCTCATAATAATACAAGCAGCCTGAAAATTAGCCTAATTAGCACCAAAATAAGAGAATAGAAAGATGATGCATGAAATAAGGGAAAAAAATGTAGACCTTGTTGTCAACAAAGTAGAGAAGCTTAGAGGGGAACCCCCGATCTTGAGATAAATAAGCTTCACAACAGTCTGGACGGGTTGCTCCACTGTCTCCATGCCACCCTTCAACAGACCTAAATTTTCCTTCACATACTTGTACAAGCTCCTCAAGCACACTGTTGCCCTCAAAACCACAACTTGAAATATCCCCAAATATTTGAACCTCCTCTCTTACACCACCTCAACCAATCCCAACTACAACACGCAAACTCTTTAAGAAGGTAAAATACACCTGATAGGAGGAAACAAAAGCTTAATCGGAGTCACTGTAGGCATATCAGATCACACGCTACCTACTCCATTTCTGCCATAGTATATTAGGGTAGGATACCAAAACCGAAGTTTGAATAACTTCAATTTAAAGGTATGTCAGAATTACAGTTTGGTTGATTTCAAATGTTAATAAATTATGAAATAATAATGATAGTGTCATCAAATCAATTGCTTGCCCTCAGTATGGATGTTACAAAACTAAAGTTTTCATGGAGAAAGAAAAAACCATTCAAATCAATTCAAAAATAAAAATAAACAATATATTTAGAATCTAGATAGAAAATCCTAAAAGACTGTAATTTACTTCACCTTGCTATTTCAAATAGTTAAATGATAATATACATCTGAATCTATTTTTTTTTTTGAAAATGTCCGTTCAAGCAAAAAAGTGTCACCCATTTATTAATTACTTTTTTTCAACTAAAAAATAATAAATAGGACATAGTTCAAATGCTAAATATCTCTCCTACTAATAAACCACACTTTTTTTTACCACTAAAAGGATAATAAATAGTTGTGTCATATATGTGATGAGAAAATTAAAAAGGTTTGAAAAACAATTTGATTTTTCTTCAAAGATTTAATTTAATTTTTTATTTTTTATTTTACAAAATGTAAGAACTAAAATTTAAAGAAAAATGAATAACTTGATTAAAAGGCTTCTATTTTTCTAAAGTCAATTTTTCATTGTTATTTATGTTTAATCAAATAATCAATTGAAAATCTAATATAAAATTTATGAGTTAATTCTAATATGAAAAATTCAGATTTTGAATGTTTGTAACATTCTAAATTTATTTCACAAATATATGATGAACTTTAATACTAACATAGAATTTAATATTTTTCAAAAGTTCTTCATATATTTATTAAATTCTGATTTCATAGAGGTTTAATTCAATTTTAAATATGTTCTACGCTAAAACAATCTTTATTTCTAATAGAACAAAATAAAACAACTAAAAATAATGGCCAATAAAATATCTTTAAATAAATTAAAATATATTGAAAGAAAATATTTTATAAATATGATTTTTTCTTAAATTGAAAAGAAAAATATATATATCAATAATATTTAAACAAATGAAATAAAAATTTATATCAAAATTATTATATTAATAATTTTTTTAAAATAATAAATAATGAATATAATATATTAATAATTAATTTGAAAAAATAAGTAATTAATATTGAGGGGCCAATATTGCCCTAAATTCCGCCATGGCTTCTCTAGAAAGTAGACTAGACTCTTCAGTAGAGTAATGAGATGTGGGCAGCATTGAGAAGGAGTATGATTTATATATAATTCACACTGCAGACTTCCTCCTCATAGTTGACCAAATCTTTGATAATTTGCCCCTGCAATTTTGTAAGGCTAGTCGAGCGGACATTTAATACAAACGAAGCAGCAACGAAATAACTATAAACTCCATTGTACAAGGCCTTTACAACCGTGGTCTTCCCAATACCACCTATACACAGATTCCAAGTTTAGCCACCGGTTCGGCTGTATTTCTGAGATGTAATTCTGAATGAGTGCCTTTTTCACGCGACTTGTAACGGCACCATATCCAGTGTCTTTATTATGTCGTTCACCACCTTCTTCACTAGCTCAGCTTCGAAGCTGCACAAATGTCGGTGCAATTAGAAAGTGTGTCTATTTTAAAAACATTCGAATTATCTGCAAAAAAAAAAAACATCTTCATACTATTACTGATAGGGTAGTGTTCAGGAAGTACATTTGATCGTATTTACTAATTGAATAAAAAATTAATCAGAAAAAAGTTTTAAAAGAAAAACAAGATAATTCACATACTTCATTGATTACAAAGGACTATGATTTATATATAATTCACGACGCGTATGCTCTGTTCTTTGCTTGGTTTGAAATTATATGGTCAGTTATACTCCAAATTGAAATAATTAGGTTTTATGAACAGAACCCTGCCTGGTGCCTGATTGAGATAGTAGTTATTTTCAAAAAAGTTTTTATTTAATTATTAAGGAGTCAATAAATAAATAAATAAATAAATAAATATATATATATATATATATATATATATATATATATATATATATAGAGTTCAGAAACCAGCAAAGATAAAATTAAAACTAATTTAAACATAAAGTCTGCAAGCCCTAGAAAACTATTACAAAATGGAGCTGAAACATAATTTGATTATGCAAGCCCTAGAAAATTATTACAAAATGCAGCTGAAACATAATTTGATTATACATATAATCTGTCAAAATTGGCTCAAAAAATCTGCTATCTGCTTGGCATATCCCAGCAAGTCCTCCAGCAAGACCAAATATCAACTGTGCTCCTCAATCCCTGACCGATGAAGGACCTGCTTCCTGATAGTAGTTAGTGGATGTCTATTTTCTGTTTGTTAAAACCAACTTGTCAACATTTAGAAGGAACTACATTATAGTGGTGCAACTTTGTTCATTTTCAAAAAAAATAAATTGTTCAAATATTTAACACACATAATGGAGCAGATAACAATATATTCATCACCACAACAAATAGCTAAATCCAAACAATACAATTTCTCTTTACATTCACAAATTATTTTCATCTTGACAAGAAAATCTTCTATCTACACAGATAATTATACAGGATTTATCTTTTTATCTTCTAAAGCTCAGTAGACTAATAAACATCAGAACTTACCACTTTTTTCCAAATAAATTTTGTAAAAGGGTACAAGTTTTGGCCACACTCTAGTGAAAAATAACAAAACATGGAAAGATTACTACACAACAATAAATTGTTTATACATGATTGAATCTTTATTACATTATACCTCTTTAAATAAATTTTAGATAAATCAAAAGACGACTAAAAATAAAATAGATCTAATGCATATTCATATGAAGCTAGAGATCAAACAATCTATTTTTACTTTGAAGCAATTCATATAAGACTACATAAGCAGTTTCCCTCATGCAAAGTGGGGGAGATTAATAACCGTTTCAACATTCCCCACTTAAATTCGACCACTAATACTCATGTAAAAAGCACCCAGCAATGGTCCCATGGTCTAGTGGTGAGGACATTGGACTCTGAATCCAGTTGTATGTGACTGAATGTGACCTCTAAATCAGGCACAACACAACATGGTCATTATTCACTTGATAGAATTTGGGAGAGAGTATGGAGAACTCAATCCAAATTCCATGGTGAGGCGACCTGTTGCCTCCTATGTGAATGGGATGTTTGAATACTCTCAGAACGAGAGCCAACAGCTGGGAGACCAATTCAACAATGGAGGATTTGAAAGAAAATATGAGCAAAATGAAACTAAGCTAAGAATGAATGCAATTAATCTAGAAAACTTTGAAAGAAATATGAAATGCAGATTTTTATTTGATTTTGAAATAAAGATGATATTAGACTAAGAACAAGTAAGCAAATTTAATCTAAATGTGAAATGCAAAGATTATACTAATAATGAGATATTAATCTAATAAATGCAATAAAAGCTTTGAAAACAATGAATCAAATGAGACTAAAAAATGCCTATAGTGTAGATGCTCTCAAAAATTGCCCTCTTGATGAAAAAGAGGTTCATTAAATAGACCAAGCCAGAAGAGGAATGAAGAGTTTCTTGATTCAAAACGGTGGACTCTTCATTCCTAATTGAGACAAAAAGACAATGAATTATTTAATTAAAATAATGAAATTTGCCACATGTGGGGAGTGACCTTTCGAGTAATTTGAATTATTAAATTCAAATAAAGAGGTGTCCATTCAATTTAACTAAATATTTATTAATTCCTTTCAAGGGTATTTAGCTAAAGGGGGTGGAGTTTAATTTAATTAAAAGTACTTAGGACTTCATAATTAAATTAACTTATCATAGAGATTATTTAGCCAAATAAAGTCTAGGACTTAGGAATTATTTTAGTGTTTGATTATTGCAATTTATGGTCTTTGCAATTGACATCAAGTCAAATTAAGTCAGATATGAGGGAGAAAATTGCCTAGGGAACTAGGACTTTGGTGATGTAAAATCGAGATAATGCACCAAAATTGATGAAATTAAATAGGTGCCAATTTTGGGGTATTACATTTGCCCCTCTTTGAATTGATGTGCGAGCAGCGCGTTGATTCAAAGAATAGTCTGAAGTGACAGATGAAAGCAGATCAAAGCATGAATTTTTCAAAGTCTAAGTTAGATTGCGAAGACAACGATCTTAGAAGAGAACCAGAATCAGGGTTAGATTGCCCCAATACCAATTGATGAAGATGCAGATTTAGGACTATCTCCGAATCAGGGTTAGATTGCCCCAATACGAAGCTTAGTCCTCCGAGACCCAGGTTAGATTGCCCAGATAACGGTCTAAAAGAGATTTTGAGAGTCATCTCCAGAACGAAGCTTGACTCCCAGGAATTAGGGTTAGATTGCCCCAATACCCAAAAGATTTCAAGAACCATCTCCAGAATGAAGTTTGGCCCTTGAGGATCCGAGTTAGATTGCTCAGATACCTAAAAGATGGATGATAAGATAACAAGATGCGAGGCACCAAGATGCCCCTAGCGATGAGAACTGATGATTCAAATCAGACTGATTCAAGAATAGATTCGACAAGATTCAAATGATGTAATCATCCTGCCCCCTCGGGAGCGAAATTGAAAGATGACATGTCAGAAGGATGATAAACAACAAGAGATTGCAGAGCAAAAGCAATTAGACTAGATTCGCGAAGCTATAGAAGTGAAACGGAGCAAAGCAGAGGTCCTGTTGACCAAGTTTGACCATAGTTGACTAAATTTGACTTGAATTGACTTTGATGAAAAGAGCAAAGATCTCAAGAACATGATGTAAAGATGAGGATCTGGAAAGAAAATGACGCCAAAAGGTTGACTGCACAAGCATCCAATCCAGGAGTTCAATATTTAAAACGTGATTTTGAGCCACTTAGAGATGTCAGATTTCGATTTCGATCCCGAAAAAGGATGCAACCAAGATGAGACTGGGACAAAAGATGAGAACCTTTGATGAGAAAATCCAGAAGAAAGCAATCAAGAGAGCAACAAGAAAGCACTCTAGATGCAAGCCTAGAATGAAAGATGCAAGTCTAAATGCAAGCCTAGGATGAACAAATTTAATCCTTCGGACTCGGCTGTTGGACTCACCGTATTTATCATCATTGAGTTCATTTAAGCATGAGAAAATCGCAAGATGCCATACAATTCTCCCCAACATGAGAATATGAATATGACATAAGTCTTAAATTTGTCGGAATGAGGTGTAAGCATTAAGGCACAAGAAGCTAGAATGACCTGAACACCTATTCCTTTTAATTTAGCAAGTTAACATAAGCATCAAAGCATAAATGCTAGAATGACCTGAATGTCTCTTGCGAACAAACACACCAAGCACGCAGGAGTTCCTTCTTTTGCCAAAGATTGCTCGTAGTGACCCTTACGTTCACTTAACAGGACGAGCATTTACAATTTCACCAGTAGCAGAAAGAAGTCACTCAAAAGACAAGGAGAAGGACCAACCTCACCAAAGCATCCATATAAAAGAGTCGAGGTATGCATGGCCATCCAATACGAGATAGAGGCTCTTACAGACGGACACCCCTCTTAAATGAATTCTTTGGATCGTTGGAACTAAACCAACAAGCAGAAAGCAAAGAAAGCAAAGCAAAGAAACAAGCACTCAAAGAAAACAAAGCTCAGCAAGCTTCAAAGGAACACACATTTAGTTTAAGTTTCAATTTAAGTTCATGTTCAAGCGGATTGAAGTCAATTCAGAAAGATAACATTCGAAGTCTCAACAAGATAACGACAGTGGGCAGACACAGTGAGAATCACTGGTGACTATCGCGGGAGACTAAATCTCAAGAAGATATCAGGAAGCTAATGAAGTATCGGTAGGCAAACGCAGTGAGAACCACTAGTGACCGATATGAGAGAGAGAGTTTCTGAAAGTGATAGGACAATGCCCCCTAGACCAGGCAGGTGCCCCCAAGTGTGAACCAGTTCCAATCTATGAAGAGTTGAGGAAAACTCAAAGACAAGTGCATGAGCTAGAAAACCAAAGCAGGAAACAAACTAAAGCAGGAAAGAGGGAAAACAAACTAAAGCAGGAAAGCGGGAAAACAAACTAAAGCAGGAAAGGAAGGAAACTAAAGAAAGAAACTAAGAGCCAAGCGACACTGAGATGAGATGTTACTTCAGGAAAACAAGAGGCGCCTGTATACCAGGTTTTCACCATCTTGGCAGAGATTCTATTTTTGCTACCGTGACGCCTATTTACCAGGTTTTCATCAATGGCACATTTTTCTCTTTTTCAATTTTTTTGTACTTTTCTCTTTTTTTTATTTTTTTGTATTTTTCACATTTTCTATTTTTTTGTATTTTTTGAATATCTCATTTTTTTTGTATTTTTGAAATTTTCTATTTTTTTTGTATTATCAAGGTGCCTGTTTACCAGGTTTTCACTAGGATAATAGATACATCAAAGCGCCTGTTTGCCAAGTTTTCACTAAGATGATCATTTTTTTAGGACATTTTACAATTTTTAGGATTTTTTGCAATATATCAATTTTTAGGATTTTTTCAGGACCAATAAGTATGTACATGAGCATATTGAGAATGTCAGCTGTAGAACTTTTTCAAATGAAGAGCGTTGATGGGCTCTTTGAGTTTCTCTCCTTCAGTGGTGATCTCTGGAAACATAGTCATTTGTAGTAGTAGCCAGCTGAGAAGTTGAAGAATCAGAACCAGATGTTGTAGCAGTAACAAGAGAGCCAACCAGTAGTGTCCAATAGTCAAGAGATCCATAGTCAAGGAAAGATCACTTAAGTGAGACCCATAAACATCCTCGTGGACACATCTTAACTCTTTATCAGATTTCCCACGCTCTAAATGCTTAAGGAGAGTACATTCTGGATTTCTCTTAATCATGTCATTAGCAATGAGGAGATGCTGATATGCACTTTGGGAAAAGGCAAGATGGAGTGAAGAGGGTAAAGTATGAGAGGCAAGGGTGATGGAATGGAGGGAAGCATGAGAATTTTGGAAGCTCGAATGACAACTTTGATTTTTCCTTTCTTTAGAATCCACATAGCTTTTGAATTTTTTTTTCTTTACTTTGAGGTGCTTTTGATGACAATGCCTATAGAATGGATTTCGAGATCCATTTTTTATTTTATTTTCTGGCTTTTGATTCTCTTCTTCTTTTTGAGGACCTTTGCGGTCTTTTGAACACCTTTGTTTCTTTCCTTTCTTCGTAGTCACATGTCGATTAGATGGGACATGGTGACCTTGAGATATAAGTGGATTCTCATTATTTTTGTTTTTATGTTGCACATCCAAGTTACTTCCAAAAGACTCAGGAATTGTGGATGAAAAAGGCTTCTATGACTGGTTTAGGTGGAGAGATGGAGATGGAAGTGGACGAGCAAATATATCAATATCATCCTCATCATTCATGAATGCATTAGATAGATCAAGAAATTAATCTTCCATAGAGCGTTGTCGATTGTGAGTCATCTTAGAAGAGTCAGATAAGTTTGGAGGAATATTATGTGAGCCTAACCAAGATGGTCTATTCCAAGAGTTAGGTCCCCTTTCAGGTGGTAAGAGTGCACGAATAGGAATCATGTCAATTCTGGTTCCAATATTCCATGAAGCTGTAACAAAACGGGGTCTTACATACCCATGATTTGTTGGAGTAGTAGGAGTATAGCTTGGAGTAGATGGCCTAAGAGCCATAGGAATGATCTCCACAAGAGGGTGGAAAGGATCATCATCAATAGCTTGATCTAGAGGATAATAACTTTCTCCTTTTTCTGAGTTGTTAAGACTAGCATATAGGTGCATAGCATTAACTGGTATTTCCATAGTAGCATCTACTATGGAGTCCCATTCAGCTAGAGACATAGTTGGAGGCATATTTTCTTCATTGTTGTCATCTAACATAGGAAATGTTTCTTCAACAGCAGGATCTTGTTCAGTAGTAGAAGCAGCAGAGTAATCTAGAATAGGCATATCTTGAGGCATACCCAAGAGGAGGGAAGCATCCAACAGTTGCTCCCAATCAGTATGTGTGCCATTGGAGTTGGCAATAGTAGGAGTCTGTTCAATAGCAGAAGTGGTGGAACAATCTAGAGTAGGCATACCCAAGATAAGGGAAGCATCCAGCAGTTGCTCCCAATCAGTATGTGTATCATTGGAATCGACAGTAGTAGGAGTTTGCTCAGCAGTAGAAGTGGTAGAACAATCTAGAATAGGCATACCTTGAGGCATACCAAAGATAAGGGAAGCATCCAACAGTTGCTCCCAATCAGTATGTGTGCCATTAGAGGTAGTGACATATTCAGTAGTAGCTGCAGTAGTAGAAATCTGTTCAGTAGAGTGTATAAAATCCTCCTGGTGAGGACCAAAATCATGTTCTTGAAGCACTTGAGAAGGTAGATAAGACTCTTTCTGGTAGTCTGAATTAGAATTTTGAACATTCAAAGATCTTTCATGTGTCATAGGCTGAATCTATGTTTCTTCATTATCTGAATCCTTGCATGAGTAAAAGCTATAGCTAGGTTGGTCAAGCTCATCGCTCTGATAGCCAATACCAAATCTGTCTTCAGAAGGTTCCTCATAGGAATGTGGCGATGGAGGGAGAGTTTTTAGTGACAAGATGGACTCAATCTGATATTCCCCCATGCCAATATCTTTGATCTTCAAGGTCTTTTCTATTTATTTTAGCTTAGCCTCATAGAACTCAGTGGATTCTCTATTGGTGGGAACAAAACTGTCTGTTGTTTGGGTAAGCATCTTAGCAGAGAAAGTATTTTGGCTAGCACTATTGTCAATGAGGACGTGAGGGATACTCTTGGGGCCTATCATAACTTTAGTGTGCAGGGGAGCATCATGCGGATGGCTTAAGGAATGATCATCTTCTTTGGAAAAGCACAAATAGTGAGGTGAAGTTAAATGACCCACCATGGATTGGAACTGATTGAGATTGAGATCTTTGGGGATGTTTTCCTTAGTGAGGGCTTTATCCATAGATAGTTTTGGTTTGGATGTCGAAGGTTCAGGACCTTTGAGAACAATCTTTGCATGAGATCGAGGGATAGCATTCGCACAAGCTGGAGATTTTGTGTAGTTATAAGAGGGAGGTGCAGGGCCTCGCAAGACAAAGGGAGTTTTGGGTTTAGGAGTATCCTCACTCCTTGGAGCAATGATCATGTCACAGTGAGGGATCCAAGGTTTGTTTCTAGCAAATCTGGAAGGCGGTTGAGCTTCTATTGTAGCCTTCTTAGTGGCATTGACTGTTTGCATGCTAGAGCTAAGATTAAAGATAGACTTTGAGGGTTTTGGCATGTTAGAGCTGAGATTGAAAACCAACTTTGAAGGTTTTGGCATGTTAGAGCTGAGATTGAAAACCAACTTTGAAGGTTTTGGATCTCCCATCTTGTTGGTAGTATTATGAGAGATCGTGAAAGAGTTGATAGGTTCAAAAGGATCAATAGGTTTAATTTTAGAAAGTGACCCTTCAGAGTCTTGCCGGTGTTCAAACAATGGGTTATAATATTCTTGAAATAGTAAGTCAGACTGTATCTGAAACAATGGATTGTAATACTCTTGGAATGAGGAGGAATGTGAGGATCTCTCACAAAGTTCAGATTTCACAATAGATTTGGGATGACCTATGTCTTGATTACGAGATTCACTTTGATCTTGATCAGCATTTTGAATGGGATAAGTCTTGCCACTTCGAGTCATGAAAATCATAGACAAAGATGTAACGAGCAAAGATTCAAGATAATGCTAGACTCTATCTCAAAGATAACGAAAGGAGATAAATGGCTAGAACAACCAAGATGCAAGATGAACCTGGTATGAATTGTCAAAAAGAGATGGCTAGAACAACCGAGATAAGACAATCGCAACACAAGGTACAAGAGCACAATGAGATAAGGTAGACTAATGAGAGACAATACGAGTCAAAGCAAAGATCGATCGATTCCTAACTCAAGACAACTAGTTTCTGATGGTGAACGATAGGAAAATAGAAAAACAAATCATGGACAAAAGGCAGATTAGATTTATGTCATTGATCAAGCACATAAGACAGCAATCAAGGAGTTCAAGCAAATAGTCTTCAAGCAATGGGCAAGGGACAAAGCAACCTTGCGCATGAACATGAATAGTGACTTAGTATTTCTACTCCCTAAGGACTCTACTTGTGTATGTTCTTGAGAATGTTTTAGCAGACACTTAAAACACAACAACATCCTAGCAAGTTGTCTACAAGGATATACATGGCTTTTCTAAAAGGAGTCCTCGATATATGCAAGGTATGTGAGGCACAAATCCGTAGATGAGAAGAATTAGAAATCACACAGCCAAGGGGAGACAGTAACCCAAATCTCCTCCTTCACTTCTCAAAGGTATAAAGTTCTTTGAGGCTTAGCCAAGAGTGAAATCTAACTCATTCCCAAGAGAGGTGTCTTTGGATTCACCTCCCGATATTTATACTCCGTCGGAACACGGGAGTTAAGGTCATCCCTTGAGGTGATGAAATCCCCAAGCAAGCCTTCTAGAAATGAAAAAGTAAGTAATTCTCTATCAAAAGGTATTGAAAAGCACTAAAGGTGGTGCATTTAACCCTTCAAGTAAATGTGAGGTGAGTCCACAAAGTGGTGCATTTAACTCCTCACACAAACTCAAAGTGAGTCCACATCCTAGAAAACAAGTGAGTTCCAAAAAGCACAAAAGGGTTGCCAAGTGGAACAATTAACGCTTCTTTCCTATAGACCCCTCCCCTTTAATGTGGCGCTGGGATTGCAACCACAGGGCAGAAATGAGGGGCCGACGGATTAGCGAGTCCAATAACCCAAAATAGCAATCTAGATCAATCACAAGTAATCTAAGACTGCTAATCAATACTACTCATAAGTGCAAGAGGGTTTGAATCATGGAATATTTAACTTTCCAAGTAAACATGAAGTGAGTCCACAAAGTGGTGCATTTAACTCTTCATGTAAACTAGGAATGAATCCATTCCCTAGATTACTCAATGAGATGTTTTGATATTGGAACCAAGAATTACTTAATGTTTAAACGACAAGCATGCATTTAAACACAAACTTCTATGAAAGCAAATCTATGTTTGTTTATTTCCCATTAAGAGCATAAAAAATGTGTTCTATGAAAGCATGTAAACACTCAAGCCAAACACATGAGATGTTCAATTTTAATCCCAAAGTCCAAATGTTGTAGAGATGAAACAAAGTACCTCAAGTCCAATGCTTTATTTTAAACATTTTCCATGAAAGCAAGAGCACCTTCAAAACAGCTTGTTAGACCCACAAGATTAGCAAAATAAAAAATTAGATAATCTGCAAGAAAAATAGCTCATCAAATGATAAAATCTGATAATAAAACCAACATGGTTGGAATAGGCTCGGAAAGACCTTTCTAACAATATATCATACTTAAACTTTTGAGACCATTTGTGAAAATTTCAAAAAAAAATGGGTGCCTGTCCAGAGTGGCACGGATTTGAAATCGCTAAAAATTTCAAAACTTTCAAAAAATTGAAAACAGTTGACAAAACTAACAAATCTGGAATCCTGACCTCTGTCTGTCATAGAATTTCATGCGAGACATTACAGAGGGCCGCGCGAGATAGTACCAAACCACGCGCGAGACAATACCAAACCGCACGAGAAAGCACAAACTCACACAAGAATGTATGAAGGCTCGCGCGAGAATGTATGAAATCTCGCGCGAGAAAGTAATCCAATCCACGCGAGAAAGTGCAGTGTCTGAGCTGAGATAGTTACAATCTTGCGCGAGAGAGTACCACAGGGGTGAACTTCGCGCGGGAGGCTCTGGATTCTCGCGCGAGGATCTGTACACAAACAGTACGGATGCACAGCAGAGCAAAATTTTCTGTCAGAAAAAAATGATAATGAGGCCAGAAATTGATCTTTCTGCCCCACGGTGGGCGCCAAAATGTATGTGACTGAATGTGACCTCTAAATCAGGCACAACACAACATGGTCATTATTCACTTGATAGAATTTGGGAGAGAGTATGGAGAACTCAATCCAAATTCCATGGTGAGGCGACCTGTTGCCTCCTATGTGAATGGGGTGTTTGAATACTCTCAAAACGAGAGCCAACAGCCGGGAGACCAATTCAACAATGGAGGATTTGAAAGAAAATATGAGCAAAATGAAACTAAGCTAAGAATGAATGCAATTAATCTAGAAAACTTTGAAAGAAATATGAAATGCAGATTTTTATTTGATTTTGAAATAAAGATGATATTAGACTAAGAACAAGTAAGCAAATTTAATCTAAATGTGAAATGCAAAGATTATACTAATAATGAGATATTAATCTAATAAATGCAATAAAAGCTTTGAAAACAATGAATCAAATGAGACTAAAAAATGCCTATAGTGTAGATGCTCTCAAAAATTGCCCTCTTGATGAAAAAGAGGTTCATTAAATAGACCAAGCCAGAAGAGGAATGAAGAGTTTCTTGATTCGAAACGGTGGACTCTTCATTCCTAATTGAGACAAAAAGACAATGAATTATTTAATTAAAAGAATGAAATTTGCCACATGTGGGGAGTGACCTTTCGAGTAATTTGAATTATTAAATTCAAATAAAGAGGTGTCCATTCAATTTAACTAAATATTTATTAATTCCTTTCAAGAGTATTTAGCTAAAGGGGGTGGAGTTTAATTTAATTAAAAGTACTTAGGACTTCATAATTAAATTAACTTATCATAGAGATTATTTAGCCAAATAAAGTCTAGGACTGAGGAATTATTTTAGTGTTTGATTATTGCAATTTATGGTCTTTGCAATTGACATCAAGTCAAATTAAGTCAGATATGAGGGAGAAAATTGCCTAGGGAACTAGGACTTTGGTGATGTAAAATCGAGATAATGCACCAAAATTGATGAAATTAAATAGGTGCCAATTTTGGGGTATTACACCAGTAACCCGAGTTAAAATCTCGGTGGGACCTCTTTCTTTTGGCATCTATATAAAACAATCAGCTGTATTGGAGATTTTTTAAGACTTTGAAGAAAACAAGGTTTTTTGGTTCTGGAATAATATAGTTGAAAAGTGTATTCTTAATTAAGAAACCCTTGTCAATTATAAAATTATATTATATACGAGACAAAACAGACGTAACTGATTTAACACAAAAACAATTATTTCTTCTTGCAGCCTTAACGTGATTCTCTCGTATCACATTACATTATGTGTCAATCTCTCTTTTGTCAAATTCTTTACCGCGACTCCTTCCAGGTTCCATGTTTTCTCTCTTTTTATAGAGAGCTTCTTGACAAAATGCTATGGCCTATTCTTAGGCTTTGATTTAACTTCCTCACAAATCGAGGGCTTCATCATTTTTAATAGGTGATAAATTATGTCAGATCTTCAATTTGACTTCAATCTCCTCTTTTGAAGGATAGGTTTTACTTTTTTTCAAGTGGCATCTGCAATAACATGAGCAGATTTTACTTGTTTTTGAAAATGTTTTGCTCATTCAATTTGGGCGGCTACCCTTTACAAACTAGGGATTTTTTTGTATGTCCTTGGTTTGTTTGGTGCATGGAATTAATTTATCCAGAATAGGTCTATTCTAGAATAAGGACCTATTCTAGGATTAATTAATCTTAAAAACGAAAGCTGAAATAAAAATTATTTTTTATTTTTTTAATTAATTTGAACAAGATATGTTTTTAACTTATTAAATTCCGATTTGAAACATGTCTCACCCCTCTTCATGACACAAGGGAACTTAGTTTTATAAGGCCCGTTTGGTAGCGGACCATTTCCAACATTTGCCTGGAATTGGCATTTGTTATTGCCCATTTCGTCAAATCCTTAGTTTGACAGTGCAATATGAAAATGGAATAGGAATATGTAAATGCTCATTTTGCCAAAAATGAGCATTTACATCTTCCATCTGAAAAGGTGCAATTAGAATTTGAAATTAGAATTTGAATGGACGGACAACAAATTTCTAAATTTCTCATGTCTACACTTAATTTTTTCATTTTTTATTTGTGTGGGGAGGGATTTAATTTTTATTTTTTTTATTGGGTGGTTTGTAATCTTTTTTTATTCAATTTTTAAAAAAAAAAAATTTAAATTTTTGCCGAAATTTTTTTCAAAGTTTTTTTCCAATTTTTTTTTTTCGAATTTTTTTACAAATTTTTTTGTCGATTTTTTTTTTTAAATTTGATTTTTAATTTTTTTGAATTTTTTCTCGAAATTTTTTTTCAAATTTTTTGTCGAATTTTGATTGCAGTGACTGTAACTTGGTTGCCTGCCACCAACTTTGGCTACCTAAAATAGTTTGCGATTCCATTTTAAATTTAATTCAATTAATAAAAATGAATTATTAAATTCAAAAATATTAAAACAATTCAAAAAAAAAATTAAAAAAATCATACTCAAATTCCAATTCCAATTTCAAAAAGTGGAAATGGTCCAAACATAATCCCAAAATGAAAAACCGGATTATCAAGTCCATGATTTGACCATTTCCAGCATTTGATCAAATCCATCATTTCCTAATTCCCGCTACCAAATGGGCCCCTAAGAATGTGGCCATTCCACGAAAATATACACCATTCGCCATTTAGTATACAATGATGTTAATTTAAAACATATTATGAATAAACTTTTTTTGTCTACTTTGACTACTGACCATGGAAAATCGCACAGAATCAAATTTAGAAACAATTGTACAAATCCGATATCATTTCTATGATAAATTATTAAATGTGATCACAAATTTGGAACGACTAGTGAATTTTGAACAGAAAATAAAAGTTACTGGTGTTACTGGGCATCTCAATTCACAACAATTTAATTTAGTGTTACCATAATTCTAAAGTGAAATCCATCACATTGGGACCAAATCACTGGGCAAGATACAACATGGAATTTGCCTAACAAACATGCCATTTCCAACAACTTACAAGAAGAAAACAAAAACTTGTACGTTTGGTAAAACATTGCCTTAGTCCACAAAACCGGTCTGCCGAAAAATGACATCGCGTAACTTTTTGAGATCTCTTCCTTTGAGAGTTCAGCCAAATCCTTCATTAATAGAAAAAAATTTATCATTATAAATATTATTATTATAATGAGCAACGAGTTTGTGAGGAGGCCTCACTGCGATCATTTCATCTTCTTCATCTAAGAAGTACCTCGGAGTGGCTTAAGCAGGACTTGAACCCTCGACCTCCTCGATACCCATTTTCGGCCATTGCGTTTCCACTAATACAGAAAACCTAACACCAGACGAGTTATAGATTTTGATGTAATTTTGAATTCTTGAATAGCATTATTCTGGAATAAAATGAATTCTAGCTTTTTTTTTCAAATTATTTAATCCATGCATTGGCCCAAAAATGGGAATTAGTTTTCTAATTCAGAAATTAAGAAAATGGCCATAAACGGCGAATTAGTTTATTCTCGCATTCAATAATGCTTATTCCAGGTTAATTCCATGCACCAAACTTGTGTTGCCAGAAACGCGACATTCGTTTCGCATTTCAACACCCAAAATGCATTTCCTGTTGCCAATGCCCGTTTCCGGTAGTCGAAAACATTTGCGTTCATGAAATTGAAATGTTCAGTTAAACAAGTCACAAACAATTTAAGACGGTACTGATTGGGAGTTAATTAAACTCAACGTGTGGGCAGAGTGTCAGAGCATAGCGTATTAACTGATTATATATGGGGCTCATTACTATAGTTTATAGTTTATAGTTAGATTTAATTCTGGATTAGTTAATTTTGAACTATTAATTAATATTTTTACAGTAGTTATAAAAATAGTTTGTATTTTATAAAATATGATTAAAAATTAGTATATACTTTTAATTTTAATAAATTTCAAATTTTAATACTATTATTTTAAATTTTATATGTAATTTATAAATATATTTTAAACATATCTATCTTTATCTTAAAATTCCATATAAATATTTTATATTATAATATAAATTGACATATTATATATATATATATATATATATATATATAAACATATTGTTTCTTATAGGCAACTTTTAGAAATCTCATTTCTCGTTACATTGTCGTTGCCGTTTCATTTCTTGTTTCTGGTAACATAGCACCAAACGGCCCATTAGGAATGGATCTGCACCTTCTTATTCCCGTCATCTCTTTTGACCTTCATTGGCTGTGTTGGCTTTTCTCTACAGTTTGAAAGCTTTCATTTCTAAAAGGATACACTCTTTTTTGGCATGTCAGAGCACCAACTCTGTTCCAAGAAAAAACATATATTCTATCTTTCTGTGTTAGAGCAACAGTTCTGGATCTAATTCTATTAGCTTTACTTTCTATTTGTATTGTACTGTGTACTTTTAAGTGTAATAGTTGAAGGTCTATGTTGATCAGCTGACTCTGGGTTTGAGATGTTTTTAAATCCATATCCCTTGTGACTCCTTCAAGTTTTACAGCTTAAAATACGACAAAATTAACCTTACCATTATTCATTTCCATTAGTTAGATATATCTGTAAAAAATTAGCATTGGTAAACATTTATTGACAAGGACGGAAGCATTGTCAATCTGAAAAATGAGCAGACAAACTCACCGGGTGTTTAAGGATTTAACAAATTACAACTATTTTGGTAAATGGGACCATACAAGGCACTAGGCTTAATCGGTGCATCTAACATACTGGATTGATACAGGTGCGTGTATTGTGAATCTGAAAGATGCCCATATAAAATCTATAGAAATTTTAAGTGGCTTGTGAAACTCAAAGATGGCTCCTTCAACAAAGACAATTTCAATACTTATATTTAGGAAATGGTTTGTGTTTCAGTAGATTTGATTTTGAGCTATTATTTAAAATTGAAACGAAACAAGGAGAAAGTCAATTAAATTACTTACCCTCCAGTCATATCCAGGTACCATCCTGAGCGAGAGCGGATTTGTTGAAGGGCATGCTTCCACCCATCAATCTCCTCTCTTGAATATCGATCTGGATGGCTATAATGCTTTTCAAATGATTTCTCATAAGCACTAGAATTTCCTTGAGGATATCTGACATGGGTTGGTTCCATCTGATAAAAGAGAGGAATGATCAAACCAGGAGATGCCAACATTAAGGCGGCTTCCCTCAGAAACCATGCTGAGCCTGCATATCCTTCAGAAAATATAGGAAAGCATATTGCACTGCACTTAATTGCATTTTCTAGGCTTAAATCAATGATTCCACCCTTCTTTAACTTGTGGGTGTCTAGAAACACATTTAATCCAGCTGCGGAGAGAGCTTGGAAGAGATGATCAACCGGGGTCTTTCTCACATCTTTTCCCCTGAAACTCAGAAACACATGATATCTCATAACTTTTGCAGAACCAGGGGTGTAGGGCTTGAATCCGTCCATGTTAGAGTTCCAGTTGTAACGAAGGAGAAAGTAAAGATATAGATGAGCAAAAGATTGTAGCCTACCGAGCACTTATTGTTTGATTTGCACTCCATCTACCACGATACTTCTTCAATATCTTTTTCTAGTGGTGAATAGTTTCACATGCACTTCATCTATCATGACATTGTCAATGTTTTTTTTGTTTTTTCAAGTTGTGAATAGTTTGATTCCTAATCCATTTATTAGGAGACTTTCTCAACAGTTTTACAAGTTGTCAATAGTTTGAATTGTACTCCATCTATCAAGAGACTTTCTCAATTATTTTTTTGTTTGGCAAGTTGTGAATAGTTGTGAATGTGGGCGGCCTATCGATATCAGTACATTGTTCTAAAAGAACATTATTATTTAAATTGATATTCCAAGTTGGTTTTTTTTTAAAAACTCATATATTTTGTGATTTTATTTCTATTAAATATAATCTATTAAACTTTAAATGTGTGTAATGCTTTTCATTATAAATTGTTTCTTTATTATTGTTTGTGAATTGGACTTGTAGACATGCAAAAATAGACAAGTGCTTTTAAATTGCAAAAATTAATAAAATGACTTAAAATCATCAAAATGCATCAAAAAGGGATCAAATCAATTAAAATTGACATAATTAAATAAAGTTGGACAAAATAAATTAAAATCAAAGGAAAAATCAAATAATGACATTAAATAATTAAATCAAAGCTTAAAGGGGTGAAAAACACTACATAATTGATTTTAATCAATTAGTTGTATAGTTGTTTAAAATCAAAAATCAAAATGAACCTATTCCTTACATGACTAAATTTAATTAATTAATTAAATTTAATAATTCCTAATATCTTTTAACAAAGTTGAGCAACCAATGAGAATTGAGGACAAAAAGATATAAATCACTCAAAAAGGATGAATCTCAATCACTCAATCTAATCTTTCAATCTCATCCACTCAATCTTGTCCTTTTGTCCAAAGCTTTGGGACAAACATTTAAATTGTCCCCCCATTTATGAACAAAGCAAAGTATTTGACTCAACCAAGGGTTAATCATGATTGCTTCACTCCACCCCCTACCCTTGGGAGTTTACTATAAATATGAGGTATTTTGAGAGCAATTGAGATCTTAGAAATTCATTTGCAAAGCATTGTTACTATAGGCAATTGAAGAGCATTCTAAGAGCAATTAAGAGCATTTGCATTATACTTTTTTCAATTTGAGCTAGAATCATCATCATAGAAGCATTGTAGAAGCATAGAACAACATACATTCTCATTTTAGAAGTGTCACTAGTGGAGATTTGAGCTGAGAGCTTCACTTACCACATCTTTCTAGAGAGCCATGAGATGCTATAGATCTTAGTCTTATTTTTAAATAGATTTGCATTGTATTTACTTTAGAATTGTTGCTAATTTGATCTTAATTTTATGAAGGTGATTATCATCATCACACAAATGGTGCCCACCGTGGGGCCATAGGCCGCATTTTATCATTTTCATCATAATTTGCATGCTTGTATTGTCTATTTTCTGTGAATATTTTGCAGGAAATAGGTGAAGCCACGCTTACGGGAGATTTAATCATGTCTGCAGTCATTTTACTATCACTTAAGATCTCTATCTTGATGCCTATTATCTAAAGATTCATGCCTGACATACAACTTCTATATTGTCTTGAGTTCTTTACAGTCGCTTATGAGATAGAAGCTCACGCCTGTGAGATCAAAGCATTCAGCCTTTTGTGCTTAAAGTCACGCCTATGACTCAGGAAGTATTTTTTTACCAAAATTTTTTATTGCCTATCTTTACGCTTTGCTTCACAATTTTAAATAACAGTCACACTTATAATTTGTCAATTCACGCTTACTGTTATTAAGTTGTCGCTTAGCATAAATCATTTTTCGCAATTTTAAGTTTTGTTCACGCTTTTGTGATAAACTATTTATGGTTGTGTAATTTTCAATGTTGCCTGTGTCACTGCAAAGTGTCACTTTCTGTCACTAAAGTTACGCCAGCTAACAATTTATTCATGCCTATTAGCTGGACAATGTCGCCTGCTATCTATTGCCTTTATTTACTGTTAAATTGATTAAATCATTTGTCTAATTCTTTGTTTACATGATTTTATAGTAAATGAGCAATCACAGGAAGGTAGAGAAGCCGAAAAGCAGATTTAATCAAGAAGGAAAGGTGTTAGCAAAGAGGATTAAGAAGGAAAATATTGCACACATCAAGGTTGTCCTTGAGACTACACAAGAGGAGGACAATCAAGTATTCCAAAACTATCTTGCAATTGTTAAAGCCTATAAAATGAAATTTGTCTCTCTAAATTGGATTTTTAGTCCTTAGTTCAAGTTTTCTTTGAAAATTTGCAAATAAGGTGCATAAAATTCATACATAATTGTTGCTTCATCAATTTTTGATTTGGTTTCCCCTCATAGTGTTTGTTAGTGTTGACTAACTTGCTAGTGGATAAGCACATTGGAAGGAGCTATTTGCCAAGGTAAGAAAAATAAAATGAAATCAATAAAAAATGCCCCTAACTTCGGTTAGCTACAAGAAAAAGGTAAGCCTAAACTAGTCAATATTTTTCCTTAGCTTGTGGCATTGGTGCACTTTGAAAATCTAGTAATTAAGAAGGATTAAGAAATCAAACACATAAATCAAAAGCCCCTTGTTTGTGGAAGAGAGTAGAAATACTCAAATCCCTATAGTTAGTGGGTGAAAGAAATTGAACAAAATTGTCTATTGTGTTTGGGAACTAAAGGGAAAGTTAGAGATATGCTCTTCACCTTTCAATGAACCAAATTCCTAAAAGCTTAACCTTAATTCTATTTTCTTTGCTTTGAATGAACATGCTAGAGAATTAGTGGGCTCACCTCCCAATTTGTGCCTTAATGAAGCCGGTGAGAGGGACAACCCAAAGTGGGATACGCTCGCTTTTGCTGTGGGAATCCAACCCACTATAATATGAAACACATGCATCCTTAATGAGGTGTGTGACAAATGAATTTTAAATTTTTTGAACTTCCTCTAGTGGTCCTCACAGATTACGCAAAATCATACCTTGGTGCATGTGGGAAGCCCCTTAACATACTTGGGGGATGAAAGTTTAAGATCTATTTGAACAGAATCCACAATAAATCTTTGATAAAGTAGCAAGACCACCTTTTAGAGCCAAAATTGTAAGAGCCAAATTTGACTTTAGGTAGGCTACTTGGAATTCTTTCTTGTGTTGTACTTGTGGAAACGATCGAGAATATACACACTAGATTGTTTTAGGGACATGATGAAAAATTGATGTGTGTGTTGCGATTGTTTTTATTTTCAAACAAGAAAATTTCAAAGGATTTGATCTTAAAAGTTAAAAAAATTCAAAATCTTATAACCTAGTCAGAGAAGTTCCACCTGTGCACAAAACAATCCCACCTATCAGAGGCTCAGTCATGCTTGTGACTTATATGAAAATGTGTAGCAACAATGAAGTCCCACCCAGCAAATATTGAAACATGCTTGGTAAAATTGGAAAATCTCTTATCAATAGCAAAGTGCTACCTACATACCTGCAGTGTGCCACCTAATAGTATACCAGTTCACGTGTATGAAAAATTTAGTCATGTCTACACTCAGGTCAGTGATGCCTAGAAATCTAAAAGTGCAAACAAAGAGTATTTACAAAGGGGGTCAGAAAATTTTGATCATATATTTGAATACCCTTTTCCGTGTTCTTACTGCTCCAACCTTCAGCCCAGTCAAAAATCTGGTTCCACACAATTTTTGTAAATTTTACAAAGGATTTGACCACGGGCAATATTGACTCTTATTCTCCAAGGTTCATGCCTGCTTTTACTATATCCTACTACATCAAGCAAACCTTGCAA
The DNA here is from genome assembly GCA_027943335.1 of Chamaecyparis obtusa. NCBI lineage: Eukaryota > Viridiplantae > Streptophyta > Pinopsida > Cupressales > Cupressaceae > Chamaecyparis > Chamaecyparis obtusa. The sequence continues at coordinate 247,845 of BSBK01004619.1, read as the reverse complement.
GAAGATGGGACTTATTTGAGTCAAGAGCTCCCTTACCCAAGTGATGATTCTGCCACTCCAAGAGTACCCCAAAAATCACTCGAAAAAGAAGTAGAAGACAACATGATGTACTATGGTAGTTTGGGTAATAACAACAATAGTGGCATTGATCCCAACAACCAAGGTGATGTAAATAATGGGGGCATTGACACGAATAATCAAGGCAATACCAATAGTGGAGGGGCGGATCAAAACACTCAAGGAATTGATACCACTCATGAAAGAACTAATACCAAACCAACCGCTGATGATGCCACTGATGACAAGGTTGATGAAGCCATTCAATGCCCTTATTTCTTAAGACTCATGGAAAAATAAATGGCAAGAGATAAAGAGAAGTATTTCATGGACCTAGCCCGAACAAGTCTTAAGCTTCCACGAGATTATGATGTGAATCAACTTAGACCACCTAAAGTTGAAGAAAGTGCCATTGACATCATGAACAAATAGTTCAAAATATTTCAAATGCAACTAGATAAAATCAAGCAAAGTGAGGCTCCTAAACCCTTTTCTATCGAAGCATTGTGCCCGTTCTTGTTTGATAAAAGTATAGTAATGGCACCATTCCCAATCAATGTAGTGTTTCCCAAATATGACAAGTATGAAGGAACGTCAAATCCATAAGATCACTTGTAGGAGTTTCATGCATTGAGCTTAGAGTTAATGCATGATACCACCTATTTAATGAGACTATTCCCAAGAATCTTAGGAGGCATGGCTATGGAGTGGTTTTCTAAGTTACCCTCCAGCATAAAAACCTTTGAAGAACTAGCTTCAAAGTTTGTGGCCCATTACTCATACAACATCAAGCATGAGGTCACGATGATAATGTTATGTAATACTAAACAAAAGGATGGAGAAGCATTCCTCACTTTCTTACAAAGGTGGAGGACAATATTTGCTAGGTATCCCAGGAGTGTGCCCGAAAAGGAGAAAATGGATATATTCATTAATAGTTTGAGCAACAAGATGAACTACCGATTGAGAATGCAATGCCCCAAGACATTCCAAGACCTCATAGGGAATGGAGTAACAATAGAAGAAGTGTTGGTTAAGAGTGGAGAACTGAAATTGTATAAAGATAACAAGAATAACTCTAACAATAATAACTCCAACAATGGCACCAATCAAAATAAGAATTGATTCAGTAGCAATAATTGGTATTAAAAAAAACAATAAGGGAATAGTCAATGACGGGGTTGTTGATTCTAGCAACTTGAAGGTGACTTCATTTTCTCTTACAAGAACACCTACTCAGGTGAATAATGCAAACCAGACCTCCAATGCACCTTCCAACAATAATGCTAATAGTGGTAACCAAGGAAATAATCAAAGGATTAATAAATTTGATAAGTTCTTGGTGCCAACTCCTCAAAGAAACTTCACACCCTTGGGTGAACCAATCGAAAAGGAACTAAAAACACTCATAGCTAACAACATAATTAATCTACCTAGCATTCAGCCTTATGAGCCACACAACAAGCCTAGCTGGTGGAGTGTAAATAACCATTATGAGTACCATAGGATTCGAGGGCTCACGACAAATGAATGCTTGCAGCTAAAGAATGTAGTGCAAGACTTAATTGATAGTGGCATGATCACCATTGATGGACCTCAAAGAAATGAAGACCATATGGCTTTCAAACAGCCCTTCTATAAACATGACAAAGGAGAGTCATCCAATGGCAAGAAACAAAGCAGCAATAACATCAATTTTGTGCCACCCTATGATAATGTTGTGAATGCTATAGTGATCAAAGAACAGCCCCAAAAAGAGACATCCAATGTTATTACTAGGGGGTAGAATTCAAGGATTACCCTACAAGGGGTTCATCCTAAAATTATTAGCACTCCCCAGTCTAACATTGTGATCAAGCAATCTTCTACAGTAGCAAAACCTTATAGCTTGGTAGATCAGCTACAAAGAACTCCAGCACAAATCTCTATCTTGGAGCTATTGAAGTTATCTCCCAACCATAAGGAAATTTTAGAGAAAGCTCTAGTAGAGATGAATATTCCTACTACCTTAGAGGAGGGGAAGTTTCAAAACATGGTATGTCATCTCATTGCCCCTCATTGCTTGTCATTCTCTGACCAAGATGACATGTCTATTACTCATCCCCAAAACCTACCATTGCATATAGAGGTCTTGATTGAACAACATAGAGTCAAAAGAGCTCTCATAGATGGAGGAGCGGGCCTTAACATCTGCACATTGAGTCTTGTCAAGTCCCTAGGGTTGTCTGAGTCTTGCATAGACCCTACAAAAAGGATCACTATAAAGGCCTATGATGAAGCTGAAAGAGCCTCCAAAGTCATGATCATATTGCCCATACAAGTGGGACCTGTCAAAAAGGACACAAATTTTCAAGTATTGGACATGAAGCTAACTTATAATATTTTATTGGGGAGACCATGGATTGACGAGATGTAAGCAGTCCAATCCACATACTACCAATGCATCAAATTTTTGTATATGGGTGAAGAAATTACAGTTGGAGGGGATTTAAATCCATTCCAATATTGCAATACACTCAAACCCCTTCGTGAGCTATTTATTCCACATAACCGAGAAGGAATTATACAAAGAGCCACCATTGAAGATACCAAAATAGAGGATCCCATGATAACATTAAGTGCTACTTTAAACCCTCCTCAAGCTAGCTCATCAACATCAACTAAGGGAAAGGAAAAAGTGAGCTATGAGGGTTCGACTCTAAATGAAGATTCAGATCGAGCACAAAAATCAGAGATAGTACTTTACAAACCCATCTGAGAAGAAAAGGATGAAGTTAAAAAGGATAACTACAAGAAAATGAGTGAGATGATGGATGCATTTGACAAACAATGTAAAATTAGTTCTAAAGGGGTAGGGGAATACTCTGTTTCCTTATTTGACTTGCCCACATCTCCAAGATCATATGGAAAACCATCAAAAGAGCATCTTCCTCACAAGTATAATTCCTATTTTGTATGGGAAATCAACAAAGCAACATTTGACAAGGAGGATAATGAAGTCCTTCAATGGCTTTATCATGACGAATATGACACCTCAAATACTCCCATAGAAAGAATCCAACATATCAACATTCAAACTGATTAGTATGGGAAAGGGTTTGAGATAATGCAAAAAATGGGATACAAGGGAAGAGAACCCTTAGGCCGAAGAAATAGAGGTTTATTAGAACCCATTGAACTTTCTTGGAGGGAAAAAAAAGAAAGATTCAGAGTAGGCTACCAATACAAGGGAGAAAGCTCCAGCCCAATGCAAGATTCATATCCCCAAGTAAACACGTTGGAATCTGATATAGATAGTGATGACTCCTGAGATTATGAATGGGATACCTTATCCAATGAATCATGCCAAGATAAGGAAATAGTAACAATACATACTTATGCAAAGATCCCAAGGCAAGAAAATCAAGCCAATGAAGAGACTAATATACAAGGTCTTAACATAGGACAAGCACCTACTAATCTACCATGGATAGATACATTTGGATGCCTTCGGAGGAGGTAGATTCAAACATTAGTTTTAATCCACTCGTGGTTTTTCCCATGCTATTTCTCGTAGAATTTGACAAGGACTCAAGTGAAGGGGATTTCGATTCTTCTTCCATGGACCATCTCGAGGAAGCTCACATCATAGATCTAAACAATACAATGTATGAACCCTCAAACGAAGTCATGTCCTTAAACCCAATTGATGATAAATTGACTAATGAAACCCTATCCTTGATAAATCCTCACCTTATTGATTGGGACCAAACCGAGCCAAGTGACTTGCTTTACTTTCCAAATGACTAAGCAATGAACCAATACCTTAATGCAGTTGAAACCTCTTTCACCAATGAATTCAAACTGAACATGATAGAAGCAACAGGGGTCCAATCTCTTAGTCAAAAGAAAAAAATGAAAAAAAAATAAAAAGAAAAAAAGTTCTAGTGATGAAAACTACTATGTGGCAGCACTAGAACCCAAAAAAGTAAAGATAAAAGATGTTTCCTATGGTGAAAACCCAACTGTGGCACCAAAGGAAGAGAGATTGGATACCCTACCAGAGCATGAGGAAGAAAGGTCACCTATTCTCATAGAGCTGACAGAAAAGGTCAACATTGGGACAGAATTGGATCCAAAATTTATACACTTGGCAGCATCACTTACACCTCTAGAAAGAGAGGATTTCATCAAGTTCTTCCAAGAACAACAAGTGAACTTTACATGGTCATATGCCGACATGCCTGGATTGGATCTTGACTTCATAATGCATCATCTGAATGTTAGACCAGGGGTTAAGCCCGTCAAGCAAAAGTTGAGAAAAATGCACCCACATATAGCTCTCTCAGTCAAAGCGGAGTTGGAAAAATGATTGAAGGTGGGATACATAAGAGCAATAGCCTATGCTAAATGCATATCTAACATTGTACTAGTCACAAAACATGACAAATCCATTCGAGTATGCACATATTTTCGAGACTTGAATCTTGCATGTCCTAAGGATGACTTCCCACTTCCGAGCATTGATGCAATAGTTGACTTGACAACTGGTCACTCCATGTACTCATTAATGGATGGTTTTAGTGGGTATAATCAGATAAAAATTGCACCCAAAGATCAAGAGAAGATTGCCTTTACATGTCCTTGGGGTACTTTTTGTTGGAATGCCATGCCCTTTGGCCTTAAACATGCCAGAGCCACATATCAAAGGGAAATGACAACTATCTTCCATGACATGATGCAAACCTTTTTAGAGGATTATGTGGATGACATATTGGCCAAGTCCCACAAAAGAGAGGAACACCTACAAATTTTGAAAAAGATATTCATTCAGTTGGAACAATTCAAAGTGAGACTAAACCCAAAGAAATGTGCCTTTGGTGTCCAATCTAACAAATTGTTAGGCTATATAGTTTCAGTGAAAGGAATTGAAGTGGATCCAAAAAAAGTACAAGCAATAATGGATATGGAGATACCAAAGAACATAAGCCAAATGAGATCTCTCCAAGGCAAAATACAATCCATACAAAGTTTCATTTCTCATTTGGCTAAAAAATGTCATTCATTCACAAGGTTGCTACACAAAGACACTACGTTCCTGTGGGATGAAGAATGTGATCAAGCCTTCACATTATTGAAAACTTATCTAATCAATCCACCTATCCTAATGCCACCAATCAAGGACAAATCATTGCTACTCTACATATCCACTACCGAAAGATCTCTAGGAGTACTCTTGGCGCAAGAAGATGAGCAGGGAAAGGAAAGCGCAATCTACTATTTGAGTAGGACATTGATCAAATATGAGCTTAACTACACATTCATGGAGAGAGCTTGTCTAGTAGTTATTTTTGCATCTCAGAAATTGAGACATTATATGTTAATGCATAAGGTAAAGATAATTTCCAAAATTGATCTCTTGAAGTAATTGCTAAGTAAAACTGTCTTAATGGGTAGGATAGAAAAATGGGTCATGATATTGAGTGAATTCGACATTGAGTATGTTGATAGAAAAGCAATAAAAGGACAAGTGATAGAAAATCACTTAGCTGAGAACCCAATGACTTCTACACAAACTATTCAAGTGGAATTTTTGGATTCTGCAATTGCAAACATAGAGGCTAAAACATGGAAGTTATACTTTGATGGATCATATACACAAGGAGGTTCCAGGGTTGGCATATTATTGGTCACTCCTCAAGGGTACACCATTCCTAAGTCCTACAAGCTCTTGTTCCCATGCACAAATAATATAGCAGAATATGAGGATCTAGTCATAGGCATCAAAATGGCTTTAGAATGGAACATCACAGAGCTACAAATATACGGAGATTCTCAGCTCATCATCAATCAAGTCAACAATGAATACAACATTAAACATGAAAAATTGATGCCATATAAGACCATGATTGATGGATGGAAGAAGTACTTTTCCTTGATCACTTTTGAGAAGATTCTGAGAGAGAAAAAAAGAGTAGCTGATGCCATGGCCACCTTGGCTTCCTTGTTACAAAAACTAGATCAAAATGAGAAGTACGAGTTCTTGGTGGAAGAGTTGGTGAAACCAACATTCGACCTTCCTAAAACCCAAATTGTTGCCCTGCTTCATGGACGTGACTCACCTTGGTATGGCCTTATATATGCCTATCTCAAAGACCAAGTGCTACCTTTAGACCAATCCCAAGCCCAAAAATGAAACTTCATACGCCAATCAGCTTGTTACATAATCCTGTCAGAAACATTGTACCATAAAGGTCTTGACAGGACATTACTTAGATGTCTAGAGGGAGAAGAGTCTAAGTTAGATTTACATGAGGTTCACGAAGGCATTTGTAGGTCACACACAAGCGGTTTACACGTATATAAGAAGATCCTTCACTTAGGGTATTTCTGGAAGACTTTAGAAAAAGATGCTTGTCACTTCATCAGGACATGCAGCAAATGTCAATATCACAGCAACATGATACATGTACCTACACAAGAATTGCACCCATTTGTTACACCATGGCCCTTCTATCAATGGGGGTTTGACTTGATTGGTGTCATCTACCCACCTTCTTCAAATGGTCATAAATACATTATAACCGCAATGGAGTATTTCACTAAGTGGGTCAAAGTAGTTCCTTTGATCACGGCCACGGGTAAACAGATTTCCATGTTCATCTTGAACCACATCATTTGTAGATATGGTATTCCTCATGCCATAATAATAGATAATGGAAATCAATTCAAAAACAAGGATGTGGATAAACTTTGTGCTACATTTCATATTACTCGCCATTCTTCATCTATTTATTATCCCCAAGGAAATGGACAAGCCGAAGCCACAAACAAGAACATTTTGAAAATCTTGAAGAGATCGGTAAATAAATCGAGGAGAGATTGGCATGTGCAAATTAATCCAGCATTATGGGCCTATAGAACTAGCATTTGGACACCTACGGGAGCCACGCCATTTTCATTAGTATATGGGGCCAAAGTAGTTCTACCATTAGAGGTTGAAATTCTATCTTTATGAGTGTCATTGCAAGGGTTGATCACAGATGAAGACTATAGAGTCGCTAGACTTCCACAATTGGAGTTGCTAGAAGAACACCAAACATAAGCTTATGAGCACCTGAAAGTGTATCAAAATAGAATCTCATGGAATTACAATAAGCATATCAAACCGAGAATCTTTTAGGTAGGAGACTTAGTGTTAAGAGAAAACCCAAAGAATCAAGTTGCCAGAGAAAAGAAAGGAAAATGGGAGGCTAATTGGCTTGGTTCGTTCATCATCATGTCATCATTTGGAATGGGAACCTATAAGTTATCAGATTGTGAAGGAGAAGAACTTCAAGAGCCTATCAACAGTATTCATCTCAAAAGGTTCTATACATAAGGGAGACAAAAGAGTATAAAGAGTATTAGATGAGGAGCATCATACTTATTGTACATAGTTAAAGAGATCTTGACAAATACAAAAAAAATTTTAAAAAAAAGAAAAATACAAAAAAATTGAAAAAAGAAAAATACAAAAAAATTGAAAAAAGAAAAATACAAAAAAAGAAAAAAAGAGAAAAAGTGCCTTGGTGAAAACCTAGCAATAGGCGCCTTGGTAGCAAAAAAAGAGAAAAGACCCAAAAGGTGAAAACTTGGTAAACAAACGCCTTTTGTTCCCTTAAGTCTATCTTTCCTAGTCACATATGTCCATATTGCATTTCCAACATCCCATTTGTAAAACTATCATTGCAACCATCATTTGTGCATAGTCATAATAAAGCCTTTTAGTCGCATTTTTGCATTGCCTATCAGCCCTAAGTTTGTCGCAAGATCACATTTATCACTTGGGGGCAGGAAAGGATTGGAAATTTGGTACCAAATAGATTCAATGGTGCTACAATCAGTCACATCAGAGAGAGACTTATCTGAACTTCAGAAGAGTGGGAAATTTGATTGAACCTTTGATGGATATCATTGTTCAAACCCAAGTATTTGATCCTACAACTTGATCCTTGAGCCTTCATTGACTTTATTATTCGGGATTAAAAATTGACAAAACACCTTAAAGATAAGAATTCTTGGAAATACTTTTTGAAAATCATAAAACATTACAAAACACTTGAAGCTTTCTTTTGATAATCTTTATGAAATTGACTTTTATCACATCTTTTGACCTTATCGATGATGTTTCAACTAGGTTAGCCGTGATAGAGACATGATATTTTCTTACCTTTGAGTGATTGTTTTGAGGAAAATTCATTAACTTATGAGAGTTCATCTAATGACATGGTCGTCAAAGAACCATCGAGGACTATCCCATAAGAGGAAGGATTGACCTTTTCTTATTTACACAAATGGATCCCTTGGCTATTTAGATCTTCCATATCTTAATACCAAAAATCCACTTGTAACATTGAATCCGTTGACACCGGTATTCAGACTCCCATAGTTTGGTCATCCAACTAGTGAGAGTTGTACTGGGTTCAAAAAGGGGTTACCAAAAGTGATAAAAAGTGGTATTCATATCATCATGATGTGGTCAGTGATGATTGTACTTATTTTCCAGTCCCAAAATGCTCAATGATGAAAATTTATCTCCATGGCATTTCTTTGCTAAAAGCTGGTGACACTTAGGTTGCATTGCATTGCATTATCATGTTAGATTAATTGCATTATCATGTTAGATTAATTGCATTTGTTTATGGTTAATTTTCCAAGGACAAGGAGGTACATCAATAATGTTGGTTAGTCAACACATTAAATAAATGAAGGGTTCAATCAAATGTCTTACTCTTGATACATCAAAACAAAGAAAATGAGATTATCTTCTGCATTCATGCATAGCATTAATCATTAATCATTATCCATATACCAGCAAAAGAAAAAGAATCATACATCATTTGCATACATGTAGTTAGGGATAGCATTGCATACATTGAAAAACTCAAAAACATAGGGGCATTTACATATGCATTTCCATAAAACATTTTGCATCCATACATTGAGAAATATAGAAAAACATGTCGTAAATCCATACATCATTGCATTCATTTATTTATATCATAAAATAAGATAACTGCATCCATAGCATAAATCAAAATAAATGCATAAAACATCATATAGCTACATAAAAGATAATCTCATCACAACTCATCAAGGAGAACCAAGGAGTATATCATCATTTATCATAAAAAAAAATAAGTGTTCATCAATGATCCAATCAATATATCAAGATACAATGTCAAACAAAGTGATACATCAAATGTTCCAATCAATCAAATAATACGACATGTGATACAAAGGACATCAAAGTGAATCTGTCATCAATCAATCAAGATCCTATAGTACTAGATCCATCTCGACCTCTACCATCTTGTGGAGGAGGAGCCTAAGAAGTGCTCGCTCCACTCTGTCTCTGAACCATAGTAGACATAAACTGCTACATCAAGGTAGCAACTTGATCTAAACGCCCAACAATAGTGGATATATTTGTCCTCATAGATTTCACATCCCGTGCTAGAGTACCAATAGTAGGAGCATCCTGTGAACTTTGTCCTTGATCCTATGGCTACTAAACCTATGTAGGCACCTGCTGTGCCGGAACCTGATCCTGCTATGCTAGAACATCATCCTGCTGAGCCAAGGCAACTCTCTGCAACTGAACGAAAGGATCTAACCCACCTAGAATTTTCCTAGCTACATCAACATGAGCCTGTCTCTGCTATCTTTGCTATTTATGAGCTCTATACTATCTATCTACTGCTCTAGGACATACATCAACTTCATCATCATGCCCTCTAGCATGACCTCTATCTCTAGCATTACCACCTCTCACCCATCCTCGACCAACAACTAGAGGAACTCTTTGTCCTGGTCATCTCCATCATCTACCACCTCCACCTCCATCACCACTGCCACCATCACCTCGACTCAGGATAGGCTCTGTTGGATCAGAGAAATAAATAAACCTATTACGATCCCACCAATCTACATACTCATGAGACATACCTTCATCTGCTACACCAGGAAGCATTACCCATCTGCAGTAAGTCATACCAGCAATATGATCCAATGCAAACTCATAATCAATGAGAGGACCCCACATAGATCTCTCTACCTGTACCCGAGCATATAGTGCTATGCCCTGAGGCATATCCTATATCCAACCATACTATCTAGAAACCCTACCAAAGTAGAAGCGTTCAATAGTAGTATTAGTGTGACCAATCATCCAGCGAGGGGAAAACATGTAGGGTAACTCATCATCATCCTCTCTCTAGAGCTCACAACCAATATATGGTCTCCATAGAACCTGATTGAGATCATCAACCTATCCGCCAATAATCCAGATGACCCAAATGGTGCCAAACAACCATACCAGTATATAGGAAAGCATATGGAAAACCACAAGGCTGAACCCTGTCAGAAATGGGCCTAGTAATGGGAAGATGCTCCCATATCCACAACTGGAGAATAACTGCACCGACCAACAAGGAAGCACTCTCTCTATAGACTACCTTGTGCAAATCATGATAGAGCTATGCAAGAATGCATGAACCCCAATCAAAGCGTTGAGGATGAGAAAGAAAATCCTCCAGAATCCTACCCCATCCGATAGAAAAACCATGACCTCTCTAGTCGGGAAGATGAAAACCATCGATCAATGCACCAAGTACTATTGGCAATGTAGGAAATGAAGTAAATTGAGGCCAGGTGATAGTATCATCATCAATAGAGTTGTCCCTGAACACTCGTCGGAAGATAGTGGAATCATATATGGAATCATAATAAACTACCTCTCCTCTGCATGGGATACGTAGTAATCTATACATGTCCTCAGGCGTGATAGTCATCTCTCCAAATGACAAGTGAAATGTATTATGATTAGAGTGCCATTGCTCCACCACTTCAGTCAACAAACCATGGTTCAATTGGAACCATGGAAGGTCAAGAAGGAAACTCAATCCACATAACTCAATCACACAAAACTCAGCATTTGTAAGTGTCTGACACAAATCAATAACCCAAGATGCAATGGTTCAGATGTACAGAGTAGGTAAGTTTTCCTGTTGGCAAAGCAAAGGAATCATATGAGTATACCATATCAAAGAATTATCTCAAGTCAATAAATTCTATCAAAAGTATCAAGTAATCACACCAATTACCATTTGTTCATGTCTTTGTATCCTGAGAATGAAGCAACAATATCAATCATATCGGTTTTCACACTGATTGATTTATCCTATCAGTATCCTATCCTAATCGGATTGACAAATCACATTCGTTGGTAACACTATCCTGATATCCTAATCCATTTTTTTTGTTGAATGCAACAAACCTAATGTAATCATTCGAATTGAGCATCGAAAATCATCAAAAAATTTCATCAAATACAGTCAAGTACAAGTGTAAATGTTTTTTTTCAAAAATCTGCAGGCATGATTTTAATCATACCAAGCGACATTTCTCTTAAGCAGTATCAAAAGGTTGTTAAGAAACACTTTGCAGGTGTTACACAATAGTTCTCATTGGGTGCGACATTGAATAATGCTAGGTGATAATGAAATATGGCCTAGGCGACAGTGAATTGTTAGGGTTTCCTATGTGGTAACATAAATGAAAATTGGTATTTTTGCCCTAGCTATATATGTGAATGTTTTAATCTCAGGCGAGAATAAAATTTTCTTAGGTGATATTTTACTACATGGAAGCATGAGTGAAAAGCGCAGATGCAATAGTAAAAAGGTCTAGGCGATAATGAAATATTCCTAGGTGTGAATTTGCGTATTCAAGGCAACGATAAAATGAAAAATTGCAATAAATTCTAATAAATGAGAAATAAATGCAAGGAGGAAGTTTGAAATAACTCACTAGAGCTCCATAATCAGGTGGCCTCACATATCGCTGACACCTCTCAAATCGATGCTCTCGGATAGGAATGTAACCATCTCAAAATTCACCATAGGACCAGAGCAAAATCACCAAAGACAAAAGTGAAAATGAATAGTAAATCAAGGCTTTTTAACCTATTTAAGCTATTTTGACCTAATTTTTGGAGGATAAAATTGGCTTAGACCTATATATTGACCTATCAAATCAACTAGGGCATATTCATGAATCATGGCATATCATCAAGATTATTCAAAAATCAAAACATATCAATCAACATCATTAAATTGGTCAAATCAAGCAATCAATATGTTTTAATTTCTGAGGGGGCATCAGGGTATCAAATTGAAATTCAAATCAAACATCATTGGAATTAGTGGGGCATCAAATTTTTTTGTATCATTTCATTAGCGGCATATCAGTATCAGAGGTAGCAATCATATCATATCAGAGGTAGCAATCAATTTCGTATCAGAGGCAGCTATCAGTGAATCAGTGAATCAACAATCAGGACCTAAAAGCGATCAGGACCTAAAAAGTGATCAGGATTAAAAGGATCTTTGAATCAATGTTCTTCGCACATCAATTCAAAGAGGGGCATTTGTAGACACACAAAAATGGACAAGTTCTTTTAAATTGCAAAAATTAATAAAATGGCTTAAAATCATGAAAATGCATCAAAAAGGGATCAAATCAATTAAAATGGACATAATTAAATAAAGTTGGACAAAATCAATTAAAATCAAAGGAAAAATCAAATAATGACATTAAATAATTAAATCAAAGCTTAAAGGGGTGAAAAATACTACATAATTGATTTTAATCAATTAGTTGTATAGTTGTTTAAAATCAAAAATCAAAATGAACCTATTCCTTACATGACTAAATTTAATTAATTAATTAAATTTAATAATTCCTAATATCTTTCAACAAAGTTGAGCAACCAATGAAAATTGAGGACAAAAAGACACAAATCACTCAAAAGGATGAATCTCAATCACTCATTCTAATCTTTCAATCTCATCCATTCAATCTTGTCCTTTTGTCCAAAGCTTTGGGACAAGCATTTAAATTGTACCCCCATTTATGAACAAAACAAAGTATTTGACTCAACCAAGGGTTAATCATGATTACTTCAGTCCATCCCCTACCCTTGGGAATTTACTATAAATATGAGGCATTTTAAGAGCAATTGAGATCTTAGAAATTCATTTGCAAAGCATTGTTACTATAGGCAATTGAAGAGCATTCTAAGAGCAATTAAGAGTATTTGCATTATAATTTTGTCAATTTGAGCTAGAATCATCATCATAGAAGCATTGTAGAAGCATAGAACAACATACATTCTCATTTTATAAGTGTCACTAGTGGAGATTTGAGCTGAGAGCTTCACTTACCACATCTTTCTAGATAGCCATGAGATGCTATAGATCTTAGTTTCATTTTTAAATAGATTTGTATTGTATTTACTTTAGAATTGTTGCTAATTTGATCTTAATTTCATGAAGGTGATTATCATCATCACACAGGACTATTATTAAATAATGTAATAATTATAAGCATACCTACCTTTCTAGGAATATAGGAATATTTGACAATTGTGGAAGTTTTAAATTTCAAAAATAGTTTTTGAAATATGGTTGGAACCGTTTGGTTCACCTGAATTCATATGGAATTCATAATGAGAAGATAGAAAATTTTGTTTGCATATAGATTTCAAAATATTACAAATTTTGCTTTACCCCCAATACCCATTTAAGTGGAGTTGGAATTGATTTTCCAATTCCACCTATTTAGATGGAATATTCAAATGCTGGTTTTGGGGGTAAATGTGAATTAAAAAATCCCTATTCTAGTTTCATGTTTTGAACACAAACATTGAAAATGTCAATTTCCTTGATTTGAAGATTACAAAGTTAGTCACTACTATAGAGAGGCCAATCAGATAGTTGAACGACTAGCAAATTTTGCAATCAATATAAAATAAGAGTATCAACCCTTTTCTCTAGAAGAGTGTGTGCATAAGATTAGTAATAAAGGAAATATTTAAAATTCCCCTCAATTGGCTACATAAGCTGGTGCAGGGAACCCTACGCAACATCCTAGATGTTCTTATGATTTTATATTTTGTGTGTTATGTAATAACTGGATAGATCTTGGAAGATCATCCTCTTTTTGGTTTGGATCCATTTGTGTGGTCAAGGATCCCTAAGGCACACCTATATGATGTAGTGCAAGGTGGAAAATCACAAAATGGATAGTCCAAATCTATACTAGCAACAATAATACAACGGAAACACAACAAGAGAATACTCAAATAGAATTTTCATTCAACATGCCCATCTGTAAGGCTTTCCAGGTTACGGTTAAATATAAACAATTAAAATAGTAATTCTGCAACCCTCCAGCTAGTCCAGCTCTGTGGTACATTGATAATTGGTAGAAACACTAAGGCAAATCTAAATTTGAGCTCACAAGCCCCCAAGAAATCTCCTTATCTCCAAGCATGCAAACCATTAGCTCTGCTATTAAAAATATTAGAGAAATAATCTGATCTGCAAGATCTCATAGGATCCAATTACTATCCTTCTTTCTAACTCCACTGCCTAAATAACTACCCGAACCTTCCTTAAATACACTTCTTCTACCACAAGTCAGCTGGAAGAAATAATTAACTCTGAAGCCCAAGCCAGCTCCTATAATAAATAATTATTTAATATAATACAAGTCATCTCTCAAATAGCCTTACAAATAAGTAATTCTCCATGTTGGCCTCTAGATCCACATAGGAGAATGTAACATAAGCTACCAATATTAAATACATCAAGTCAACCCACCAAATCTCCAAGAACTCGAGTCGGTAAGCCAAACTACTGAGTGTCAGGTAAAAACAACTGAGAAAGCCAAGCACCATGGAGCAAGCACCACAAGCATCACCAAGCATAGGTTCTTTCAAGCGATAGAGGTTTTACCGAGTCCCTTCAGAGATCGAGCCCTTCAATGACCAAGCCCCTTGGTTAAAGCTGCAATTGAGTAATACAAAAACACTCCAACACACCAACATATAGGATTTCCAACTACCCTAGGATGCTCCTGCATCAAACACCCTAGGTGTGAAAATATGTTCTCAATGGTTGGAAGAACATCTTTCAGGATTCAACACATAAACCATGAACTAGTTCTTCACATACATGTCCTCCAAGTCTTTAGCTTGCACATTCTTCCACTTCTTCTTTCTCTACCTTTTCAAGTCTTTCCTCGATAATCCACAGGTCAGTTATCCATACTGATCTCCAATCCTTTCAGGATCCTTCAACTCAACTCAGCTCCCAAAACTCATGTTCCTCCTACTGAGTGTTGTATCCAACAAAGGCATCAAGAAAAAATTCCTTTCATTCTTCTCAATAGTAAACACATCCTTGACACAATCATGCACAACCCTGCAATCATACTACCAAGGTCTACCGAGCAATATGTGACAACTACTCATGTCCACAATATCACACAAAACTTGATCCTTATATAATGGCCAATTAAAAATCAATAGGACATTTCTCCCTCACTTCCAAAGTATGAGCATCTTGCAACCAACCAATCCTATAAGGATAAGGATGTCTTACTCTCTCCAAACCAAGTTTCTGAACCATCTCCTCGCTACAAGGTTACCAATACTACCACTATCCACAATCAAATTACAAAGTTTACCTCTTGACTTGCACCAATTTCTGAACAAGTTACTCCTCTGACAAGGGTCTACCTTAGTACCAAGCAATGATCTTCGAACCAACAAGTTCTCTAACTCTACCTTGGGTTCGTTCAGTATGTTCTCATTCATTACAACATTCCTGCCATTATCAAGCTTCTTTTGCAAACATTCAAATGATCGGTGTCCTTCTTCACCATAATTATAACAAGTACCCTTAAAGGAAACCTTACCTATCCTCTTCCTCAGCTCAACAAGTTTCAATCTATCTTCATCAAACAATTTATCTTTCATCGAGTGATCTTGTTTCTCCTTCCCTTAGTAATTACCATGTTGTCTTCTCTTCAACTTATCTTCTACCTTCAGAGCATACCGATAAGCTTCCTCAACCAAATCAATCTTTGGCATACCAAGATCATCTTGAATACTGAATCTCAAACCATTAACATATTGAGATACCTTTTCCTTACCAAGTTCTCTATGTCCAGACCGAATAGTCAATGTATAAAACTCCTCGGTATAGTCTTCCACAGTCATCTCTTTCTACTTCAAGTTCTACAATTTCTTAAACAACTCAAGTTCATAGTCGGTAGGTATGAACTTATCTTTCAACTTAGCCACCATCAACCTCCACCGATTGATCTTCATTTCACCTTCATCTTTTCTTTCCCTCTGCAATTCTTTCCACCAAAGAGAAACATGTCCTTTCAACTTAGTCTATACCAATCTCACTCTAAGAGGATCTTCAATTTCTTCAAGCTCAAAGAAGTCTTCTAAGTCACCAATCTAGTCAATCAAGTCCTCAGGTCTCAAAGTACTAGAGAAGTTAGAAACTTCCATTTTGTAACTAGTACTTAACCAAGCTCTAGATCTCTACAACCGACCAGTTCTATCTTTGAACACCAGATCTTTTCTTCCTATCGGTTCTATCATCTCCACTAGATCCACCAGCTTCAAAGTCTTCTGCAGCTTCCTCATATCTATCTTCAGTACCAAGATTCCTTGGCATACCAGCAATAGCCCTCATAATCTCAGGGATCATGTCATTCTTTATTAATTCCATCTTAGATCTAACATCTGAACTAACCTTCTCAAAAATCTTTTCTTCCACAACATCAGAAAGATTTGCAATCAACCTAGGGTCCAATATTCTCGAAGGCATCTTCAAGATCTTTGAAAACCCAATGCGAAAAATCACCAACCCAAGGTCCTAGTGCAAACTACATCAGGTTAGCAATCTATTCACGTAGTCAAGAACTTCAAGCTCTGATACCACCCGACATAGTACAAGGTGGAAAATCCCAGAATGGATAGTCCAAAACTACACTAGCAACAACAATACATTGGAAACACAACAAGAGAATACTTAAATTTAGAATTTTCATTCAACATGCCTGGCTGTAAGGTATTCCAGGTTACAGTCAAATACAAATAATTACAATAGTAATTCTACAACCCTGCAGCTAGTCCAGCTCTGTGGTACATCTGAAACTAGTAGAAACACTAAGGTAGATCTAAACTTGAGCTCGCAAGCCACCAATAAATCTCCTTATCTCTAAGCATGCAAACTGTTGGTGTACTTAATTATTCCTAATTACACTTTACTTAATCTCACTTAGTTTAATGCATTTCATAGTAAGTTGTGATTGAGACACCTAGGAGTGTACACATCTATTAAGCACATGGTGTAGGAGAAATGCCACTTTTGGTGTGATAGTTGTCTTCACATACCTTGTTGTGTGTGAGATCCACCTTTCGTGCTCTTATCACATTATCATCCTAATCCAATGCACATACTTTATTGCATATTAAAGGATGATCCACATTTGGTGGACATGTGATTACACCTAGTATAGGTGATAGCTTATCAGCTCCTTATCATTCTCTCATATCGCCTTTCCTATATAAGGAGACCTATTATGTATTCATTCATTCATTAGAGATCATTAATTCATTGGATCTATTCAATCCATCCTTGCATTCATATTTTCTCTCTTGTGCTTTTCTTCAACCTCTTGATCTTGGTTCAATATTTTCTATTTGCAAATTCTTACATGGTATCAGAGCCATTGGAGTGTTTAGATCAGCTAATTTGAAGAGAGCCTGATGCAAGCTTTGAAGGTCCAAATCTTAGATCTAGCAACCAGCATGTGATAGAGGGGTCTTGGAGAAAATCTGACCTCACCATTACATCCAGGAGGCTATTTCAGTTAAGATCGATTATAAACTCGCCCATATTTGGCGAAATTCAAATTCGAGGCAAATTTTTTTTGCAAATTGGACCGTACGGCCCGATCTGCACCTCTAGTACGATTTTGAAAAAAAAAAATTATTATTTTTTATTTCCATTAATATTTTTGGAATTTTTTTATTCTGCAAAACCTTTTGTTTCTTGTGTGCTTGGTACGTGCCCTGTATATTATGGATATAGCAGAGAATATTCCCTATAAGTGCTAAGGTGACATCATACCTAGTGGGCCAACACACCGCACTCAGCCTGAAGACAAGCTGAAGCTCACAGGCCACATTGCTTTGTTTGTTTAAGAAATGGGGGTTTGGTTATAAAAAGGCCTTCAAGGCCTCTGCCACAGTGAATGTGGGATTATTAATCCCAAACCCCGCCACCGCCCATCTCAGCCTAGCGGCCGCCTCCCTCTGCCGAGATAGTGCCTTCACCTCCCTCCAAGCGGCATCCCTAAACACCGCTCCTCTGATGAAGCTCCACCTGAATCTACCACTGTGGAACCTCCTACCACACAGAATCCCCACCCAGTCATCAGGCACTGCGTAGTAGACATGTGGCAGTTATCCACAGGCCCTCCGCCCTATCAGCAAGCCCTGTCAGTGGTACAGTCAGCCGCCCACGCGGCCACACATGTCACTGCCACCTCAGCCACCTATGCTATCATCCATACCATATGGAAATGTATAGACAACCAAGTCAATGCCACATCACCAAAGGGGGCAAAATTTTTGCTTACATCATCTGATCAGACAACTTAAATTTGATAGTCGTCCAGCCGTCATCGTAGAGTGAAATTGGCTTTTCTTTATGGCCATCAAAATGTCAAATTTAATGTAGTAAACTGCTGATGTCAGTAGGGTTTGAAATTTTGTAGCCTTCACCATTGGAGTTTTCATTTTGACAGTCCAACTTCAAAGGGCCATAACTTGCTCAATTTTGCTCCTTTTTTCGAGCAATTTTTTAAATTGGGTAAAATTTCATCAAGAATTTAGTGGTGGTGTTGATTTTGCATTTTGGTTGCCAAATTTGTTATAAATTGAAGATCTTGTTGATTTTTCTGTCTGTTTCTGATTTCTACAACTTCCAGGGCTTCGTTTGGGCACATACAGTAACATTTTGAGGTAAATTTTTTTTTGAAAGTGCATGATTTTTCATCTACTTTCCAGATCTGCAATCAGATTTGAGTGATTCTATGTAGACATATCACTTTTATAAATAGGTCATTTTGGAGCTATAATTGCACTTGGTTAATCCTTGGATTTCAATTTTCTGATTTGCTTCAGTCATTTGAAGGAGTTATCAATAGTTATCATTCATTATTTGGTTGCAATATGGATAATTCAAAGGTTAAAATCCTCACTCCATATAGCTACCATGAAAGGAAAGTATCTTTAAGTGATCATTTGTTGAGTCTTGGATTGCTTATAATGACTCTTGGGTAGGATCAAGAACCTCAAACAGATGTTGTAGAAAGGAGAAAATGGTTTGATAGAAGAGATAAAGCACTTGGCTCTCTTAGATCATCCATCTCTCGTGACTTGCACTATCATATTGCATCTTGCACACATCCTCATGATGCTTGGATCACATTGGAAGGACTCTTTGGTAAACCTGATAGAATGAGGAAATTCAGATTAGAGAATGATCTCATAGGTCTTAATCCTAAGGATTTTGACAATATTCAAGATTTCTTCTCTAAGTTCAATACTATTAGATCGGAGCTTTCTTCATGTGGCATTGTTAAAGGGGATGAACAATTGATCTTTTCTATTCTTTCCAAGCTTGGTCCTGATTATTCTATCTTTGTTTCTACATTCTATGCTACTATGGATGCTCTTGGTAGTGCATACAAATTGCCCTCTCTTGATGAATTTGCAACGCAGCTCACAAGGGAACAAGAAAAGTTGGCACACATGGGTCAATTGAAGCCTTCTCCACATCAAGCATTGATTGGAAGTGAGTCTACTTCAAAGGCTTCTAATGGAAAAGGAAAGAAATAGAATAAGGATCCTAAGCCTCATGACAAAGGTAATGAATCTTCTTCACCAAAAAGTAATGAATCCAAGTCCTCTTCAAGAGAGGAATCATCTAGAAGAAAGAGAGATAAATGTGCATATTGTCAAAAGTTAGGACATGATGAGCATAAGTGTTTTCAAAAGAAGATTGATGAGCTAACTCACATTATTCAAAAACACAACATTAAGTTGCCCTCATCAGTGTCTGCTCCTTCTTCTACACATTTGGCAACTTCTACATCTCCATCATCATCCAAAGATAAAGGTAAAGGACAAGCACTAATGGCTTCCACACATCCTAAGCAAGGTAAATGGCTTCTTGATTCAGGTGCATCACATCATATGGCATCTTCTATGGATATGTTTTCTTCTACTAAGCCTTGTAATTCTCCTAATATTTTGATGGGTAACAACACATTCATGAGAGTTTGTGGGAAAGGTTCTATTCCTATGGGAGAGGGGACATTTAATGATGTTCTTTGTGTACCATCCTTGACCACTAATCTTCTTTCTATTTACCAAATTACACATGGGGTACAAGGTAAAATTGTTGAGTTCACTCTTGATTATGTCTACATTAGGGACATGGAGACTAGAGATGTCATAGCTATGGGAGCTGTTGATCATACATCACGCTTGTATTCTTTTTCTACTTTTGTTGATAATGATGATGATATACATGATGTACCCATCCCTTTGCCAAGGGATAATTATGAGGAGAATTTTGGGCACTTGAATCATTTTGTTGTTGATACAAGTGTTGATCTTCCTACTCCTCCACCTCCTGCTTCTTCAAACATGGGCTCTACTATTCAGTAGGATTATCATAGTGTTTCAGATCTTGCAGAATGTGATGACTACTAGGATGCATCTTCAACATTTGTTGATTCTCATGATGTAGATTTGGAAGACATACATGAGGGGGTTTCTCTTTCCCTTGATGATAGTTTCATCATAGTTGGGCACACTTCTTCACCTTCTTTGGAGATTGGTGTACTTGATTCTTCTCCTTCTTCACTTGATTTGTCACATGAGGTGATAGATTCTTTGAGCTTGGAGATTCCTACTTAGTCTTCAAAGATTCATTCATGGAGACCTTTATCTTCTTCCTCATTCCATTTGCACATGGATTGGCTTCTTCATCATTTGATGTATCTATTTCTTCCTAAGGGGAGACATGTTTCTTGTAAGCATTGGCTTATCTATTGTTTGCAAGTACTCTTCATCAACATGGGAGCTTCTACATTATGGGGGGGATATCATGTCTCCAACTATCCTTCTTATGGGGGGATACTTCTTTGTATATACATGATGTATGTAGTTCTTGGGGGGTCTTGAGCACTCCATCCATCCATGCATCTTGTTTTCTTCTCTATTTTTGGGGGAGGATTTTTCCCATGACGTTTTCCCTCTTTCTCCACTTTATGAGAGTTTTGCATTTCATGCATCTTGTACATGGGTACCTAACATGGCCTAGTTGCCAGGACCCATCTTGCATTATGAGTTTAAGTGCATTCCCCTAAGTTGCACTTAAGGGGGGGTGTTGGTGTAATTAATTATTCCTAATTACACTTTACTTAATCTTCCTTAGGTTAATGCATTGCATAGTAAGTTGTGACTGAGACACCTAGGAGTGTGCACATCTATTAAGCACATGGTGTAGGAGAAATTCCACTTTTGGTGTGATAGTTGTCTCACATACCTCATTGTGTGTGAGATCCACCTTTCGTGCTCTTCTCACATTATCATCCTAATCCAATGCACATAATTTATTGCATATTGGAGGATGATCCACATTTGGTGGACATGTGATTACACCTAGCATAGGTGATAGCTTATCAAATCCTTATCATTCTCTCATATCACCTTTCCTATATAAGGAGGCCTATTATGTAATCATTCATTCATTGGAGATCATTAATTCATTGCATCTATTCAATCCATCCTTGCATTCATATTTTCTCTCTTATGCTTTTCTTCAACCTCTTGATCTTGGTTCAATATTTTCTATTTGAAAATTCTTACACAAACCACTAGCTCTGCTATTACAAATATCAGAGAAACAATTTGATCTACAAGATCTCATAGGATCCAATTACTATCCTTCTTTCTAACTCCACTGCCTAAACAACTACCCAAACCTTCCATAAATACACTTCTTCAGCCACAAGTCAGCTGGAAAAAATAATTAACTCCTAAGCCCAAGTCAGCTTCTATAACAAACAATTATTAAATGTAACACAAGTCAGCTCTCAAATAGCCTTATAAATAATTAATTCTCTAGCATGTCAGCCTCTAGATCCACATAGGAGAATGCAACATAAGCTACCAACATTAAATACATCAAATTTGCCCACCAAATTTCCAAGAACTCCAGTCGGTAAGCCAAACTACCGAGCGTCAGTAAAAATAACCGAGCAAGCTAGGCATCACCGAGCAAGCACCACAAGCATCACAAAGCATCACCAAGCACCCTCCAACACACTCCAACATACAATATTTCCAACTACCCTAGGATACTCCTGCATCACTATAAGCCTTGGGATACCTTAGTCCACTTGGATTATTAATCTTTGAGCAATAGGTGAATTAGGTATTTTTGATGTTTTGAGAGTTTTAAATATGATTCCATTAACTTTAGATCATTTTAGACATGTTTGAATTTTTTTTAAGGTTAGAATCTTAACCTATGGTCTTTGGAGAGAAAAAATTGCAAAACTTGCACAAAAGATGTAAAATTTGCTCGAGCAACTTTTCAAAAGTTGCTCAAAGTGGTTCACAATAGAAGGCCAATGACCATAACTACATATGAAATGGGTCATCTTTGCATATGAAGCTATTTCAACTTGTTTATTGGTACCAAATGATAGATCTCTTATTGGACAATTTAACCACGGAAGAGTAAATATCTAACCATGGAGAGATAGAAGTTGGATAAAATAATAGAGAATCAAAAGATCCAGATGCAAATGTTCATTGAGTAGTATAAGAAAGCTAAGGATGCATTAAAGAAATTACTAGTCCAGATAAAGAACTTAGCTATTCTGGAAAATGAGACTAGTTACCATGAAGAAGAGATTGATGACTTATTTGATAACATTGGATCTAGTTCATGAAGTATTTCAGATGGTTCTGAAAGTGCAATCTTTGATTTGTTTGAAAAGAATCTTCACTTGACTAAACAATTGAAAGCCCTACAGATTGGTCAAGAATCACAGATGGTGAGAATGATTGATGTAATGAACAATGCTAGACAAGCTGAGTAAGAAAGGAATCTAGTTGTTGATGACTGAAGACAAATAACTGAACAAATTCATGCAAAAGAAACTGAGATATAAAGACTCACCAAGCAACATTTTGAAATATCCAATCAGATGATGACTCTAAACTAGGAGATTAACAGAGTAAATGGTGAGTTGTCTAGAAAACTTTAAGATATCAGAATACTCAGGGAAGAGAATGAGAAACTGAGAAATGAAGTAAAGATACAACTGTAACAAAATGAAATGATGAAAATGGCTGAAAATAGCTCTAAGAAGATTGATGATTTTCTGATTAATCAAAGAAGGTTTGGAAGAAGAGCTAGAATAGGCTATATCGGCAAAGGAGAATCATCCAAACAAGATGAACAAGTGAACAACAATCAAAATCTGAAACCCAAGAAGCTGTGATGCTATCACTATGGCAAACCAGGACATAGTTCAAATGTGTACATAAGTAAAGCACAAGGTAAACCTCAAGTCACTCCTAAGTTTAATGGTTATTGCTATTATTGTGGAAAATTTGGTCATCAAGCTTATTAGTGTAGAGCTAAATTGAATAGGACTCCTAATAATCCTACCATGGAGAAACTCTGTTATACTTGCAACAAACATGGACACACTTCACAAGAGTGTAAGGAAAAGATGAAGCAAGTCTGGACACCAAAATAGATGAACAAACCTTATTAACTGAAGAGACAAGGTAGTGCATACACTTGGGATTATAAAACATGGGTCAATTGCACAGTATGTGGAAGGTATGGACATATTGCAGTGAATTGTATGATGATGAGATGGGCTAGAAAATCATGAAGCTGGACAAGAACTGGTATGGCATGCTTACATTGTCATAAAGTCGGTCACCTAAGAAAGGACTCCAAAGACTGAGCATCAGAAGGACATGTATTTGAGAGTGGAAACACTATTGAAAATATCATGATGATTAGAAACACTATGTGGAAAAAGGAATCAAATAAGAATGCTGAGTCAAGAAATGTTGTCGGTGAAACCTCATCCGCTAGGTTGGGTGACATCGGTACCTCCACCTAAGGTGAAATAGGTATGTATGGAACTGACATTTCAAATTGATCTTATTTTACATACAGTTCCTTATATTTTCTGAGCACATACCAAATCTGCATAAATAAAGATGCATTGTGGTTTATAAGTTTTGAGCGAACAAAGTCATACAGTCGGTAAATGTTAGACCAAGCAAAAGGTTACCCGTCGGTAATCATTATTCAAGGTTAACTGAGTATCAGTATCAACTAAGTGAAAAATCATGTGTTAACTGAGTTGTTGTAGTTTTGTGGTAATCATCGAGTTCATAGTTGTCACTGTACTGGAAGTAGGTCAAGCATTAATGACAAAAGTTTTGAGCGGGAATATGAAAAAGGCTATAAATACATGGAAGACTTAGTTTATTATCACAAAATGATCTCGAAGAGAAATAATTTTACAGAGAAAATTCAAGCTGAAAGTTTTTAGAAGGATTCAAGGCATTTGCAGATCAAACCGACCATGTTCTTCATCTTTTCTGAGTAAGTTGAAACCTCTACCGAGTACATTCTTCATATTTTCCTAAAACCTAGATTGATAATAATGGCATCTATTGCAACCAAATCGAAGATTGTAGAAGAGGAAGAAAACCTCATTGTTTCAGCTAATTGTGATGAGCCTACACTAGTACATTTTGCACCATTTTTTTGATGCACTATTGGTCGAAGTTTCTACCCAACTCGGTCAAATGGTCGACCAACTGGTTCATCACTATTATTAGCATCAAAATATCGACCCATTAATGAACCCATCGAATGATTGACTCCACTATTGGTTGAAAATGAGGGCAACCTAGGCCAAAGATAACATTGGTAAGTGTTTGTGTATTGGTCGATCTTTTGACCAATATAAATTAATATTTGTTGAAAACTTTGGTTGCTTTGACCAGGATGCCAAACTCATGACGGTCATATTTCAACCACATTTGGTCAAAATATTTAGCGGCTTTGACTAGGATGCCAAACCTACAATGCCACATTTTGACATAGAATGGTCAATTTTAGACTAGACTTTCGACGACAGTGGGTTGAAATTTTAACGAAATGCTGAGTTTTAAAAAAAAATAGAAGATAAATATCCAGACTAATCACCAATGACATCCTAATCGGTGATTAGTCTAGATATTTATCTTCAGGTGTCCACACTCATTCTTCTGCTTGTTGCCAGCAGGTCCTTGCTCATTTTGTTTTCCAGACTACTTTGGGGTCTAGCAATCCATCTGCTCTGCTCTACGTGAAACTATGGGTGTTTTTATTTTGTTTGAACTATTTGAGAGATAGGCTCTAACTGGTGATCCGTGAATTGGTAGAGCTTCCTCTTAGAAACCCAAAACTCTTTAAATCTATTGGTGTGAAGCCCCCAAAGGGTATTCTACTCTATGGGCCTCTTGATTCTGCAAAAACCTTAATTGCTATGGCAATGGAAAATGAAACTGGTGCCTTCTTTTTCTATATTAATGGACCTGAGATCATGTCAAAGTTGGTTGGAGAAAGTGAAAGCAATCTCCGCAAGGCTTTTGAGGAGGCTGAGAAGAATGCCCCGTCCATTATATTTGTTGATGAAATTGATTCTATAGCTCCCAAGAGGGAAAAAAATCCTGGTGAAGTTGAGAGGGGAATTATTTCTCAACTTCTTATGCTTATGGATGGACTGAAATCTCATGCCCATGTTATTGTTATGGGAGCAACTAACTAACCAAATAGTATTGATCCAGCACTCAGAAGGTTTGGAAGGTTTGACAAGGAGATTGATATTGGGGTTCCAGATGAAGTGCGTAGGTTGGAAGTGCTTCGCATCCATACAAAGAATATGAATCTCTCTAATGATGTACATATATTGGGGCCTTATTTTTTGTACTTCTATATCTAATGTTAAACGGTTCTTGGATTTTGAAATAATTTATTAATATTTATGTTTCTTGATGGGGTATCTATTTATCTTTATTTTTCTTGTTATAGGTTGATCTTGAAAAGATTGCTAAGGATACCCATGGATATGTTGGAGTAGATCTTGTTGCTTTGTGTATTGAGGCTGCACTTAAGTGCATTAGGGAAAATATGGATGTTATAGACTTAGAAGATAAGACAATAGATGCTGAGAATCTAAACTCCATGGCCATTAGTACAATGAGCACTTCCAGACTACTTTGGGCTCTAGAAATCCATCTGCTAAAGCCATTGCTAACAAATGTTAGGCCAATTTCATCAGTGTGAAGGGCCCTAAATTGTTAACAATGTGGTTTGGAGAGAGCGAGGCTAATGTGAAGGAAATTTTTGATAAAGCTAGAGGATCAACTCCTTGCATCCTATTTTTTGATGAGCTTGATTCTATTGCTACACAAGTGTGTTGATTTTTTATGAGTGAAGTTCAAGTTGAGGACCGTGAATATGTTTGAGTAGGAATTTTGTTTGAACTATTTGAGATAGGCTCTCTGAGTGGTGATGCATAATTGGTTTTCATGTTTGCAACATGGAAGCAATGTTGGGGATGTTGGCAGTGTGGCACACAGAGTCCTTAGCCAGTTGTTGACGGAGATGGATGGTATGATAGCCAAGAAAACAATTTTCATTATTGGTGCTACAAACAGACCCGATATATATTACATACAACTTTTAAAATTGTAAATATACAAATCTATAAAATATACATATATAACATAAAAGGAAGTGTTGATGCATACTAAAAAATAAAATACAAAAAGCTTCTGCTGTCTTGATTTGTAAAATTTTCTCTACCTCTGCTTTTTCTTATGTTGCCACCCTCATTCTTGTAGCTAATATAAAACAATGAAATGAATGATGGTGAAATTGAGAGAAATTTTGGGTAAATAAACTAAACAGATATAGAACAAAAATATGAACAAAGTTGAGGATAATGAGTTGGGTTTTCTTAAATAAATGAATACCATCAACCCATTTACAAAATGTAAAAGTATATGCTAGCAATCTCCAACAATATCATGGTAAAAAGGACATTTAGTATTGGATTTAAAAGTCTTGCCTGCATTTATTTCATTCATTTCTTTCTTGACATGCACATCAGCCTCTATATCCACAATAAGTGTTTGAACTATCTCATATCCATAGTTTGACATAGCCTGTAAGCATAGAAATGAATGATTGAATCATATTGCATTCAAATTTCATCTTGTTTGATATTTAAGAGATATTTTACAGTAATCAATTGACAATACACGTCAATAAATAAATGAAAATGATATGAATATATCAACCTTTCCAAGTTCTTCAACAGCTTTATCAACCTGGTTCTTTTGCTCAGAGATATCATCTAGATTCATCTTTAGAACACTGGAATGAATAACTGTAAATCATACATGGAAACAAGGTAATTTATAAGAGCAGAGATATTATATGATAATACAAATCACATTAATCTAAAAGACTACTACACCATTTCAAAGATCATATCAATGAAATTAATTTGAATCCTCACAAGGCAAACATAACATTCAGGCATCCAAAAATAATGGATGCAAATTCACAAACTAATTTTCTAAAATCAGCATTTCATCATATAAGAGGAACTGCCAACATTAATATATTATCTCACAAATACATGCAAATTCACAAATTAATTTTCTAGATTCAGCATTTCATCATATAAGAAGAACTATCGCAGACCTTTCGTGAGGGTATCAAGCATGCCACTTGACTCCAAATATTGTCTGAAAGCTTCCTTCTTGGATTCATTTGCCTGCCATATAAGGATGAAAAGCATTATCATAGAGCCTAAATGTTCAGTTCTTATCATTGAATTCATGCATACAATCATCTACAATTGCAGGACTAAAACAACTGATTTTTGAGCACATAAGGATTGTTTTCTTAAGTAAATCCTAAGGGGACAACAAGTAAATTTATTCACGTGGGTGTATTAGGCTATTAGCTATAGAATATATATGCTACTTATAGATCCAACTAATATCTGATTTAACACTTCACCTACTCAAAAACACAAACCAATGAAATAATCCACATTAGGCCAAGAGAAGTTGACGTATTCAATACGAGAATACTTACACAAAATGAAGCCAAATCATGCCAGACAATGACAATGAGAAGTTGACTATTGGCCCTTCTAGTTTTTTATTTGATAGTTTCCTGAAAATGACACATTCAAAATGCACTTATGAGAAAAGACTTCTAATGAATGAAATTGATTAAATAATGAAGGTGTGTTAGTTTGAGCTTCACTTGGTTTCGAGAATACTTTAATATTCTCTACTTAACAAGGCCAACCACGTGAAGGTGGAAGCTCATTTGGCCTCAACCCCCCTCCCCCTAACATCAATCTAAATTCCCTATTAACATCTAATTACACACTTCATTCATCCATTTATGAACTATAACATTCAATCAATACAATCACATAAAATTCATTAATATGATATAATATTCATTAATACGCAACACTAATCAAGAATTCATTAACACATAACAATATTCATTAACATGACAAATTTGTTTATTCGGTCTCCATTGCTATTTGATTTGATGAAAGTTTTCAGTGCATGATTGGATTCATGAATGTCATTAGAGATTTTGGCCATTTTTTCTTTGTCATGCCTTCCATCCAATATTTTCCATAGTGTCTCTGTTACATTCTTTCCAATATGCATAGGATCAAACAAATGCACAATTGGGAGATCCTTGTAGTACGGCAACCTACTAAATTGACTAGGATAACATTTTATTCCTCTAGGAAGTTGGTCATTGATGCCTTGACGACCTTCATGAGCATCAATAACATCATTAGTAAATAAAAGATAATATCGAAATCTAAATTTTGAACAAAAATCATTAGATGGAATGACATTACCTCGGCGATTCAGTCTATCGTATTCCAACTTCCATAAACGAGGTGTCATTCTTCGTGGCCTTGATGTCATCTCTTCTTTCCCATTAAAAAGATGTTTTTTGATAGTTCGATACTTATGATTATTGTGGAGAAAGTGCCTAAACTCATCAAACACCTACTTTCCTAAACTTCTTGAATGATGAGATTTCATCTTCGAACCAGTAACTGGACATGCAAATTTACCCTTTGTCTGAAGACCTAAAAGATATTGTATAATTGGATCATGTACAATTATCATGCTCAACTTAAACATACAGAAATAATGTGTAAGCATTATAACATACCAAAAATACATGACCTTAACATGAATATATAACATACTGCAAAAATAAGTTAGCCCAGGGGCATCATGTATCGTCCATACAAGAATTGCATGGAATTGAAATTTTCTTTGTCCTATTGGTCTAGAGATGTCAAACATAGTTATCCCATTCCATAAAATCAACAACTCGTCAATAATGGGCTCAATTTACACGTTCATATCTTTAATTTGGTACTTACCTAGTTGAATGAACAAAAACATTACATAATTATTATGACCATCTTGATGCGGTGTTTATAAATTAATTTACATAACTATTAAATGAAAAAATACCTGGTACAATCATTGACAACATTATGTGCTCCCTCTTTATGGACATCCAAGGAGGAATGTTATTATTAATAACAAAAGCAGGCCACACTGAGTAAGTAGATCTCATATCTCCAAATGGATTGACACTGTCCGCTGCCACTAGAATCTTGAGATTATGAAGCTCTTCTTTAAAGTGTGGCCATGTTGTTTCTATGTCTTTAAATGCAAAACCATTCACAGGCATTCACATAATGTCATCTTGAAATCTATTGCATGCATGGTAATCCATAAATTGTGCCAAGCTAGTGCACCTGAATAATCATTGAATACGTGGAATAAGGGGAATGTACCAAAGACTCTTTTGAGGCACCTTTTTTGTTATTTGATCTGACCGATATCTACTAGTATTAAAAATAGGGCATTCTATTGCAAATTCATGTTGTTTATGATATACAATGTGATCATTGGGATATGCATGTATTGTCTAATACTGCATTCCAACTGGATTCATAATGGTAGATAATTCTAGGTACGAATGAGGCAAAATGTTTGATGGTGGTAAGAAAAACTCACCTATCAACCTACAACAACAAATATGAATTGTTAATATAATGAATCGTAATGGTATGCTAACATTGAAGATGACAAAAAAGGCATAACTTAGCATATGTGACATTGCTACATTAGATAAATCATTCATAACCTTGAAGTTCACCAACAACACTGTAGAAGAGAGAAGAGTTGTTTGGGAGCCTTGGTATAGGGGCTCGTATGCCTTCTCAATTATAGCTATATCAAGACCATCATCATCATCATCATTATTAGATGTGCTAGTACCACCATCATGATCATCTTGATAAGCTATGCCAATACCATCTTCTTCAATCATGTCCTCTGGCACATTATCAGCTACGCCAATACCATCATCTTCAATTGTGTTCTTTGCCACATGATCATCTTCTTCCATGGGAGTGTTATCGTCGGCTTGGATATTCACACCTCCATGTTCCTCCAATTGGAAATCCACATTCACCAATCGATGAAAATCGTGCCCCCCTTCAATGTGACCATATTACCTACAATGACTCTGGGCTGTTTTGATTAGAATTCTTTGATTCATTAAGCCCTTACACTTTTTGCAAGGACAATAACATTTTTCAACATATTTTCTTTGGAACTGAGACCACAATCTAGCAAGTGTCTCATTATTTTGTTCTGGGTTCATATTGCCAGGTGTGGAATTTCTTCACAGGCTATAAATATACAAAATGTAAACATACAAACATTAGTAGTATCTTGTATATAATAATAATAAAAACAATTATAAGATTATACAAGATTTACAAATACACACACAAATCATGCTCACTAGACCATGAAATATTCAAAATGATAAGTATTTTGGGAGTTATTATTATTTTGGGAGTTACACAAATCTCCTCAGTAGACTATTGAATTAGAGATTATAGAGAATATATTCTAGAGTTTTACAGTCACATTGTCTAGTCTATAAAGATATACAATATATTTTTGCAGAAGAAACTTGCAATTGAAGATAATAACACATCAGAATTTGGCATTGTAGTGGAGGTGATTCCATACCTAGTACAAATTATTTCCTCTAAAGCTTCTAGATGGCCTTTCTCCAGGAGTTGCATTAAGGCATTCAATTGAGCATTAATGCATTAATGCCCATCTATATCTAGGTTTGCATCACACATGCGTAAGGAAAAAGTTCCTAATACAATAAAAGAGAGTAATTAATATGGAAATTGAATCAAATGTAAGCAACATATGGCATTGATTTTCAAAGATAGTGACAATTTAAAAGAATTGGAAAAATGCAGTGTACAAGCAATGATGGTGCACCATGGGAAGTCAAAATAAGTATGAACCCATAGAGGATTTTCATTGTTTCCTAAAAGAAGATCCTTTTCAGAGTGAGATTTAGCTACACAGAGGTGAAGCCATGACATACAAAAGGTAAGAGAACCTCAAAGTTTCTGACATATAATGCTATCATGTCAAAAGGACAACAAAGTGTAGTTTTTAGAGCAATGGAACAACCATCTCTCTTAAAAGGAACAACCATCATGTTATAGAGTTATTGAATATGGCCATTATCATGAGATCATAGGGAAAAACACATCTATCTACTATTAATGAACAATTTCATCTATAGAGGAAATTTTGAATTCTATGCTCATGTGAAAAGGAAATGTCACACAGTTTGAAGTCCTAATAGAATAAATACAATAAGAAGACATTGACATATCATGCCTTATATCAGAACCAATCGCAATAAGAAGATGGAACAACCATAAGGTACAAGCATGTGCAAGTCATTGTAATCATTGGGGATATGTTAAAGGTTAAGTACAATAGTAGAGCATGACCATGATACAATTAATGAAAGTGCCATAAAAAACCATGATATTTATAATCAATCATAGAGAAAAGAAAAAGTGACAAAAATGATTTGTATTTTAGTGCCACCAAATACTTTCCAAATAGTCATCAATGTATTAAGGGTATGTGCAAGATCATGAGGGGCCAAAAAGTGGCGATGTAAAAAAATCCACTTTTCACTCGTCCAAAAGTGCATGAAAATGTATGTTGACTTTTTAGTAGGCCTGGGTGTTAGTACACCTGGGCAAACTTGACACCAAAGCACAAGCCTAATCGGGTACCTGATTTAAAATCAGGTACATGATTTGAAATCAGGTACCCGATATTTCAAAGTTGAAAAAATGGCAGGAGTAAATGAAAAAATTGAACTTTTATATATAATGTTTAAATATTTATTATATATATAAATATATATTAATTTATATATTTTATATTATAATATCTTAGGGGTTTTAAATTGTATGTCATATATATTTTATATTATAATATTTTATAAGCTAATATATTTTTTTATATATTAATATGTATTGTATATAATTATATTTAACGTTTATATTATATAAATATATGTACAAATTATATATATATATATATATATATATATATATATATATATATATATATATATATATATATATATATATATATATATATATATATATATATATATATATATATATATATTTAATGTTTAAAGGGTATTAAGGGGTATTATGTAAATATTTTAATATATTTTTTAATATATATTTTAATATGTATTATAGATATAATTATATATTAATATATATTTTATATAAGAATATCATATATATATATATATATATATATATATATATATATATATATATATATATATATATATATATATATATATATATATATATATATATATATATATATATATATATAAACTTTATAGATCATAATATTTAAATTGTATGTTGAAAGGGGTTACCAAGACTTCCTAGGGGTCCTAGTACCCCTTCTCATGCGTTAGGACCCCTAGGAAGTCCCCATGACCCCTTTTGAAATATTCGAATGCTCGATTGTTTCCGAAGAGGTCCTATGACCCCTTCAGACACACTCAAGCATTCCAATGTGTCAAAAGGGGTCATGGGGACTTCCTAGGGGTCCTAACACATTATAAGGTGTACTAGGAACACTAGAAAGTCCACATGACCCCTTTTGACACATTCGAACCCTCAAGTGTGTCTGAAGGGGTCGTAGGACCCCTTTAAACACACTTGAGGGTTCCAATGTGTCAAAAGGTGTCATGGGGAATTTGTAGGGGTCCTAGTACACCATATCATGTGTTAGGACCCCTAGGAAGTCCCCATGACTCCTTTGGACACATTAGACCCCTCAAGTGTGTCCTACGAGGTCGTAGGACCCCTTTGGACACATTTGAGGGTTCAAATATGTCAAAATAGTTCATGGGGACTTTCTAGGGGTCCTAGTACGTGTTATCATGCATTAAGACCCCTAGGAAGTCCCCATGACCCTTTTTGAAATATTAGAATTCTCGAGTGTGTCCAAATGAGTGGTAGCACTCAAGCATTCCAATGTGTCAAAAGGGGTCATGCGGACTTCCTAGGGGTCCTAACATGTGATAAGGCATACTAGGACCCTTATGAAGTCCCCATGACCCCTTTTGATACATTTGAATGCTCAAGTGTGTCTGAAGGGGCCGTAGGACCCCTTAGGATACACTTGAGTGTTCCAATGTGTCCATAGGGGTCACAGGGACTTCCTAAGGGTCCTAACTCATGATAAGGCCCAATAGGACCCCTAGGAAGTCCCCATGACCCCTTTTGACACATTAGAATGCTCAAGTGTGTCCAAAGGCATTGTACAACCCCTTAGGACACACTTGAGCATTCTAATGTGTCAAAAGGGGTCACGGGGACTTCCTAGGGGTCCTAACACGTGATAAGGCCTATTAGGACATCTAGGAAGTCCCCATGACCCCGTTTGACACATTGGAATGCTCAAGTGTGTCCAAACATGTCGTAGGATCCCTTAAGACACACTTGAGTGTTCCAATGTGCCACAAGGGTCACAGAGACTTCCTAGGGGTCCTAACTCACGATAAGGCCTACTAGGACCCCTACAAAGTCCCCATGACCCCTTTTGACACATTGGAATGCTCAAGTGTGTCTGAATGCATTGTAGGACCTCTTGGGATAGACTTGAGAGTTCTAATGTGTCAAAATGGGTCATGAGGACTTCCTAGGGGTCCTAACATGTGATAAGGCCTATTAGGACCCCTAAGAAGTCCCCATGACCCCTTTTGACACATTAGAATGCTCAAGTGTGTCTGAAGGCATCATAGGACCCCTTAGGACACACTTGAGTGTTCCAATGTGTCCACATGGATCACAGGGACTACCTAGGGGTCTTAATGCGTGATAAGGCCTATTAGGACCCCTAGGAATTCCCCATGACCCCTTTTGCCACATTTGAATGCTCAAGTGTGTCTGGAGGGTCCGTAGGACCCCTTATGACACACTTAAGTGTTCCAATGTGTCAAAAGGGGTCAAGGGGACTTCCTAGGGGTCCTAACATGTGATAAGGCCTATTAGGACCCCTAGGAAATCCCCATGACCCCTTTTGACATGTTGGAATGCTCAAGTGTGTCCGAAGGGCCGTAGGACCCCTTATGACATACTTGAGCATTCCAATGTGTCAAAAGGAGTCACAGGGACATCCTACAGGTCCTAATGAATGATAAGGCCTATTAGGACCCCTAGGAAGTCCCCATGACCCCTTTTGACACATTTGAATGTTCAAGTGTGTCCGAAGGGGCTGTAGGACCTGTTAGGACACACTTGATTATTCCAATGTGTCCATAGGGTTCACGGGGACTTCCTAGGTGTCCTAACACATGATAAGGCCTATTAGGACCCCTAGGAAGTCCCCATGACCTCTTTTGACACATTTGAATGCCCAAGTGTGTTTGAAGGGGCCGTAGGATCGCTTAGGACACACTTGAGTGTTCGAATGTGTCCATAGGGGTCATGGGGACTTCCTAGGGGTCCTAACTCATGATAAGGCCTACTAGGACCCCTAGGAAGTCCCCATGACCCCTTTTGACACATTTGAATGCTCGTGTGTTTGAAGGCATCGTAGGACCCCTTAGGACACACTTGAGCATTCTAATGTGTCAAAATGGTCACAACAACTTCCTAGGGGTCCTAACTCATGATAAGGCCTACTAGCACCCATAGGAAGTCCCCATGATCCCTTTTGACACATTGGAATCCTCAAGTGTGTCCAAACACATTTTAGGACCCCTTAGGACACACTTGAGTATTCCAATGTGTGAAAAGGGGTCACGAGGACTTCCTAGGGGTCCTAACTCATGATAAGGCCTCTTAGGACCACTAGGAAGTCCCCATGATCCCTTTTGACACATTAGAATGCTTAAGTGTCTCTGAAGGCATCGTAGGATACCCTAGGACACTCTTGAGTGTTCCAATGTGTCAAAAGGGGTCACGGGGACTTCCTAAGGGTCCTAACTCGGGATAAGGACTACTCAGAACCTTAGGAAGTCCCCATAACCCCTTTTGACACATTGGAATGCTCAAGTGTGTCTGAAGGCATCATAGGACCCCTTAGGACACACTTGAGCATTCCAATGTGTCAAAAGGGGTCATGGTGACTTCCTAGGGGTCCTAATATGTGATAACACCTATTAGGATCCCTAGGAAGTCCCCATGACCCTTTTTGACACATTTGAATGCTCAAGTGTGTTCGAAGGGTTCGTAGGACCCCTTATGACACACTTGAGCATTCTAATGTGTCAAAAGGGGGTCACAGGTGCTTCCTAAGGGTCCTAACATGCGATAAGGCCTATTAGGACCTCTAGGAAGTCCCCATGACCTCTTTTGACAAATTTGAATGCTCAAGTGTCTCCGATGGGGCTGTAGGACCCCTTATGACACAATTGAGCATTCCAATGTGTCCAAAGGGGTCATGGGGACTTTCTAGGGGTCCTAAAATGTGATAAGTCCTACTAGGACCCCTAGGAAGTCCCCATGACCCCCTTTGACACATTGGAATGCTCAAGTGTGTCCAAAGGTGTCATAGGATGTCGTAGGACACACTTGAGCATTCTAATGTGTCAAAAGGGGTCACAGGGACTTCCTAGGAGTCCTAACTCATGATATGGCCTATTAGGACTATTAGGAAGTCCCAATGACCCCTTTTGACACATTTGAATGCTCAATTGTGGCTAAATGTGTCGTAGGACTCCTTAGGACACACTTGAGCATTCCAATATTTTAAAAGGGGTCAAGGGGACTTCCTAATGGTCGTAACGCATGATAAGGCCTATTAGGACCCCTAGGAAGTTCCCATGACCCCTTTTGACATATTGGAATGCTCAAGTGTGTCTGAAGGAATCGTAGGACCCCTTAGGACACACTTGAGTGTTCCATTTTGTGAAAAGGGCTCACAAAGACTTCCTAAGGGTCCTAACTCACAATAAGGCCTACTAGGACCCCTACAAACTCCACATGACCCCTTTTGACACATTGGAATGCTCAAGTGTGTCCGAAGGTCTCGTAGGACCCCTTAGGACACACTTGAGCATTCCAATGTGTCAAAAGAGGTCACGGGGACTTCCTGGGGGTCCTAATGCACGATAAGGCCTATTAGAACCCCTAGGAAGTCCCCATGACCCCTTTTGACACATTTGAATGCTCAAGTGTGTCCAAATGGTCCGTGGGATCCCTTATGACACACTTGAACATTGTAATGTGTCAAAAGGGGTCACAGGGACTTCCTCTGGGTCCTAATGTGCAATAAGACCTATTAAGACCCCTAGGAAATCCCCATGACCCTTTTTGACTTATTTGAATGCTCTAGTGTGTTCAAAGGGTCCATAGGACCCCTAATGAGACACTTGAGTGTTCTGATGTGTCAAAAGGGCTCATGGGGACTTCCTAGGCATCCTAATGCATGATAAGGACTATTATGATCCCTAGGAAGTCCTCATGACCCCTTTTGACACATTTGAATGCTCAAGTGTGTATGAAGGGGCCATATGACCTATTAGTACACACTTGAGCATTCCAATGTGTCCATAGGGGTTACGGGGACTTCCTAGGGGTCCTAACATGTAATAAGGCCTATTAGGACCCCTAGGAAGTCCCCATAATCCCTTTTGACACATTTGAATGCTCAAGTATGTTTGAAGGGGTCGTAGGACCCCTTAGGACACACTTGAACATTCCAATGTGACCATAGGGGTCATGGGGAGTTCCTAGGGGTCCTAACTCATGATAAGGCCTACTAGGACCCCTAGGAAGTCCCCATGACCTATTTTCACACATTGAAATGCTCAAGTGTGTCTAAAGGCATCATAGGACCCCTTAGGACACACTTGAGCATTCCAATGTGTTAAAAGGGGTCATGGGGACTTCTTAGGGGTCCTAACATGTGATAAGGCCTATTAGGACCCCTAGGAAGTCCCCGCGACCCCTTTTGACACATTAGAATGCTCAAGTGTGTTTGAAGGCATTGTAGGACCCCATAGGACATACTTGAGAGTTCTAATATGTCAAAAGGGGTCACGAGGACTTCCTAGGGGTCCTAACGCATGATAAGGCCTATTAGGACCCCTAGGAAGTCCCCATGACCCATTTTGACACATTTGAATGCTCCAGTGTGTCCAAAGGGGCCGTAGGACCCATTAGGACAAACTTGCGCATTCCAATGTCTTCATAGGGGTCACAGGGACATCCTAGGGGTCCTAATGTGCAATAAGGCCTATTAGGACACCTAAGAAGTCCCCATGACTACTTTTGACACATTTGAATGCTTAGGTGAGTCTGAAGGGGATGTAGGACCCATTAGGACACACTTGAGCATTCCAATGTGTCCATAGGGCTCACGGGGACTTCCTAGGGGTCCTAACTCATGATAAGGCCTACTAGGACCCCTAGGAAGTCCCCATGACCCCTTTTGACACATTGGATTGCTCAATTGTGTCTGAAGGTATCATAGGACCCCTTATGACACACTTGAGCATTCTAATGTGTCAAAAGGGGTCACAGGGACTTCCTAGGGGCCCTAACACATGATAAGCCCTATTAGGACCCCTAGGAAGTCCCCATGACCCCTTTTGACACATTGAAATGCTCAAGTGTTTCTGAAGTTGTCGTAGGTCCCCTTAGGACACACTTGAGAGTTATAATGTGTCAAAAGGGGTCATGAGGACTTCTTAGGGGTCCTAACATGTGATAAGGCCTATTAAGACGTTTAGAAAGTCCCCATGACCCCTTTTGACACATTGGAATGCTCAAGTGTTTCTGAAGGCATCGTAGGACCCCTTAGAACACACTTGAGTGTTCTAATCTATTCACATAGGTCACGGGGACTTCCTAGGGGTCCTAATGCATGATAAGGCCTATTAGAACCCCCTAGGAAGTCCCCATGACCCATTTTGACACATTTTTATGCTCAAGTGTTTTTCAAGGGTCTGTAGGAGCCCTTATGACCCACTTCAACATTCCAATGTGTCAAAAGGGGTCACGGAGAATTCCTAGGGATCCTAATGTGTGATAAGGCCTATTAGGACCCCTAGGAAGTCCCTATGACCCCTTTTAACACATTTGAATGCTCAAGTGTGTCTAAATGGGCCGTAGGACCCCTTAGGACATGCTTGAGAATTCCAATGTCTCCACAGGGGTCACAAGAATTTCTTAGGGGTCCTAACTCATGATAAGGCCTACTAGGCCTTGTAGGAAGTCCTCATGACCCCTTTTGACACATTTGAATGGTCAAGTTTGTTTGAAGGGGCTGTGGGACCCCTTAGGACACACTTGAGCATTCCAATGTGTCCACAGGGGTCACAAGGACCTCCTGGGGGTCCTAACTCATAATAAGGCCTACTAGGACCCCTAGGAAGTCCCCATGACCCCTTTTGACACATTTTAATGGTCAAGTGTGTTTGAAGGGTCTATAGGACCTTTTATGACACACTTGAGCATTATAATGTGTCAAAAGGGGTCACAGGCACTTCCTGGGGGTTCTAACACATGATAAGGCCTATTAGGACCCCTAGGAAGTCCCCATGACCCCTTTTGACACATTTGAATGCTCATGTGTGTTTGAAGGGGTCGTAGGACCCCTTATGACACACTTGAGTGTTTCAATGTGTCAAAAGTGGTCGCAGGGACTTCCTAGGGGTCCTAATGCATGATAGGGCCTATTAGGACCACTAGGAAGTCCCCATGACACCTTTTGACACATTTGAATGCTCAAGTGTGACCGAAGGGGCCGTAGGACCCATTAGGATACACTTGAGCATTCCAATTTATCCATAGGGGTCACGGGGATTTCCTACAGGTCCTAATGTGCAATAAGGCCTATTAGGATCCCTAGGAAGTCCCCATGACCTCTTTTGACACATCTGAATGTGCAAGTGTGTCTGAAGGGGCCGTAGGACCCCTTAGGACACACTTGAGCATTTTAATGTGTCAAAAAGGGTCACAGGGATTTCGTAGGGGTCCTAACTTGCGATAAGGCCTACTAGGACCCGTAAGAAGTCCCCATGACCCCTTTTGACATATTTGAATGCTCAAGTGTGTTTGAAAGGGCCTTACGACACCTTAGGACACACTTGAGTGTTCTAATGTGTCTACAGGGGTTACGAGGACTTCCTAGGGGTCCTAACTCATGATAAGGCCTATTAAGACCCCTAAGAATTCCTCACGAATCCTTTTGACATATTTAAATGCTCAAGTGTGTCTGAAAGGGTCATAGTATCCCTTAGGACACACTTGAGTGTTCCAATGTGTCAAAAGAGGTCACGAGGAATTCCTAGGGGTCCTAACTCATGATAAGGCCTATTAGGGCCCCTAAGAATTTCTCATGACCACTTTTGACATATTTGAATGCTCAAGTGTGTCTAAAGGGGCTGTAAGACCCTTTAGGACACACTTGAGAATTCCAATTTGTCAAAAGGGGTCACAAGGACTTCCTAGGGGTCCTAACACATGATAAGGTGTACTAAGACCCCTAGGAAGTCCCCATGATTCCTTTTAACAAATGAGAACCCTTAAGTGTGTCTTAAGGGGTGGACCCTTAGGAAGTCCCCATGACTCCTTTTGACACATTTGAACCCTCAAGTGTGTCTGAAGGTGTTGTAGGACCCCTTATGACACACTTGAAGGTTCTAATGTGTCAAAAGTGGTCATGGGGACTTCCTAGGAGTCTTAGCACATGATAAGGCATACTAGGACCCCTAGGAATTCCTCATGAGCCCTTTTGAAATATTTGAATGCACAACTATGTCTGAATGGGTCGTAGGACCCCTTAGGACACACTTGAGCATTCCAATGTGTCAATAGGGGTCATGGGGACTTTCTAGGGGTCCTAACGTGTGATAAGGCATACTAGTACCCCTAGGAAGTCCCCATGACCCCTTTTGACATATTAGAACTCTCAAGTGTGTCATAAGGAGTCATACGACCCCTTCAGACATACTTGAGTGTTGACATATTTCAAAAGGGGTCATGTAGACTTTCTAGGGGTCCTAATGCATGATAAGGTGTACTAGGACCCTTAGGAAGACCCCATGACCCTTTCGACACATTAGAACTCTCAAGTGTGTTCTAAGGGGTCATATGACCCCTTGGGACACACTTGAGTGTTGAAATGTGTCAAAAGGGTCATCGGGACTTCCTAGGGGTCCTAACATGTGATAAGGTGTACTAGGACCCCTAGAAAGTGCCCATGACCCCTTTCGACACATTAGAACACTCAAGTGTGTCCTAAGGGGTCATACGACCCCTTGGAACACACTTGAGTGTTGAAATGTGTCAAAAAGGGTCATGGGACTTCCTAGGGGTCCTAATATGCCTTATCACATGTTAGGACCCCTAGGAAGTCCCCATAACCCCTTTTGACATATTAAAACTCTCAAGTGTGTCATATGGGGTCATACAACCCCTTGGAACACACTTGAGGGTTGAAATTTGTCAAAAGGTGTCATGAAGACTTCCTAGGGGTTCTAACACATGATAAGGCATTCTAGGACCCCTAGGAAGTCCCAATCACCCCTTTTAAGACATTAGAACTTTCAAGTGTATCCTAAGGGGTCATACGACTCCTTGGGACACACTTGAGTGTTGAAATGTGTCAAAGGGGATCATCAGTACTTCCTAGGGGTCCTAACACGTGATAAGGCATACTAGGACCCATAGGAAGTCCACATGACCCCTTTTGACATGTGAAAACACTCAAGTGTGTCCTAAGGGGTCATATGACCCCTTGGGACACACTTGAGTGTTGAAATGTGTTGAAAGGGGTCATGGGGACTTTGTAGGGGTCCTAAAGTGTGATAAGGCATACTAGGACCCCTAGGAAGTCCCCATCACCCCTTTTGACACATAAGAACACTCAAGTGTGTCCTAAGGGGTCATACAACCCCTTGGGACACACTTGAGTGTTGAAATGTGTCAAAAGGGGTCATGGGGAATTCCACGGGGTCCTAGTATACCTTATCATGTGTTAGGACCCCTAGGAAGTCCCCATGACCCTTTTCGACACAATAGAACTCTCAAATTTGTCCTAAAGATTCATCGACCCCTTGGGACACACTTGACTATTGAAATGTGTCAAAAGGGGTCATCAGGACTTCCTAGGGGTCCTAACGTGTGATAAGGTATACTAGGACCCATAGGAAGTGCCCATGACCCCTTTCGACACATTAGAACACTCAAGTGTGTCCTAAGGGGTCATACGACCCCTTGAGATACACTTTAGTGTTGAAATGTGTCAAAAGGGGTCATGGGGACTTCCTAGGGGTCCCAGTATGCCTTATCATGTGTTAGGACCCCTAGGAAGTCCTCATGACCCCTTTTGACACATTAGAACTCTCAAGTGTGCCATAAGGGGTCATACGACCTTTTGGGACATGCTTGAGTGTTGAAATGTGTCAAAAGGAGTCATTGGGACTTCCTTGGGGTCCTAATGCATGATATGGCATACTAGGACCTGTAGGAATTCCTGCTGACCCCTTTCGACATGTGAGAACACTCAAGTGTTACCTAAGGGGTAATACGGCCCCTTGGGACAAACTTAAGTGTTGAAATGTGTTAAAAGGGGTCATGGGGAATTCCTAAGGATCCTAACGTGTGATAAGGCATACTAGGACCCCTATGAAGTCCCCATGACCTAATTTGACACATTTCAACACTAAAGTCTGTCGCAAGGGGTCGTACGCCCCTTGGGACAGAATTGAGTGCTCTAATGTGTTGTCGAGGGTTACACTGGGACCTAAGGGGTCATAGTACACTTTCTCAAGCCTTAGAACCCTTAGGAACCCTTAGGAACCCTCTATGACCCCTTTGGAAACCTTTTGGATGCCTTA
The DNA here is from genome assembly GCA_027943335.1 of Chamaecyparis obtusa. Lineage (NCBI taxonomy): Eukaryota > Viridiplantae > Streptophyta > Pinopsida > Cupressales > Cupressaceae > Chamaecyparis > Chamaecyparis obtusa. Next base: position 205,414 of record BSBK01004619.1, on the reverse strand, counting down.
TATTGGAGTAATTAACCTATGTATTAATATGTCCTATATATATATATATATATATATATATATATATATATATATATATATATATATATATATATATATATATATTATAATATAAAATATATATTACATACAATTTAAATATGAAGATATCATGTGATATATTGTAAAATACATATTAATATATGATACATATAAAATAATATATAATATATGATGTATAATGTAACATTCAATATTAATATATATTATATGATATTTAATGTAAAATGTATATTATATAATATTTAATATATAATAGATATTATGTAATATTTAATATATATAATATATAATTTTTGATATATAATATATTGAAGTATGGAGAAATTGGAGGGAGAAAGGGGTTGTAAATAAATTAAGAGGGAGAAAGGGGAGGGAAAATTTAAATTTTGAAATTCTGTCAGGATTTTTGGGTACCCGAAAAAATCGGGTACCCGATTTACCGATTTCAAAATGGGGTACCTAATTAGGCTCGGTATTTCTTTGTGCACCAAACCTACCTAGTCAACTCTTCAAATGTCACAAAAATGTGTTTTTCCCCTGTTTCTCTGAGTTCCAAACTTCGAGCATGTAGTTGACATTTTTTTTCACCTAAAGTTGATGAAATGAAAAGGGTATTTTAAGGAGATTATCAGCTTTCTATCAATATGATTTCTGTCAAATTTTGAATTCGGTAACTAATTATTAGTTATTTTCTAATTGACTTACCTATAAAGTGTTGATTTATATACTGATTGAAAAATGACTATAACTTTTAGACGGTATAACATTTTTGAAATCCAAAAAATGCGCCACATTCTATGCTTCACCTACTATAAGGAAAAAAAAATAAAATTGAATTTTGTAAAGTTTTGAATGAGTTAAGGTGGTCAGACATGGGAGTTTTTTAATTCTAAAAATGTTGTAGCAGAAAATTCATAATTAATTATTTTTTTGAAATAAAATTACAAAAAAATATGTGTCACATCCGAGCATGAGTCTACTACTTATGTATAAAATCTTATAAAAAATATTATCATTTGATCATGATTAAGGTGGTCAGACATACACCTACTTCTTTTTTTTCACTGAAATTTTTGTACTACTGTATTGAAATCTATACTTTTCATGAATTATATTAATTTTTTTATAGAAAAGGCCTAGTAGTTTAGAAACTAGATTCAATTTCCTACAGATTCTATTCTTACAACTTTTTGGTATTAGGTTGATAGCTATTTCAAATTTTCACGTCAAGTTGACTAACCCTGATTTGCTGATTTTTCATTGCCACTTAAGGGCATAGTTTGGCCCCTCATGATCTTGCACATACCCTTAAAGCATTCCATAGTGGGTGGCTGCAAGAAGTTGGGTGCCAATTTTTTGCAAAAAGTGGAAGTGTTTTTCCTATTTTTCAAAATTTATCTGAATTGATCTCAAAATTTGAGGCACTTAGAGATTGAATCTCGAAAAAATTCACTAATAGAAATTGTAGTACTTGGAGCCTACTTTTCAAATATATAATTTATTTTAATACCCACATGGTGTAAATTATATTTTGATAGGCATATTTGAAAACCACTTTTTCAAAATGCCTGTTTCAGGACCATACCACATCCGTGTACGGCCACCATATTTTGAGACAAATAAATAAATTTTTTAAAATCCTTTTTAGGGAAGATACCTAAGACATAAAATATTGATGAGAATATTTTTTCTTATTTTTTTGTTTTGTAAATTATTTTTTATTAATTTTTAATTAACAATAAAGCTTATTTTTCAAACCTCTCATGTACGACCACCATAATTTAATATAATTTTTCTTTTTTTCAAAATTTTTTTAAAAAAAATTTAAAAGAATTGAATCTAGATTGATGACATATAGTTTATTTTTAAAAATACTTAAAAATTAAAAAGTTATTAAAGTTTTAGTAAGTCTCACTATTTTACGTTTATGTACCACTATCAACTAATAAATAATGTAAAAATAGTAAAAATAACCATATTATTATTGAATTTATATTTTTAGAATCATGATAGTGAGATCTTTAATGGGTTTTTGTTTTGTCAAAAAAATTGATCCAGAAGGGCTTCAAAAAATTACGGTAAGCCTTAAAAATTTTATTCCAATGCCTTAGCCAAAATTTTGGAGGCTAAGACATAGGCTTGGTCTCACCAATCCTATCCCAAACCAAAAAATGAGGCAGACTGAAAACTCCCGCATGCATATTTTAAGAAACGGGCACCCGTTATTTAAATTCAAAAAATGGGCACCCGTTTCATAAATTTAAAAATATGTGTTTAAAAAAACATTTTAAATTTTAAAAAAAAATAAATTTTTTTTTAGAAACGGGTACCCGTTTTAAACAAAAACGGGTGCCCGTTTCTGGAAAAATGGGTACCCACTTTTGAATTTTGAATCGGATGTCCGAGCCTAAAACGGGCACCCATTTTTAAAAAATGGGTGCCCGTTTCAAGCGGCACAAATTTTCAAGCCGCGGACTTCCATGGAATTGGCACCCAACTTTTTGCTTCTACCCTAGTATAGGATAGCAAGGTGCTTCAATACATAGCTACAGTGATCAAAATAGTATTTTACAATATCATGAAGTAAACAAATGCAATGTTTCAAAATAAGGCAAACTAAAACAACAAATGACAAGAATTGTCATTAAACACAACATCAAAGGCATCTTTGACATCGAGCCCTCAAAGAACAGGTTTGATGTTTTCATGTTTTGAAAGTTAACAAGGTTTATATTTTCATCATGAATACATGAAAACAAGCACAAAGGATCATAATAAGTAATCTCTAATATAAAGAAACACAATGACTATCAACATCAAAGCGGTGGTGTAGGAACTCAAACATCATCTAAAGATAATTTGTCATGTTCTCTTTCCTCTGCACTTTTACAAGATATTGAACATGAAAGAAAAAGAAGTGAGAACCCTGAGGCAATGGATGAGGATGATAGTGACAAGGTAGCTGAAATAAAGGCTGCTCATTTTGAGGAGTCGATGAAATATGCCCGAAGAAGTGTTAGTGATGTTGATATTCAGAAGTATCAAGCCTTTTCACAAACACTACAACAATCTCGAGGCTTTGGTTCTGAATTTTGATTTCCAGATAGAACTGATGGTGCTTCTACTAGTGCTTCAGATGTATTTTCTACAACAAATAATAAAGATGATGATGACTTATACGCACATCCACATCCACATCTAATATAAAATTTATTATTATAAAGTTTTTTTATGGAAATCTATTTTACATTAGTCTATATTATTCTGAAGCCTTGTTATAGAAATCTCTTTTATATTAATCCTCAGAATTAGTTAGAAAATCTTCTTCTTTCTTTCTAAATTCATGAATGATTCTATTTTTTTTGCAGTAAATAGTATACATAAGAGATAAACATGAAATCAACAACAAATATCTACCTCTAAATACAACTCCAAATGAATGAATAAAAGAAGAAAATGATAAAGCTGATTGGGCATCTAGTAAATTAAATAGTTTAATCATGCAAAGAGATGTGGATGTGGATGTGCAACCTTATGCTTTTACTATTAAGTCTTTGTTTGTCAGGCATACTAATTATAAGTACTTGAGGTATTAGGTTATTGATAAGTCCCTGGTATTTTCATGCATTTAATCTTATAAAATCATCAATAGGTCAATCTTCATTTAATTGCAAAAATGAAACACCAATGAAAAAAATAATGAGCATCATATAATAGATATTATTAACATAGGTTGAAGCCAATCTCATCCTTTGATTATAAGAAGGATTTCCAAGATCCTATTTGAAAACAATAGATATTATTGAAATAAGCGGAAGCCAATCTCATCCTTTCTCTTGTGATCTTATATCACAAGATTTCAAAGCTCCTATTTGAGAATAATAGACATTATAGACACATAAGTTGAAGCTAGTTCTTCCTTGCTCTTGTGATCTTTTATCAAGGATTTCCTATTCTACTTTATTCAAGTTGGATAGTATTATCACTTGATATTCATACCTTCTCAATAAAAAGAAGTGTATTGCTAGATACCTAGTGACAAAATTCACCCTCTCCTAGTTTTAGATTGAGGCCAAGCAGCACCAAGATTTCAGCAGGATAAGGTTTAGTATCCATATGGCATTTAGCAACCACACTCTGCTTAAATCCATTTTTCTCATCCTTCAATGTTACCAGATACATATTTGTACTCTTCACATAGTGAAAATAATAAACTTTAAAAGGAAATAACATAGAGTGACAAGCCACATGCTTGATGCAGGAGGGAGCCAAGATTTTTTCTCCCTTTATTGTAACCAAATAAATAAACATCATTGTAACACAGAGGAGTGAAAATCTCAAAGAGAATTCACGGCTTCTCCTTATTTTCAATGCTCAATCAAGTTGTTACTATTTAAATATGTCAACAAACTAGCATAATACAAAACCCTAAAGAATAATAATACAAAATAGAGAATGTAGAAAGCCTTCAAGTTGAGAAATGTGCAAATATTGCAAAGAAACCCTTGACCATAACATTATATAATGGAATCCTCATCAAGCCATGAAAAGAATAGGTAAAAGACATAAAAATGTGATATATTTTCTTGTGTTCTCCTTCAAAAGAATAGAGCCTAGGGAAAATCATGACGCATACCTAGCAATGAGCCCAGATTTGTGAAAAAGAGTCTCAGAGATCTTCTAATTAGAGATCTTCTAATTTGTGTTTCCAGACAAACCTTGGGATGAAGTCGATGATGCTCAACTAGATGAAGCAACGATCACGTATTTGTAAAAAAGGGCCTCAGAGATCTTCGAATTTACATTTCGTGCATTGCAATTCCCTTGAAAAAATTTGTCATGGTAATAATGAATGAGAAATGAAACCTTTTTTTTAAAAAGTTATGCCCACATTCATCGAAATTTTGACTCCCATAGTATTGGTCAAAATTTTGACTAACACAAGCATAACTTAAAAAAAAATGAAAGTTTTCCTTCTATAATCCGACCAACCAAAACCTTTTTATTTCATGGTCAAAAATTTTGGTACAAAAACTAGGTAAAATGTACTAATGCTAAATAAAAACTACACCCAAAAGTCGCATCTAAAACAGACTTAGCGGGAGCTTTCTCAAGTATCCCACCTAGGGTTTTGCTAGTCGAGGATGTTAGATTGTACATTCACTACAAGATAGGTGAAATAGGAGACTTTGAGATGTATGCATCGTATCGAAGGATTTGTAGTGATGATGGGAAACTTAAACTAGAGTATAAAAATGTTGAAAAGATTGGACTCACTCAAAACTGAATGGATTAGGATTGTACTCAGTCACTATCATGAGGGAACATTTTGGCTAGATAATCCAATTAAATTGACAAAGAGAATGATCCATAAGGTTACAAGATACCCAACAATAGATAAGGCCAAATATTTTCGTAGTGCCTCAAGGGTCGAAATTGAGAAGAATACCGGAGCAGCATGGGATAACCAAGCATTGAAGATTGCTTCAATTAAGGATCCAGAAGTTAAATTTAGAGATCATGTAATTGGTTACAAGATCTATCAGTCTTGTAGAATGAACAATGTTCCATGTAGTGTTATGGACATGGTATATAAACTAATAAAGAAGAATCACCAGTTGGACCTTGTCGAGCTACTCCTACGACAGTTAGAAGAGAACATGAAAATAATCAGGTCGGCAAAGTCAAACACTTGTAAGTTCAGATCATTGCCGGTGTGTATAATTTTCTACATTCAAAAAAGTTTCCCTTCTATCGATCACATAGATTGGCCTACCGACAAACCAATAGTTACTCAAATTTATGATATGATTCATAATTTGGGAGATAATTTGAATAACATTGTAGATGATTACTTTGAGAAATTCAAAATCAAGATGAATCTTCAGAGAAGGATTCCTATTTCATTGGTTGAAAAATATGAAATGGATATATGTTTTCTTGTGGACACCGATCACACCTTGATTAAGGTTGTGGAGCCTAGAACAAAATGGTTAGCCCCCATAGGATATGAAATGGATATTGATTTCACTTTGAAATCAATCAAGGCTCTACTGGCTACATCGAAGGACAAAAATGCAAAAAGGTTTGGAACCTATGAAGTGTTGGCATGTGATGTTTTGGAGTACTCAAAATCCTCTAAGGGTTGTCATTTATGGAAACACTTATGATAGTATGATCACATATTGTGGAGATTTCCAGTGGACTCACATTCATGAAAATGACTAAGTCCAGAATTAGGAAGATAGGGTACAGTGCCACAATTTTGGATAGTGATGAAGACATACAAGGTATTATGGCTTGTGAAGTTAAGTGAAGGTATTTTGGGATATGTAAATGCTTCAGTTAAGATCGCATGATTTTTGGATAGCTGGTGTATGTGATACAGTGTTCGAAAGATATGCGAAGACAGTAAAATAGTATATGAGGGTACATGAACAGTTGCAAAGATTAAGGAAAGCATAATGGATATGATAAAGTTCTAAGCCATGTAAATAAAGTATAGTGCCAAATCTTTGGTAATATAAGAGCATTGACTCCATATATATTATTTGCACAAGTTTCTATTATGTTTTGTATGACATTTGTGGAGTTGAATGGAAGGCTAATTTTGTATAAATATAGATTGATTTTGTGAAAGAAAGCTATGGATGATTGATGATAAGTTTGATAAAAGTATAGAAGAAGTCAGATGTGAGATCAGTAAGAGGAAGAGCTATAACTAGAACTATCTAAGAAAGATAAGTTCTTGTATTGTTCCCCTTTTGTGAACTATTTTGGGATAGTATTGATTGTAAGAGAAGTGTGCTCTCCACCTTTAACCAGGTGTTTTTTATGCCCCTAATAGGGTTTTTGTAATCCTCTAACAAGGAAATGTACTATGTAATAATCAGCTCGTAATAGGGCTAGATCTCTTAATAGGGACATTATACTTTAGTGCATATTTGTGGGTACCATTCCCACTGGGGTTTTCCCTTTAATTGGGGTTTCCTCGAAAACAAATCATGGTGTCATGAGTAATGTGTTATGCTTATATGTTATTTTCATTTTTGCATTACTTTGGATTATTTATAATTGTTTAAAGTTGAAAACAAAGTTTTGTAATATTGATTCACCCCCCCTCTTATTATTACCTAATCCTAAAAATTGGTATCAAAGCTATTGGCCCTTTGAGAGAAATCTTAATAGCTTAAGGGAGATCATAATGGATTCAGAAGACTTTCAAGTAAACTTTGAAGCTGCACTTGAGGATCTAGATAAGATGAAAGCTGAAAATGGTGAACTAAAATTCAAATTAAGAAGAGCAGAAGGTTTCATGAGGAAACTTGAAGAACAACTTGTGACTGTAAAAGATCAGAGACAAGACCTTATGGAGAAAATCAAAGAAAGTTATGACAATAACACATCAGACAAAGTAAAGATGCTAGAGCAAGAAAAAGAACAAATCAATCTCTTGATGATCAAGGAGATTCAAAATGAGAAGGATGAAATAAATAAAGTTGAAGAGTCACTAAAACAAGCCAACCTTCAGATAGATAATATGAAGATTGAACTTGAGCATTACAAAGATAAATATCAAGAATTGGATAACTATAATCAGATCATCAAAGGTGAACTCACTCAAACCAAACTATGAGAAATGAGGAGTTACACATAAGAAATGACAAGAATAATGAACAAAGAACTAAAGGTAACATAAGTGGACCCAATGAAGCTAGAAGTTCAAAAACTCAAGAAGAACCAAATGAAGCCAGGAATGAGGAAAAATCTATTCCAAATGAAAGACCTACAAATGAAGATTATAGAGAACAATTTAGACCCTTCAGAGGTAGATGTTTTGGATGCAACAAAGTTGGTCACATGAAAAGAGACTACAGAAGTAATGGTAATTCTAAACCCTTTACTAGCTACTATTTTAATTGCTATGAGTATGCACACAAAAAGGTAGATTGTAGAAAACCTGATCAATCCAGGTATAAGCAAGACTATATTAGAGAAGAAACTGTAGCCAAGATTACATGTCAGAAGTGAAATAACTTTGGACACATAGCAAGGTACTATAAGCTACAGACCAGTCAAGAAAGAAGAGGACCACCCATTTGTTACAAATGCAATAATCCAGGTCACATTACGAAATTTTGTAGATATAATTGAGATAACAATAGAAGAGGACCAAGAAGATTTAATGGACTTGAAACTCCACCACCTATAGTCATAAGGAAGAATATTAGTGACAGCGGTAAAAGCCTAAATGATTACATGAGTGAAAGCAAGAAAGTAGAGATTGACAAAATTTGGCAAGTAAAAGTTCTAAATAAGGCAGTGGTTCAGGGAGAGACAGCTTGTGATGTTGTGTCTTCACATGATGAATTCTTTGAGGCATCAGCCTAGAAGGCCTCATGGCCTCATGTGGAGCGGTGGATGAAGACAACAAAAAATATCCAGCCCCTATATAAGTGGAATAAGCTCGTGCAAGCTTATGTATGATATGTACAGATGTCCTTGAATCTGTGGATGAGATCATAGTACTTGAAGATTCATCTTCTATGTTCACGAGTTTTACATTGACTGAACGGCCTACAAAGTTGAGCTACCTGTGTTTAATGCACACACTCAACTTGTGATGAATAAAAGACTTGAAAGACTATTTTTCCACCACTTTTTGATCAGTGACTAAGGAGAGAAAAAGTGTGAAGGCAAAGCAATAATCTAGCAGAGAGATTTTGTGCTGGCATAAAGAGAAGCATCAGATTTGTGTGCATTTAAGGTATTTAGACCTAATCTCTTTAAAATTCATGGATGCACCAGTAATCTATGATGTGGTAGACAAACCTAGGTATAAGTTCAAAAGGCATCCATACAAATCCTGTGAGGATGATCCAGAAGGGGCATTTTCCCAAACCCCTGTAGGTGTGTTGCACGTAGAGGATATTAGGGCATACATACACTGCAAGTATGAGATTATTAGGGATGTCAGCATCTTCTATGAGTTGAATGGTATGATAGATGTAAATGGGTCTTTGATAGATGAATTCAAACATTTGAAAGATATGTCAATAGTCAAGTTAACCCGTCTCACTGAATTCATGAAAGTCAAATGGTTCAAGATCATTCTAAGTAGAGTTCATGATCAGTTCCTATGGATAGGAGATAAACCAGTAAAGATATGTACTTAGTTGATTCATGATATCATAGGGCTTGATAATGAAGGAGCCCTACCTGTTAGTGAGAAAAGTCTAAGAAAAGATGTTGAAACCCTCACGCACTCCAAATGGGACAAGAGGGATATGACTGTAAATGATATATACCTTCAAGATGTCAGATTGGTAGCAATGCTTATTGGCTACAAGTTGTTCCATAGTTCTAGACTTAATTTTGTATTAGCTGGAGTTGTCACGATGGCTTACAGAATGGTTAAAGAAAACAAACGATATAACCTTTGCAAAGTTCTGGCACAATAATTTTTGGAAAATGTTAAGGTCATTAAAAAGGAAAAATCCAAGGCATTCAGGTTTGGGTCACTACTAATTCACATGTACCTTCATATTATTCACAATTTTCTTGGCATGCATCCTAGAGAATGGAAAGACAATGAACCCACTAGTCTACAAATCTCGGAGTATTATAGAAGGCAAAAAAAGGATTGGATCGATGGAGAACTATTTGGCATGATTAAGATCTTGTAGAGGTAGATGAAAGAAAGATATAGAATTCCTAAAAGCCTAGTAGAAAAATATGAGGACACCATCTGTTTCATGGTTGAAACTGATTGTGTCTATTTTGAGGTAGTTGAGCCTAGAACCAAATGGTGTTATCCTATGGGATATGAGGTAAGTGCTAAAGTACTATCTATGCAAGTAGAACATGTATTAGCAATAGAAAAGGATCCCACTCAAGAAAGATGGGGTACACATAGAGAAAAATATGAAAAGTTAGAGAAGAACAAGAGAAAGTAACAAGAAAGAGGAAAGTCAACAAGATAGTGGAAGAAATTACTGCAAAGGTAGGAATCACAAAGAAGTAGTATTTGGACTTGAAGAACAAGATGGAGGTATCTTCTAGTGTTGTCACTAGTTCACCCATCTCATTGGAAACATAGAAGACATGTACCACTGATAACTTCATTGATTTATCAATTTCCCAAAAGAAAGAAACACATGAAACTGTGACTACAAAGGTTCCTAGAAGATCATCTAGGAATGTTAGTCCCAAAGAAAAAGAAATAGAGGTGAAGAGGAAGAAAAAGGAAGAAAAGGTTATAGAAAAGGAGGAAGAGAAAATGTTTCAAAAGAATCCACAAACCTTCTGGAAACCTGATATGAAATCAATATAGAAGAGGGTTATCAAAGATGGAAATTTAACATCTATAAAAAGATACTATGAGAGAGATAACCCTAAGGATCAAGCAATCATTGAGGACACTATCATTGAGCATTTGTTAGTTTTCAAAAAGAATTTCTTAGAAGTTGAATCCAGTGTTCCCAAAGAACTATACAACAACCTAGAAATCAAAAAATAGTTAGCACATCCAGAGGATAAGAACATAAGAAAGAAAAAAATTGATGATATGTTGCCTATTGTTTCTATTCAGGAAAGAGAAAGAATCATAAAAGCACTAAAACCTCTTTTAAGAACAAAAACTAGACTAGTCAAAATCATGGCTAGAAGATATGATGAAGTAATTGAAGATACCCAAAAGGCATTAGATGAATTTTTAATGCAAAAAATTCCTAAAAGGGAGTCATCGCCTAAGATTGATAAACCTATGTCCTTGGGTTTAGGAAAGAGTTAACAAATAGTGAATAAGAGTGCTCAAGATAACTTGCAACCAGACTTCTTTGTCACTGGTGTGCCTATTAGCCTTGACATTTTATAGGATATACATGATCCATTCATGGACAAGATGGACAATGCAATGGAAGTTGAAGACCAAGAATAGACAGAAGATAGGAAATCAGAAGAAAAAAAGTAGAAAAAGTACAAGAGGAGTTACACCAAGAAGGACATCAAGAAAAACAACTGAAGGTAGAGGAGACCAATGAAATCAGGCTCAATTCATCCCTATTATTGGCAAGTGTTTCCAAACAAGTAAGTTCTGATGTGGACAACATTGATGAAGATGAACTGATGAGACTCTCATTCATGGAATTTGCTAAAGCTAAGGTGAGATCAGCCCAGAAAGGAGATAAAAGAGCCAACAAAATGGGAAGGGAAGTAGAAATAGTAAACATGCTACTACCCTCTCCACTTATCCTAAAAGAAAAGGATGAAACTAAGAATCTCAGTACAGTACTAGATAGATTTGATAGTCACTTTGACTCACTACTAAAAATAGAAGAGGAGAAGGCTGAAAGAAACTTCTTGAAGAAGTTAAGAAAAGTTCATGTTGTCACTAGGGATTGCACTTGTGATGGCTAAGTATAAAACCCAGCAATCCCGTGAAACATGGGAATACTCTCAAGATGTGGGACTACTTCCTGAGAATAGACCTTCAGGTTAAGGGCCGACTTCCCCATTTGTATCACCTGAACCGTACTGACTTTGAAGGGAAAGGGATAGGGATTGCATAAAACTGAAATAGCTAAATCTAACCTAGGTGATTCACCAAATTGAATAGATCCACAAACTGAAAACAAACTCACAATATAACCCCAACACATAACAAGAACTCCACAACTCTTCCAAATCTGATTTTCTTTTTAGAAAAACAATCAGGTGCTGAATGTGAATGAGAAGCCACAACTCAACATAGTTAGATGCACATAGATTTGAAAACCTCCAAGGAAACCAATGCATGCAAAATAATCAAATGAACATACTATCATGTAAAGGATCAAAATCAATCACAATACATAAAACTAAGTTCATCAACCAACTCACAAACTATAGAAAAAGAAGGGAACAATTTTTCTATTAGCTGGAATAAAAGGAGCTACAATATCAGATTGCTTCACAAGAGCTACAAAATTCACCTCGTGAGAATGAGGGAATGAAGAACTAGCCTTCAATCACCAAAGGTGAGAGGCATATATAGGAAATCTGTAGAATCTGCCATCAAGTCCACTACCTCACCAAGAATAGAAAATCCTTAGCCATTAGGACCATGATCCCATCACTCTGAAATTTGGATGCCCAATTCCTGAGAATATAGGGGGAGGGAAAAAGTGGAGTCCCTAAAATAGAGTAGTCAAAGAGAGACCCAAGACCCACTAAGTCAGGCAGAATAATGATATTCTGACAGCGGTTTATAAAATGCCATATGTCAAATATCTTACAATGAGGCTTGCAATGACTTATCACAATTAAAAACATCCCCCCTTTACTAAACCAAATGAAGTGGATCCTAAATATATATTAAAGATAATCTCAACTCAAAAATTGAGGAGAAAATCCAAAATATTTACATCTTTACTAAATCCACATTACAAAAATATTCAAACAAAACAATAACCCCCCCATGCTACAATACATGATTAAAATAACATTATTACCTAAGTCAAAATGACTAGCATGGTAAGAACCTAAGGCATAAAAAATAATTAATATAATTACCTCAAAAAGAGATAATTATATTAATATTTTACAAAAATATAAACTATACCCGTGAAAATATTATCAAAGGGAGTTGAAAGATTTACTCAACCCTAAAAGGGGAGATAAAATAAAGACATGCTATATTGAAACCCTATTCTAAAAAGGCATCTTTAGTTGATCATGGTCCCCATTCGGCATCTGGCAACATCTAAACCTTCTACAGTCTTCAAATGACAACTTTCCATTCTCGAGAAATAGAAATAGCAAACAACCTTCCTGATTTGGCAACTTGATCTTTGAGGTAGGCACTTGATCCATCATTTATTCATACTCTACATTTGGTTTCATGATATCATTGTTTCTCTACAATTATGGCATCAAATTTTATTTCACTCCATGCATTTGTTGTTCAATTCTTGTTATGCTTATGAATGTGGGCTCGGGCCTTGTTCATTCTCCTCTGTATTCAATTGCAAAAAATCTATATTGCATTGTTGTTCTATTTCAATGGCACTATTTCAAGACATTAGGGCATCAGCAATAATCTCTGTTTTAAAACTAGGGCACGGTTAATATGAATTATGAAAACTGAGAGCATACTGGGCATCACAACGATATGCCTCTTGTGCTACATTTATTGGTTATTGTTCTTATTATATTTGCATTTGATTTTGATGCTAGGGCATGATTGTATTCAAATTCTACTGTTCTTCATAGCCCATGACACAGTTTAGGGCATCACATCAGGGGTGCTCTATATTCTCCATTCAACATGAATGCGGCCTTTGATGGCACTATTGTATTTTCTATTTGAGAGCTAGGGCATAGTTTTGAGTTTGCTGTATTGGATTATACTCATGGCACTGAGCATGTTATTGCTTTCCATTTTGATTTGGTCCCCATGAGCTGGTTAATGAGCTAGGGCACCGGTTATGTAGCATCATTGTTTGTTGTTGTCTTTATTGTATTGCAACCCGGGCATGGTATTATTTTGCCATTTTGATAGCTTTTCTTGCGGGTTCCTATTTCATTATTTTCTAACCCATAGATGGCATTAATGAACCTATCAATAAGTTTGATGTGGCATCTTCTTGTCTAAACTGAGGGTATCAATATGCATTAATTATTGTTTTGAGGTTCACTGTCACAGCCCGATAACAATGTGTTGCATTTGCTATAGCCCGAGCTAGTAGCATTGATCCTGTATTATGCTGGTGCCATTGCATTGAATGCTTGATCTATCCACACATCCTTTGAGCTTGTGATACTATCATTGTTCATATTTGGAATACTACTAAAGTGTTGCTGGCCTGAATTTTCTGCATTGACACTATTAACTGTGTTTGCCATTTGCAAATGATGACATACTGTTGGTGCATGTATAGTCCCCCACAAACATTACTGCATTTCTATTATTTATACTCAGGACACCATCATGTTTGCTATTGTAAAAAGGCTCACCATTGTATCTAGCTCGTGAGAGACCAGGGCATGGCGATGCCTATATCTGTCATAGCTCGTTCATGCTAGGACTTGGCCTAATCTTTTTGGAGATATACTATAGCACCATTTCATGCATGTTCACTATTTTTTTTTTGTTGCCACTCCTAAAATTAGAGCTCAAGAGCTATCCCTGAATTGGTTTTCATTATTGTTTGTGCTTCCATTTGGTATATTAGAAATGAGGTGCTTTGAAAGCACTATGGCCTATTATTGTTTTCCTTCACACATATAGGTGTCTCAAAGACCTGACCCCACCTCCTTCTTAATCTTGTCTGGTATCATGACATGATACACACTGTACCATTATTTCCTTGGAGCTCATGCATCAACCTTATGACAGCTAGTGACAAATTATTTGCTGACCATGAAGCCATTGCAACATTAATGCACTGTTGTCCTTATAAAGCCATACCATCCTTAAGAGGTACATTATGTTTCCTATTTACTATTTTGGTACCTTAATACATTTCTTGACTATACCTCCCCATAAGATGTGCCATGTAGAAAAATAGGGACACTGTTAATTCATTAACCATTTGCTCATTTTTCTACTACATGAATGCCATTTCCATTGTATGCTATAGTAGTGATGATGCTATGCTAGATTGTGTATCCCCTACATGGAATAAGCCTGTACTTTCTGAACATATGGAATTTGTGTACCCTAACATGCTGATGATGAATGCCTCCTGAAATTGGCAGTGCCCTGCTCTGTTCTTTAACCATGCCATATTAAAATGTTGTGATGAATGCTTCCTAGATCTGGTCCATGTCCTATTTCACCATGCTCCATTTGATTTTGCTTTATGTCTCACTGATACTGCCATCCTTTGAATGCTACACTATTGAGCATGGGTGTTTTTGACCTGTGATGTGGTCTCTCTCTAGGAAATTGAGATTCTCCTTAGAGAGACCACATTACAGGGCATGATCATTCATCTGCACATGGAACAAACACATTAGTAAAAAAATAATGGTATTTCATTTATTTATAGGGGCTCCTTGATGCACAAGCCCTGAGCTCAACCCAAGCCAGAGGTGCATGACTGAGTACACGTATGCACATTTATAGATGTTGTGGCACCATTCATTTCTTAGATCCATTGGATCTAACCCATTCCTCTTCTCTCTCTGCAGGTTCAGGATCACCAGAGCACACTAGGAACATAGAAGATCAACTCTCATTACCAGGCAATGTCTGGTACCCCTGCATCTAGCTCCTTATATTCATGTATATTTTTACTCATTTATGAAAATCTTGCATTTTCTATGCTCACAGCATGTGTGAGCTCAGATAGATGTTCTTCTTTTTAGTTCTTTCCTTCTGTACATCATATTAATGATATTGGCACATGTAATCTTAGATGCAGTAATTTCCTTTTCTTTTCATGTACTTGCAATGAATGAACACAAATCTAAATCAGGCCACATAATAATGCAAACTAGGGTACATAGCTCATCTAGTAATTAGGTCTCCAAAAGAGTGAAAAATAATGGTAACAGTTCATAAGTCCATCTCATGGGACTTAAACATTCTTAAGGCTACCACTCTTAAAGCCAAGAACTATGTGGCATAAGGCAGAAAAATTTATAGCCATTGCAGATATTCAAAAAATGTAGAGGAGGCCATAGCAAAAGATAGGGTTAGTCTTGACAGAATAATTGATAGTTGTGAGTCATCTTCACAAACTGTGGAATAAATTGATAAAGAGACATCCAAATTACTAGAGAAAATAAGGATACTGCAAATGGAGAAAGGGAGAGTTGTTGACAAATTTGGTTTTCTAAGACACCTATTAACTCCCAAGCTCTCAATATTGGAGACTCATCTCTTTGAGATGATAAAGGTTGAAATTTCAATGACAATATCTACTCTCACTGAGCTTAAAGTAGTAGAGATAGCATCATATGCACTAAATGGGTTAATCCATGTGAGTGAGATGTTGATAAGTTCATGGGTTGAGGAGATTAAGACCTTGGAAACATCTTTTCATGATGTCTTAAATCTGGTAAGCAAGAACTAGACCACCTATGCTTCAAATTTTGAAATTTTGAATAACCTTTGCCATTGATGTCAAAGGGAGAGGAAGAAAAAGAGAAGAAAAAAAAAAAGAGAAGTGCTCTGTGACACTTAGTAATTTTTCTAAGTGTTGCCATCAATGCATAAGGGAGAGATTGTTGGCATGTGATGTTTTGGAGTACTCAAAATCCTCTAAGGGTTGTCATTTATGGAAACACTTATGATAGTATGATTGCATGTTGTGGAGATTGCCACTGGACTCAGAGTCATGAAAATGACTAAGTCCAGAATTGGGAAGACATGGTACAGTGCCACCATTTTGGATAGCGATGAAGACATACAAGGTATTATGGTTTGCAAAGTTAAGTGAAGGTATTTTGGGATATGTAAATGCTTTAGTTAAGATCAGATGAATTTTGGATAGCTGGTGTATGAGATACAATGTTTAGAAGGTATGCGAAGATAGTAAAACAATATATCAGGGTACGTGAACAGTTGCAAAGATTAAGGAAAGCATAATGGATATGATAATGTGCTAAGTCATGTAAATAAAGTATAGTGCCAAATCTTTGGTAATATAAGAGCGTCGACTCCATATATATCATTTGCACAAGTTTCTATTATGTTTTGTATGACATTTGTGGAGCTGACTGGAAGGCTAATTTTGTATAAATATAGATTTCTTTTGTGAAAGAAAGATATGGATGGTCAAATGCAAGATTAGTAGGAGGTATAGCTATAAGTGGAACTATCTAAGCAAGATAACTGCTTGTATTGTTCCCCTTTTGTGAACTATTTTGGGATAGTATTTATTGTAAGAGTAGTGTGCTCACCAGCTTTAACCAGGTGTTTTGTATGCCCCTAATATGGTTTTTGTAATCCTCTAACAAGGAAATGTACTATGTAACAATCAGCTCCTAACATGGCTAGATCTCTTAATAGGGACATTATACTATAGTGCATATTTGTGGGTACCATCCCCACCAGGGTTTTCCCTTTAATTAGGGTTTCCTTGAAAACAAATCATGGTGTCATGAGTAATGTGTTATGCTTATATGTTCTTTTTATTTCTATATTACTTTGGATTATTTATAATTGTTTAAAGTTGAAAACAAAGTTTTGTAATACTAATTCACTCCCCCTCTTAGTATTACCTAATCCTAACATGAAGAAGTTAAGATAAGAATAAAGACTGGTCTTGTCATCGATAAAATAACTAAAAAGTCAAGGAAAATGATGAAAACATTAGTAGAAAAATTTGGAGATGAATCTAACTCATCTAACAAGTCACTGGTTGGGACTGCAACTGAAGTTCAGTTAATGCTAACTAACAAACCCCATGATAGTGAAGAAATTGGTTTTGACAATGGAAAAGATTCAATACCGGTTTCCCCCTCTCCAAATCCAAAGAAGAAATAGTTGTGAGTGCAGTCTAGGGCACAAACAAGGTCAGTAATAGAAGCTTCACCACCTTTGAAGAATGGAGTTGTGAAGATTTCAAAACCAAAAGCTGCTTCATTGACCAAGACATACACAAAAAGAGGAACCAAGGTTGCAGTTGAAGCACTGAGGAAAAGGAGAAGACTAATAAGAGGAAAAGAAGACCTTGAAGATGAAGAGAATGACACAAATCAGTTCAAGGTGGTCAGCAACAATAACAGAATAATTGATGAAGTTGTTGTAGATATAATTGAAAGTGGAGAACTCATAGTTCCAGGACTTAGTCAGTTTGATAACATTTCTACCGAGGATCAAAATAAAATAGAGGAGGTAGTCATCTAGATGATGATCAGCTTTAAATGAGTTCCATTGGAATTTTCCAGGAAACTACCTAAGGCATTAGAGGAGAGAATAAATCAGAAATGGTCCTATGCCTTGGACATAGAAAAGAAAATGAGGGAACAAGCCCTAGTTCTGGTAGTTCCAAGTTTGTCTATTGATGAAATTGAAGAATACATGATGACTTACTCTAGGAGATTCAAAGTAAAAGGTCGAGCCTTGCAGATATTAGATGATAATCTAGCAGACATTGATGAGTCTAGCCAACTCATATGGACTTGAATTGTTGCAGCTCGAGAGCAAGCTAAAAAGGAAGCATTTCTAAACTTGTCTAAGAAGAGACAAAGATCAAAAGGTAAAGGCATCCATATTGATGATGTAGATTTAGCAAAGAAGATCGAAGAAATAGATATTACACTTGACAATATGGACATAAACATTTCACAGGATGCACCAGATCAGGTTAAGATCCAGATTGAAGATGATAAAGCATTTGATGTACTCATTGAGGACATTACTAATGGTGATCCTAATGACAGATGAAGATGAGGATGTGAACATTGTACAAGGAAAAACACAAGATGAAGGTCCTATTACCGATCCTGTAATCACATCATTACCGGGTGAGCTTCCTATTCTTGTAGAAGCAGTTGAAATGTTGAAAAAGGAATAACTCAAAGGCTCAAACCCTGAGCAACTGATGGATACATTAGGGGAACAAGGAGCAGGAACACCGACTGAACCAAACAAGCTTGAAGGAAAAGAGACAATCGAGACAGAAGCCCACAGCCAAGATGACTCTAAAGTAACTAAGGCTACCCCACCAGACACAATATCAAAGGCTCCACCTTATTCAACTGACACACAGGTTCCTGAGGAGCAGAAGAAGGAAGAAAATATGTCAACCAAGAAGGTTACCCAGACTGTTGAGGTAAAAGATATTGTACCACTTGTAAAAAGCTCACCTCAAGAGCCAGAGAAGAAGAAGAAGAAAAAGAAAGGAAAAGGTTTGGTCATATTAGATGAAGTAATTTTTATACTAGACTGTGACCCCAGGATCCTAAGCCCCGAGGAACTTAGAAAATATGGGGAGCTATGTACCAGGAAAGAAACACCAGAAAAGCTAAAATTGGAAAGAAAGAGAAAGGAAATTCTGGAGAATGTCAGAGATATCTTACAATAGGTCATACTAGAGGTATACATTAATGAGGATACTCCCGTTATGGACCAACTTTCCACACTTACAGAAGAAATCAATGCCCCTAACATTGAAGTTGAACAAAGAATTGAAGAAAGGGCAAAATCAAAGATTTAGGACAAACTAGCAAAAAAGATCAGCCAGGAAGTGGCAATAAATAAGGTAAAGTTATCTAAGGTAATAACCGACATTCAGTCTATTACTCAGTTAATAAGTCAAATTTTGATCAAACTATGCACTGTGGAAACCTTCACTACTGAGATTAGTGAAAATATAAAACAACTAGATATTGAAATTCAAGCTAGTGCACAAGTAGCTTTAACCAGGCCACAAGTCTTTGCAAAGCATATCAAAAGAGTTCAGGAACTCAGGCAGTTAAGAGCAGACCTCAGGAAATAGGAAGAAAGAATAAGTGACCAGGTCACAGAGCTTCAAACTGAGTTGCTTCCTTATCTGAAATATTTTGAGAAGCACATTGTCAAAGCACATACACTTGTTGCAACACCAGAAATTTCTGTGTTGGACAACATTTTTGACATGCATGCACAAGTTGGTATTGAGCACATTGCTCTCACCAACTTGAAAGAGGAATGGGAAAACCTCTTGGAGTCATTGAGGAAAAACCATCAACACATTTTTGACAAGCTATAAGTATACATTTTTGTATTTGGCATTAATATCAAAAAGGGGGATAACAATGTATATGCCAAATATGTAAATAAATGCTAATTATATTACACACTACCAGGAGCATGCACTGAGGGGGAGTATATAAATTTTGATGAAGTTAAGTCTCTATGTATATATGATGGAGATAGAATAAATTTTGAAGACATTTGGTTTATATACATTTTAGTTTTGATACTAATGCCAAAGGGGGAGATTGTTATCTCTATTTGAGCATTAAAGATTGTCATTAGTATCAAAGACATATAGTCAGTTACCTATGCAATCCAGTTGGTAAAAGAAAGTACTTCAAGCTACTCAAGCTAGTTAGTTAAACTTCATCGAGCACTAGAGTAGTTTTACCAAGCATCAATGTAAACTGATACTAAGCATCAGTAAAACACTGAGTAGATTGGACACCAAGCACCAATGAAACTATCGATCAGTATTTACAGTGTTTACCGAGCAATACAGAAAATGACATAGTATTCCAGAATGACACATTTATCTATGCAAATAGTTACAATAGAATCATAAAACATTTTACCAAGTTTGAGGATCATTTATTATAGATATAATCATTAATTGTGATGATGATCTCTATGTGATTTCTAGATCTAGGTTAATTTTGTACACCGTAGATCTTAGGGTTTTTCCTAAGACATTGTAACCTAATTTTGTTAAGCGAAAAAAGTAGTATGCTATATATTTGTATTTCATGTCATTTTGACATAAGCTTGACAAGGAAGTTATGAACAAGCGAAGAAGTTCTTGAAGCATCAAGCCAACTTCAATACATCAGTTACTAGATAGAGAAGATCAGAATTCAAAGACATTCAGATTGAGTAGAATTAGACAAGGCTACCAAGTAGATTAGAGATAATATCTACACATACAAAGGTGATATGTAATCTATACTAAATTGATCTGTATCAGACAAGGTTGAGTTTTCATTTGTAGATACATCCTGTTATTTTCTAATCATTTTAATATATTTTGGTACAATATCTTAATAGAGTATACCTAATAGTCTTTAATATAAATCTCTTAATAACCGAGTGCACACTCAAGTAGTGTTGTTGAAATCCTATAACTAGGTAGATCTACCTGATCTAATTTGTTACTCCTAACAGGGTGAGATCACTAGAAGTGATCACAACTTATAGCCTTAACCGACAAACTTTATTATCTGTAGTAGTGAAGATTTGTGGGTGTCATCCCCACCGTAGTTTTTACCTTCTAACAAGGGTTTCTGCATTACCAAAATACTTGTGTTATGTGACTGATATATTATTGATTTCATGCTATTTATGTTTGCAAGTTAATTGAATGAATGATGCATGCAATGGGTTCAAGTTATATATGAAAGTTACTACTATTTGTTGATTAAGTTTTGGGAGTTAAATTTTTTGAGGTCATTGATTCACCCCTCCCCTCTCATTATCCTATCTCTCCATTCCAATAGTTTTGACCTCTCAAAGGAGGAGAGAAGACTGTATTATACTTTTGGATGTAAAATTAATGAAGAACCAAGAGTTTCCTTGAGTTAATTTTGACTAGTACGATCGTGTATGACAGATTGATTACAAATTTTTTTCATGTGTTAAATCATTTAAGTTTCTACTTTATAAAATAATTTGAATTGGTTTGATTGGTTCTATATAGAAAGAGTTCTAGTTCATTTTCTAAAACCAATCTAGGAAGAAAACTTAAACAAGCCATATCCTACAAATGGAACCCTAACTTGTATTTGAACTAATGTAACTCATCACCCATTTGGGAAATACAAGTTAGGAGTGTAATAATAGTGATCCAAAAGACTGAGGGTGTGACTCAAAGGGTCGAGGGTGTTTGCATCAAACCCTAGGCTGAATATCTCTATGTATTCAACCAAGTTGATGTGTGTTGGAGTGTACAGTCTAAAGATTTGATCAGTGGAACAAAAATGAAGGTGGATTTGTGTTAGTTGGAGTGTGGAGAAGGTTTCCAAAGTCTTGAACCAATTTCATGAACCCATCCCTAACCACTTTCTTTGGAAGCCAAGCCTAATTTTGCCAATTAGGTTTGAGAACTCAATAAGCGTTAGATGCTACAGGAGTAGAGTTGGGTCTTAGGATTTTGGGAATCTCTATAACATCTTGAATAGAGGTGAATTTATGTAGTGTTCACCTCTATGGATAGTTTTGGAAATAGAAGTATGGATGGATAGGTTGAAAAAGGGGGTGAGTGATGGAAAATTATTGTGGACAAGTAAACAAAATACAAATACAAATACTAACCTCAAAATAGGGAAAATTTGGAAAATTTTGATTTATGATGTTTGTGTACAATTTCAAGTAATTCTGTAACCTCTTCTAAACTAGAAATGCCAAGACGGAGAAAACCCAGAAAATTTTTGTCTTTCTGAAGGCAGGTCATCATTGACCTAGATACTAGGGCAAGGTCTTACCCCGGGGCAAGATCCTACCCCTACTGAAGGTCATCCCTAATGCAGAATAGCTCTGATGAAAAATCTATTCACAGATCCTGGAAGTTCACCGAAAAGGGTATTTGGATCCAAGCTTTGATTTGCAATCCTGTACCTGTACCTGCAAGAAAAATGGTTTTTTTTGTTTGGATGAGAGGTTTTCCTTGGTCAAACCTTGGTTTAGAATCAACCTTAATAATGAAATTGAAATGGAGGATGCTAGCAAGTAGTATAAGTAGATCTAACAACAAAGCTATGATATTCAATAGATATGCAATTGTATTTGAAATGTAAACAAGTATGTTGATATGAAAGCTTGAACACAACAATGGAAAATATAAATCAAAACCATGAATGTAAATCCAAAACCTCCATGATTGTATGCTTGGAATCCACCTTGATAGAAGAATGAAATAGATCTTGAAGATGAATAAAGGATCTTGAAGGAAGATCACACCATCATGATGGATAGATCTAGGGTTTGAATGATGAATCTTGATTGCTTGAACCAAATCCCTTCAAAGGCTTGAATGCTTGAATCCTTGATCTTCAATGGAGAACTTGAATGGAGAAGAGAGCTTGAATACTTGAATGGATGATGATGACTTGAATGATTCCTTGGAAATTCTTGATGAAATGTTTGCTTGATCTAGCTTGAGTGCTTTAGAGATATGAAAAAGTGGATCATCCAAAATTAGAGAGGAAGACTTCCTTTTATAGTGATCTAGGGCACAAACTTCTAGAGAGGCTGACATTGGAGAATTAAATCCCACTTAACCTTAACCCCTAGAAATGGACCTATATTAAATGAAATTTAAGCATTTACCATTCTGAAACCTGAAATGGCCAACCCAGAAGTGGGAAAACAAGAATCTTTTCAAAGCCTGACATCCTGTAACTCCCAGAATCTAAAAATTGGACCTGGGGTCAGAGATGAGGTAGACTCTACCCTAGGTCAGGGTCAAGGTCATAACTGACCTAGGTCAGGGTCTAGGTCTTCCTTGACCCTACCAGGTTGTCTTTGACCCTGACAGTCAAAAACTCCAAATTCTCAAACAAAACTGTCAGAAAAAGGCTTGAAATAAGGGGGAGAGAAGCAAAACAAGGGGGAAACTGCTAGATACATGCAAAGACCCAATCAAGGTTCTTAAAATGACCCCAAACCACTCACTCGGAGGGCTAAACACTCTTAACATGGAAGTGCTTCTATTTTAAGACAATACATTAAGCCCCCACTTTAGCAAGAGTATGGACTCGATGCAAACTCTTGGTAAAGGAGAAGAAAGAAGAGATCCAAGCCAATTCACAATGAGATAAAATAACACTTAGCCAAGGACACAAGCCCCCATGCTAAGGATTCTAACTCAAAATACATGCATGAGGGTGCAAAAACAAAAAAGGAAAAAGACACAAAAGAGGGGTTAGTACTAAAACAAACCCAAATCAACTAGCACAAGAAACCTCAGCTAAGAAATATTTCTCATAATAATATCATATTTGGAAAGCTATCATAAAAGCATAAATGATTACATAAGAAAGGCAAGAGAAACACTATAAATAACATAGCTTCACGATCCCGTCCTACTAGCATGAAAACAAAAAGAGAGAAAGGAAAAAGAGTGATTACCTCACCCAGTAAGATGCCCACCTTACCGTCAATCACCAAGGGAGAGAGAGCCAAACAGGTTGCCAAACCTGATAGTTCACCCAAAAACTATGCTTGCAATTGTAATGCATCTTCTGACAGCTTCTAGAATACCCATAGATCCACCTTCTTGTATCACTATGAATATGAAATGTGTGTCTCCTCAGGATTTAGCAACTTATGTGCGTTACCTTCAAAAGATTTAGCATATTGAAAATGCGTGTCTTTTCAAGATTTAGCAACTTATGTGCATTACCTTCCAAGTTTTAGCATAATTGAAAATTGAAAAATACGTGTCTCCTCAGGATTTACCAACTTATGTGCATTACCTTCAGAAGATTTAGCATACAAATGCATGTTTTTTTAGGATTTAGCAACTTATGTGAATTACCTTCCAAGATTTAGCATGTAAAAATAAAAAACTATAGTACAAGGGAGACCCTATATATGCCCCCCTCCTTATCATGGCTATCTACAAGACATGATAAGGAAGAGGAAGAGGATACCTACTTCACAATGCAAGGAGATATCTTGTTTAGCAACAATGTATACCATATTCTTAGTGAGGGATATTGACCCCTACATCTAAGAGTATAGATAATTGTGAAAAAGGATATGTCACTCATGGAAAAAGGATCCTCAATGAAAGAGATCTTATCAACAAGACCCCCACCATAGAGGAGTGCTTTTAGATAAAATATCATCTTTCAAAGGCGGGAACAAAGATTCAATCATCAAGCCCCCTACAAAGAAGAGGAAGAGGCATCTTTGGAATGAGGGAAATAACTCTAATACCAAAACAAGGGTAAGAGTTTATAATGAACATAATTTGAAACATAGAGAAGAAGTGACAACCTAGGACAACAACTTCTCATATAAAAAGGTTATCCATAGTCAAAACATCTATTAATATGATGAAATAATATTTCAATATAAACAAATACAACTAAGCTAAGGAAAGCAATTCCCTAGACCAAGAGAAAGAAGAAAGAACCTTGCCCCCTAGGGATAGAGACAAGGGACACCTTTTCAAAACAAATGTCTTAGGAAATATATCTTGAATAAGATCTATGGATGATTATAAACATAATACAAAACCATAGAGAGATAGGAGAGAGAGAATACCAATTAAGCCCCAATAAAATACCTAATGGATCCTAGGAGACTAGATGGAAATGTACCTCTTTTCCCCCAATCCAGAGACAAGAGGAGAAGAGATCTATATTATATCAAAAAGAGGGGAATCCCCTATATCAAAATTATGAAGGAATTGTAAAATTGCATGAGAGTGAGATATAATTCCTAAAGTAGCTCTTTCACTAACATATAACTTGAAATGTTTACAATCAGCAAGTAAATGTGTATTACTATAATGAAAAGGACATTTGTACTTGTATAAAGAATCTATCGGCATAGGTCTAAAGATTTATTTCTTGGAATTCATTAACTCAACATATACCTTCTTAGCCACTTCTTGATGAATATTAGTGTTATCTACAGTGGGTGTAGGGAGAAGAACATGAAGAAGAGGACGATGATCAACATCTCCTACCTTGACTTGAGATTTTGAACAACCAACACCATGTAGGTCTTGTTTAGGGGGTATATGAACTTGGAAACCTAATACCATGCTCATTAATTCCAAGCCCTAAACCTTTATAACCTTGTTTAGTCACCATATTATATATGGTAGTGTGCATATTATGGAAAGCTTCTATAGGAGGTGATTGTTTATCATGTTCATGAAAAAAGGTTGTATAAGGTGGAATAATAGATTTTGAAGAAGTTTCTTTACCCTTTCCTTTAATATCATCATGAATCAGAGGAGAAGGTAAATCAAAGAAGTCTTGCACGTCTGTATCCTAAACTATAGCTTGAATTCCATCATAAGTATGGGAAGAACAAGGATGGACAGATGGAGAATTAGGTATCGAATTAGCAATAGGAAGATTAGGAATTAGATTAAGATTAATAGGATTAGGATTAGGAAGATTAGGAGATGATGTGTCATCTACCAAATTATTCACATAATCCAAAAGAGTAATAAGGCTACCACATAAATCTTTAATGGAAGTTTTGAATGTAGGAAGACTAGTATCAATCAATTTCACAAAAGCATAAGCAAGTTCAAAATGAAGTGTCATCAACATAATGAAGTGAATGATACTCTCATAAACATCATAGGTATGGTAAAGAGATGCTAAAAGAAGGGCAATAAAGAACATGACCACACACCAAAGCATATTAACAATCTTCATAGTAAAAGAAATGCAAGAAATGTTTTTGTATTTTATTGAATATATAGATTTTTTGGATTTTTTAATTTAAAAATGCAAGAGCATAAACTAAATCTAATCTTAAAGGGAAATCTAACACCAAAAATAAAGAGAGTAAGCTTGTTGGGTTCACCAAAATTAATAGAGGTGAAATTGTGTAGTGTTCACCTCTATGGATAGTTTTGGAAATAGAAGTATGGATGGATAGATTGAAAAAGGGGGTGAGTGATGGAAAATTATTATGGACAAGTAAACAAAATAGAAATGAAAATACTAACCTCAAAATAGGGAAAATATGGAAAATGTTGATTTCTGATGTCTGTGTATAGTTTCAGGTAATTTTGCAACTTGTTCTAAAATGGAAATGCTGAGTTGAAGAAAACCCAAAAAAAATTTGTCTTTCAGAAGGCAGGTCTTCCTTGACCCAAATAGTAGGGCAAGGTCTTACCCTGGGGTAGGATCCTACCCCCTACTAAAGGTCATCCTTGACCCAAAATAGATTCGACAAAAAATCTGTTGATAGATCCTGAAAGTTCACCGAAAAGGGTATTCGGATCCAAGCTCCAATTCACAATCCTATACCTGTACCTGCAAGAAAAATGGTTTTTTTTTTTGGATGAGGGGTTTCCTTTGGTCAACCCCTAGTTTGGAATCAAACTTAATAATGAAATTGAAATGGAGAATGCTAGCAAGTAGTAGAAGTAGATCTAACAATGAAGCTATGATATTCAATAGATATGCAATTGTATTTGAAATGTAAACAAGTATGTTGATATGAAAGCTTGAACACAACAATGGAAAATATAAATCAAAACCATGAATGTAAATCCAAAACCTCCATGATTGTATTCTTGGAATCCACCTTGATAGAAGAATGAAATGGATCTTGAAGATGAATAAAGGATCTTGAACGAAGATCACACCATCATGATGGATAGATCTAGGGTTTGAATGATGAATCTTGAATGCTTGAACTGAATCCCTTCAAAGGCTTGAATGCTTGAATCCTTGATCTTCAATGGAGAAATTGAATGGAGAAGAGAGCTTAAATGCTTGAATGGATGATGATGACTTGAATGCTTCCTTGGAAATTCTTGATGAATGTTTTCATGATCTTGCTTGAGTGCTTTAGAGATATGAAAAAGTGGATCATCCAAAATGAGACAAGAAGGCTTCCTTTTATAGTGATATAGGGCACAAACTTCTAGAGAGGTTGACATTAGAGAATTAAATCCCAATTAACCTTAAACCCTAGAAATGGACCTAGATTAAATGCAATTTAAGGATTTACCATTCCAAAATCCGAAATGGCTGACCCAGAAGTGGGAAAAAAAATCTTTCCAAAGCCTGACATCCCGTAACTCCCAGAATCTAAAAATTGGACCTGGGGTCAGGGATGAGGAAAAATCTACCCTAGGTCAAGGTCGAGGTCATCCCTGACCTAGGTTGGGGTCTAGGTCATCCTTGACCCTACTAGGTCATCTTTGACCTTGACAGTCAGAAACTCCAGATTCTCAGAGAAAACTGTTAGAAAAAGGCTAAAAATAAGGGGGAGTGAAGTAGAATAGAGGGAAACTACCAGCTACATGCAAAGACCTGATCAAGGCACTTAACATGACCCCATACCACTCACTCGGAGGGATAAATTCTCTTAACATGGAAGTGCTTCCATTTTAAGATGATACACATCCAAAAGAGTATTTGAATCTACTTTGGGTTTCCCTAGGTTCATCTAGAGTAGGAGATTGGACACCAAAAATGAGTATAAGAAACCTACTAGGAGTTTTAGTAAGTGTTGAGAAACATTAAATTACTGAGTGCCAGTAAATTGCCAAAGTTTTTGTAGTTTTTGAGCAGTCCAGTATCGACTGAGCAGTCATGTATGTACTAAGTAATTGGAAATTTTGTGATACTCAGTTAGTCTCAAGTAAGGAGAATTTGGGTACTAATGAGGATTAGGATAGGTGTCTAATCACCACTACTTGGTTGAAATACCTGGTATCGCAAGGTTAGAAGGATTGGACTACATTAAATCTAGACTTGGAGGATTGGAGAGAAAATAGAACATTTCCTAAGCTTCTTGCTGACAACTCTGTATCATAAGCTAGGGTGGCTAAACAAGAAAAATAAGGTAATACTGTTATGGTTTTGATAAATAGAAGATATTGTGGAAGGTTAATTTGATATGTCCACAAATCTTGGTTATGGGGTCCTTGTTGGTACTTGCTAGTTGATGTGATATAGTAGTATAGGTATATTTCCATGTAATCATATCGAGTTAAGTGTAATAAGGGTTGTCAAAACCATGAACACAAGTAGGTACTCACAACCTCCTCAAGGAATGAATTCTATGCCCAAACAAGGAAATAAGTAGCATATCTAATTTAGTGTCATTTGGAGTAATGAAGTGAGTGTCGATGTCATAAATGTATGAGAATCCACTCCAAAGATTTGGAGGGATCTTCCATGTTAGAAAGATTAGGCTACACAAATTGCATTTAAGCTCTCACATAGTTGGGTGTCTTGCATCCTTGAAAACAACATGTCCTCTAGTGAAATCATGATGGGCATCTCTCTCTATATACTTGCCTTCCCATTAGTCAAGATATGTGGTGGCAAGCAATATTTTCAACTAAGTAGTGGTCACTACAAGTAGAATTTCCTAAGATACAAAATGTAAAACAAACCGTTGAACTAATGCATTCACATACCAATTTGTCAATGGGAAGTGCCTGTCTCAGGATTGTTCCTCATTAGGCAAAAGAAAAGAGCCTTCAATTGGGATTATTGGACCATTGAAGAGTTAATAAGGACAATGATCAGTGATGAAATTCTTATCCCTAAAGCATCAAGAAGCTTGTATTATTCTCAGGTAGTTTCTGCATTTTTGTCAAACTACTTTGATTTGCTTTAGGATTATCAATTGATTATGTGATTGGCTTGTAGGTGTGTTCAGGAGGAATTAATTTCAATGGATAGTCTATATAGTGCTATCAGTGGTTATAATATTTTCAAGTCCAAAGCGTGGGTTGTAGGTTTAGTTTGGTCCCTAAAGAGAAAGAGAGATTTTGATAGGTTGTTTGAGATCATGAAAATTGGCCTTGTCAATCAAGATTACCAATATTTTTAGAGGGAACTAGCCTGCTTGTTTGAGATTTTTCCCTCCTCCATGATGACAAATGTAACAAGGGTCTTTCATGCTATTACTATCCTCACCAACGACAAACCCTTCTCTACCCCATCGAGTCTCTCTAGAGAGCATGAATATCTAATACATAGCA
This sequence comes from Chamaecyparis obtusa, assembly GCA_027943335.1. Lineage (NCBI taxonomy): Eukaryota > Viridiplantae > Streptophyta > Pinopsida > Cupressales > Cupressaceae > Chamaecyparis > Chamaecyparis obtusa. The sequence continues at coordinate 176,003 of BSBK01004619.1, read as the reverse complement.
GGTGTTGGATACTCCAATAGGACACAAGGACAAAGGTAAAGCTTTGTTGATTGAAGAGGAATCTAAAACATCATGTGTCTCAGGATGAATCACTAGGTGCGCTTATGTTTAATACTCAATGAAGGGAAATCAAGTATGTTTTTTGTAATTATGGGCATAGTCTTTGTCTAACAAGCCCAACTATATCTGATTCAAGGTTTTGTCATATTAATTCCTCTATCTTATATTGTAAATCATTTCAAGGGTTCCTTTTAAGTTCGGTCTCTGTTGCCAAATATGGTCATTTTTTATGGTTATTAGTTAATGATATCATCCCCTATTCAAGTAATAGGCTAGGAAATGTATCTATGGATCAATGAGTGCTTCTTGGTAGGTTTTGAATCATATTGGTATGGTATATTTTCTCTAAAGTTAAAGGGGATAATTGTAAGAGAAGTTTTCTATAGTTGAAGCATTAAGTGCAAGTTCAGGTAGTCAAGGAGAATTCGTGCCATGGTGAACTCTTCAGACCTCTATTTATTGGGTTTATTGAGGACATTCTATAATATATGTAAGCTCTTGGTCTTATATTAATATAAATTACATGCCTCTAATCTTTTAATGAAAAATATAAATAATTTTCTTATGTTCAAAATGAAATAGAAAAATAGACCTAACTTAATACTTTTGAGATAAAATTTTAGACTAAAACCAATTTACAATAGATATGTAAAATATAGAGGTGAGAAGACCGTTCCAATAGATTTTTTAAATAGAAAGATGAGAGGACCATTCCAAAATATTAGCTTGGCTTCTTCACTTAATTTTCCCTGAAACAATAAGATTTGAAGACAAGCCTTATTATAATCACAAAAATAGAAGACTAGCAGTGCTCTGCAAAAGAACTAAAAATGTCCATTATTTCATTGAAAATTTACAGACTTTTCTTTTTCTTGACCTACATTAACAATAGGAAGATATTTTTTGAGAGGTTGCAACATTAAAATAACTCACTTGCAGTTCTTTAATATAGAAAAACTGTTAGATAATTTTACTTTCATTAATAAAATTGTATCATCTTAAAATGGACGCACTTCCATGATAAGAGTGTTTAGCCCTTCGAATAAGTGGTCTGGGGTCATGTTAAGTGCCTTGATCAAGTATTTGTATGTTTTTGGCTTTCTCCCTGCTTCCCACTTCTTCCTAGCACTTGATTTCTTCATTCTAGGTGAAATTAGGGTTAGGATCTTGAGGATTCTCCTTAATTTCTCTCTTCCATGGCTCTATTTTCTAGGTAGGATTCAAAAATAAGTCCTCCTAGCTTTCATCATAGTAATCATAGAATTTTATGTCTATCCCTGACATTCTATCCTGATTTGATTTCATTTCTAGGATTTCGGGCATCCCCGGGACCTCTTTACCTGGCTCTGACTGAATCTGGGCCCAGGGTCAAATTCAAGGTTGATCTTGACTAGGTTAGGATTGAGGTCAAACCTGACTAGGTTAGGTCCAACCTCAATTTTTCCCCCCTCATTCAAATTTCCAGAATCCTAAATTTTTGGGCATCAGGCTTTCAGGATATTTATTTTCCTGCCTCCAGGTTAATCATTTCAAGTTTTGGGATGGTAAATCCTTTAATTGCATTTAATCTAGATATATTTTCTAAAGGTTAGGACCTAATTGGGATTTAATTCTCCAAGGTGGCCCCTCTAGAGGATTGTGCCCTAGTTCACTATAAAAGGAGGCCTTCCTCTCTCATTTTCTCATCCATTATTCACATCTCATCTCAAGCGATTTGAAGTGCAAGCAAGTGAATTCAAGAAAGTCTTCAAGAATTCAAGTGTTCAAGCATTCATCTGTCAAGGAGATCCATTGTTAGCTATTGAAGAATTCAATCTCTTCGGAGCCCCCTTTGATGATCCATCCTTCCACATTCATTCAAGTCCTCTCATATGCAAAGATCAAGTCAAGATTGGTGTTCAAGATCAAATGCCATTGATTGGAGACATCCTACATTCATCCTACATCCATTGAAGCTTTCTTACTTGTGGATTTGAGGATTTGAATTCTCTACAAGGACTTCAACATAAGCGAGGTGATTTGTTTCAATTACTTTGTTTATGCACATTATATTTCAATTCAATTTCAAGGTTAATTCCTAAATTGGGGGTTGACCAAGGCAAACCCCCCATACAATAAAAACCCCCATTTTCTTACAGGTACAGGTTTAGAATTTCAGATCTGAGAGCAAATTTGGATACCCTTTTTGGAAAACTTCTGAGATCTACGAACAGAATTCGAATGGGACTTCAAATAAAGAATGTAGTATTTGACCTTTTATGAGGGTCAAACTTGACTTGAGCTCATCTTGGCGAAAGATTTATGGGTTTTCTCTGTCTCGGCATTTCCAATCCAAAATAGGTTTAAGAATTGCCTGAAAGTACACATAGACATTAGAATTTGACATTTTCCAGATTTGCCCTAATTTGATGTTAGTATTTGTATTTCAATTAGATTTCATATTCCAAGCATAAATTCATTCATAGGGAAATATTGGATTTACTCTCTTTCTCTTTCATATTCTCCATAAATTGATTCAATTGTGTATTAACCATTAGTATTTGTTCTAATGGTTAGGGAATAGATCTCATATTTTCCCCCCTTCCCTTTTACATCTGAATAGGGATGAATCCATTTTAACCCTATTCATTTTAGTGAACCCGACATACTTACTCTCCTTTTCTTTTGTGGATTTAGATGCCTTATTGTGCTAGATCTTCATTTGCATTATCTTGTGTGTTCACCTTCACTATTCATTTTGGTGAACCTGACATACTTACTCTCTTTTCTTTTGTGGAATTGGATGCCTTATTGTGCTTTCCTTTTATCTTGTTAGTATTAGATTTTTCCTTTGTGTTAGATCTTGCATGCTAATTAGATTTGATATTTATGATTTATGTGTTCTTAGTTTAGTTCATTTGCATTACATTTGTTTATGAGCTTTACTACTACTAGTCCTACTTATAATATTTTGGTTAGAAGAAGTCATAGACTCATGGGTGCCTTTGATCCTGAATCTTCCTCTCCTTTCCTTAGGATCCCAGATGATAACTTGATTCTTCCTGATTCCAATCCTACTATGGAGCAAAACTCTTCTCACTCATCTCATGATGAGGATGACACTTTAACAGCTCCTCCTGAGCAAGTCCAAAAAATTTCCACTGAACTTGATAAAATGGGCAATTAGCTTCTTCAAGAGAACCATAATAAAGACTCCATTCAAGCTATAGATGCTCTTAAGAAAGTTCTCCATGATAGTGTTCAAGGTGTTAACCTCTTGCATGGTATTACTCACCTTGTGCATTCATATGTTAAACCTTTAGCTCAAGAAGCTCAAGATTTAGGGTTGATTCCTCCTATCACTAGTATTGAACCTCCTTCTAATCCTTTACCTAGTATTCCTATCTATACTCCTCCTTTGGTGACTATGACGGTTCCCTATATTCCTATGAGTGTTTCTTCTATGTCCCTTCCTACATCACAACCTTCATATCATAATGTTCCTTTTACTTATTCCAATCCACTTCCAACTGTAGTTCCTAGTGTTCCTCTAGTTGTGTCTTCTATTCCTGCAACTTCTTTCACTTTACCTAGTGTGTCTAATGTTTCTACTCATCCTATTTCCTCTAATGATTCAACACTTGTCAGTTTGGCTTAGACTATGTCATCCTTACAACAACAACTTGCTTCCTTAACTCAAAACAAGTTTAGTATTCCTACATGTGACATGGGAAGTCCCTTGTCCTGAGACATTATTCGTACTCATGTTCCTCAGCAAGGTGAGATGCATCATCTTGGGAATTATAATGGAAAAGGAGATCTTGTTCATCATGTTAAAACATTCCAAATCCTTTGTAGTGATTATGCTCATGACCATAGGATTTTAGTAGAAATGTTTGCTAGAAATTTCCATGACAAAGCTTTACAATGGTATTGTTCTTTGCCTCCTTATTCTATTGATTCCTTTCCTCAACTTGCTAATGCCTTTATTCAACAATTTCAAAATAATATTGGTCTACAAGTGTCTTTGACAGATTTGATGCATTGCAAACAAAATGCGAAGGAAAAATTGACTGAATTTATTGGTAGATTTAAGCATTTATATGCTCAGATTTCCTATCCTATTCCTGATATTGATATTCAATGTATGTTTATTTCAAATTTGCAAAAGGATATTAGAGATAAGATTCTGCTTACTAAATTTACCTCTTTTCAACAACTTTGTGCAGTGCTTCATTATTATCAATTACAAGTGACTCAATTTGAGAGCAACACTGCAGTGGCTCCTGTTCCAGTTGATAAGAGTGATGCTTCTCCTAATCCAAAAAAATTTCAAAAATTCAACAACTATGTCAAGATAAACAAACAAGTGAATGCAGTTGTTGATCAAGTTGATGTTGCATCTCACAATGCTACTTCTGCATTCACTACTTTTTGATTAAATCATGTGTTTACTCCTCTTTTTGAATCTTTACATGCTATTATGAAAAGGTTGTTAACTTCTAATATGATTACTTTACCTCTTATTCGACCTCTTTTACCTTCTATGATTGCAGCTAAATCTTTTGATCAAAATACTTTTTGTCAATATCATCGTCAGAATGGTCATGATACTGAGAAATGTTATTCTTAAAAACATAAAGTTCAAGATCTAATTGGTTCAAAGGATTTATCTGTTGATAATCTGGATAGTAGTGGGAATCAATCTGTCTCTCCTCCTAATCAGAACCTTCAAATTTATATGAACCCTTTACCTACGCATGATACTAATACTATTGCTCAACCATCTGCTACGGAAATTGTGTATGATTCCAAGATGGATGATCTCAATCATGTTGTTAATCAAGTGGAGCATGTTGTTCAATCTGTATCTCCACATCAACCTCAACTTCAACCTTAACCTCAGATTCAACCTCAAGTTCAATCTCAACCTCAACCAAAACCTAAACCTAAAATGAAAACTCAACCTAAACCTCGACAACAACCGAAGAATAAAAGACCTCAGGAACTTTTGATTACCTTTGATGGCTCTAAGACTATTAAGGCTCCTGATGGTCCCCTTTACATTGCTACTAGGATTTCTCAGATACCTACTCGTGGTTGTCTTGTTGATCCTACATCCTTAGTCAATGTTATCACTGAAGAAAATATTTTTATGAAAATCTTACAACGTGACTTTTATGATACATCGGATGTGTGGATTCAAACTTGCAATGGTTTTCTTTATCCATCATTTGGTTCTATTACTTTACCGATTGAACTTTGTGGAAAAATTGTGAACACTACCTTTGTTATTGTTCCTACTTCTAATCAATTTCAAGTTAAGCTAGGTTTTCCTTGGTTAAATGCCATGCATGTTGTTGCTTCAATTATCCATAAGTTTCTTAAGTTCATTCATGATGAAGAAGTGGAGATGATTAATCATAGTTTATATCAACCTTCCAGGCCTAGAGATTGTGCTGCTCTGGATTTCTTTTGGCCTTCATTACCTAATTCATTTCCTTCTCGACCTGATAATATTTTTTGATCATATCAAGCTTATAAACATCATAAAATTATTGAATTAAGTTCACCTCCTAGGAATCTTAATCGTGGTCTTTTACCTACACCTTCGATACCTCCTTTAACTATGGCTTCTAATTCTATTAATCAAGTTCCTTATACTGAACCTATCAAAGATCCTTTGATTGTTTCTCCTATGGTTAATAATCCTATTGATCTTCCTAAAGAACTTGTGAAGGATCCTATGATTGTTCCTCCTAGTTCTCAATCTATTTCAAATAAATCAAAACATAACCGATCTGCTAATGAACGTCATAAAAAGTTTCATGCCCATGCTAAAGCTCAAAGATCTTTACCTTCTATAGATAAATCTATGCATAATGTGGTAGAACAAATTGTTACTGATAATGATGTTCACATGCATGATTATGATGATTCTATTCATAGCCTAGATCCTATTTTGATTAATTTGGATGAAGAAGATACTCTTGATGATACTGATGATGTTAATGATGAATATGAAACTATTGATATTGACATTGATTTACCTAATATGCTTTCATCACAATTAACTCTTACACCTAGTGTCGAACATAGTGATTCTCAAGAGGATTCTTGTTTGGAATTGGCTATCATTCCTACTGTGTTGGATATAGTCCCTCTTGAGAGTTACCCACCTTCCCTAAATGATATACAATGAGATGGGGAAAGTAGGTGGCATGCTTGATCAGCTTGTCCTTCGTGGTAGCTTTGTTGTGTGTTTGCCTGCAGTACTGTGCTTCTCTCGTAATGTGTTTGCTACATGTTGTTAGATTCTTTTATATGATCCTTGTTACTCAGTTGGTACAAGGTGATAAAGGAATTGAAACTGTTGTCCAAATTCTTCTATATGTATCTTTATTCTTCTATGCGTTGTTCAATGTTATGTTGTACTTGTGCTATTGTTCGTAAATGTTTCCTTGTGTAATCTTCTTGGATTCAAGATATGGTAGCACTAATTCTTTTTGGTCTCCATGTCAGGGTTTGAAAAGATTCTCCTTCGTATATCTTATGTGATCTTTCATCCTTTGTTATTGTAGTTCTACTTTCTTTGGGGAATGATGTCAAGGGTATGTGCAAGATCATGAGGGGCCAAACTATGCCCTTAAGTGGCAATGAAAAATTAGCAAATCAGGGTTAGTCAACTTGATGTGAAAATTTCAACTAGCTATGAACCTAATATCAAAAAGTTATAAGAATATAATCTATAGAAAATTGAATGTAGTTCTAAAATACTAGGCCTTTTTTGAGAAAAAGTTAGTATGATTGGTGAAAAGTATAGATTTCAATGCAGCAGTACAAAAATTTCAAGAAAAAAATAAGTAGGTGTATGTCTGACCACCTTAATCATAATCAAATGATAATATTTTATTATAAGATTTTATATATAAGTAGTAGACTCATGCCCGGATGTGATGCATATTTTTTTGTATTTTTATTCCAAAAAAATAATTAATTATAAATTTTTTCCTACAACATTTTCAGAATAAAAAAATTCCTATGTCTGACCACCTTAACTCATTCAAAACTTTACAAAATTCAAAAAAAATAAAAATTCCTTATAGTAGGAAAAGCATAGAATGTGACACATTTTTCGGATTTCAAAAATGTTATACCGTCTAAAAGTTATAGTCATTTTTCAATCAGTATATAAATCAACACTTTAGAGGAAGCTCAATTAGAAAATAATTAATAATTACTTATTGAATTCAAAATTTGACAACAATTATATCGATAGAAAGCTGATAATCTCCTTAAGATGCCCTTTTCATTTTATCAAATTCAGGTGAAAAAAAATTTGTCGGGTACATTGTCAAAGTTTTGAACTGACATTGCCACTTTTTGGCCCCTCATGATCTTGCACATACCCTCAACTCATTTGCAATAATATCATATATATATTATCTTAGGATCATCCTGACCCCATGGTAGGTAGATCCCTTCTGTGTTCTCTGTATGTTTCTGTGAAATTTCCCTTGATTTGTCTTTGTCTGGGGGCATCTCGATGTGGAAACATAATCAGTGGAGTTGCTTATGTTTCCGTTAAAGCCATTGCCCCTGTTAAAGTGTCAGCAATGACTTTAACATGGGGGCATACGCTCTTCTCACCTATTGCACACACACACTTTTCAATATATACACACATTTTTCAAGACACTTTTTCCCTTTAAAGATTAGTAATTAATCCTTAAAGCATGGGTTTATATTTTAGGATCTCTTGATCCCTCTATTTTCAAATACACATATATTTTGATCCCTTAAGGTCAGAAGTGTCCTTAAGAGTGGATTTTTTTTGTTTTTATTTTATTTTATTCTTATGGAATAGAATATTCCTAAGGATGAATCCTTGATGGGTTGACTAGTGAGTAGCCACATTCACTAGGCGGTTCAATTCCATCTTTCCAGTTGCACCATTTTCCTGTGTGGTTCACAATGGGACATAAGTTCTCATTGGGTGAGGTAATCACACCCTCTTTCTCTCTCTAGAGATGTCTCTCTTATTGTGATCTGGGAGTCGATGAAGATTTGAGTCCCTAGGGGCTTAAGGTTTCTCTTTGTCCCTTGGATTACAATAAGATTATCTTTTCATTATGATCTCCTTTACCAAGAGTTTGCATTGAGTCCATACTCTTGCTAAAGTGGGGGCTTAATGTATCATCTTAAAATGGAAGCACTTCCATGATAAGAGCATTTAGCCCTTTGAGTAAGTGGTTTGGGGTCATGTTAAGTGCCTTGATCGGGTCTTTGCATGTATTTGGCTTTCTCCCCACTTTCCACTTCTTCCTGGCACTTGATTTCTTCATTCTAGGTGAAATTAGGGTTAGGATCTTGAGGATTCTCCTTAATTTCCCTCTTCTATGGCTCTATTTTCTAGGTAGGATTCAAAAATAAGTCCTCTTGGCTTTCATCATAGTAATCATAGGATTTTAGGTCTATCCCTGACATTCTGTCCTGATCTAATTTCATTTCTAGGTTTTTGGGCATCCCCGGGACCTCCTGACCTGGCTCTGACTGAATCTGGGCCCAAGGTCAAATTTGAGGTTGATCCTAACTAGGTCAGGATCGAGGTCAAACTTGACTAGGTCAGGTCCAACCTTGATTTTTCCTCCCTCATTCAAATTTCCAGAATCCTAAATTTTCAGGCATCGGGCTTTGGGGATATTTATTTTCCCACCTCCAGGTTAATCATTTCGGGTTTCAGGATGGTAAATCCTTTAATTGCATTTAATCTAGATATATTTTCTAAAGGTTAGGACCTAATTGCGATTTAATTCTCCAAGGTGGCCCCTCTAGAGGATTGTGCCCTAGTTCACTATAAAAGGAGGCCTTCCTCTCTCATTTTATGATCCATTATTCACATCTCATCTCAAGCGATTCCAAGTTCAAGCAAGTGAATTCAAGAAAGTCTTCAAGCATTCAAGTGTTCAAGCATTCATCTGTCAAGGAGATCCATTGTTAGCTATTGAAGGATTCAATCTTTTTGGAGCCCCCTTTGATGATCCATCCTTCCACATTCATTCAAGTCCTCTCATATGCAAAGATCAAATGCCATTGATTGGAGACATCCTACATTCATCCTACATCATTGAAGCATTCTTACTTGTGGATTTGAGGATTCGACTCCTCTACAAGGACATCAACATAAGTGAGGTGATTTGTTTCAATTACTTTGTTTATGCACATTATATTTCAATTCAATTTCAAGGTTAATTCCTAAATTGGGGTTTGACCAAGGCAAACCCCCCATACAATAAAAACCCCCCATTTTCTTGCAGGTACAAGTGCAAAATTTTAGATCTATGAGTGAATCTGGATACCCTTTTCAACAAACTTCTGAGATCTACGAACATAATTCAAATCGGACTTCAAATAAAGAATGTAGTATTTGACTTTTTATGAGGGCCAAACTCGACCCGAGCTCATCGTGGAGAAAGATTTCTAGGTTTTTTCTGTCTCGACATTTCCAATCCAGAACAGGTTTTAGAATTGCTCGAAAGTACACATAGACATTAGAATTTGACATTTTCCAGATCTACCCTAATTTGAGGTTAGTATTTGTATTTCAATTAGATTTCATATTCCAAGCATAAATTCATTCATAGGGAAATATTGGATTTACTCTCTCTCTCTTTCATATTCTCCATAAATTGATTCAATAGTGTATTAACCTCTTGGTTGATCAAATTGGATCTCTTCTTTAGAAATTTGGGTTAGGGAATAGATCTCATATTTTGCCCCCTTCCCTTTTACATCTGAATCGAGATGAATCCATTTTAACCCTATTCAAAAATAAACAAAAATTGCAAAAGTGAATTATACAATTGCTTCCAAACTTTATAAATATACAACCAAAACAATTACTTGTAATCAATCATCTTTTTCATTTTCAATTGAATGTTTAAGGATGAAAATTGTAAGAGTATAGTTCATGCTATCCATGGTAGTACTCTTTATATCCCTTATAAGAACTTGGGGTACAACTTGTTGAAAAACTCAAAGTACTCACCGTTGAAAAATTTGGGGCACTTCTTGAAGAAGTTGGAGTATTCATCTTTATGATGTTGGATGTTCTCTTTGTCTTAGATTTCTCTGCTAAAAAACTTTTCATAAAATTTGTATCCATGTGTTGGGTTTTTTCCGAAAAGTTCCATTGAGACTCTAACATCTCTGGATCTAAGAAAGTAAGAAAGCCTTGTTACCTTGTGATAATTATTATTTGTAAAACATCTTTGAAGTGTAAGAAATGCTTAAAATTTCATTAAAAAAAAGAGAGATTTAAAAATAAGCTCTATTATGATATTACTATAGATATGAATAGGTGCTTCAACTATATAGTTATTATTTACAATTCCATCCTTTAAAAATATAGACACCAAAAATATGGACTTCTAATTAATCTTCTATTGTATTTTCAATTGAAAATTTAATGATGAAATTGCAACATGCTCATTTAAATCCAATAAAATAGTTAAAAGATGATAACAGGGAAGTTTCAACTTCCATGTTTGTTACCAATTGCTTTGCCTGGAAACTTGCAGAGTTGGATTCTTGATCTATTTTGAAAAAAACTTTTTCCAGGAAACAATCTGCTTTTTGTGAGCTTCGACTCCAATTTTTCTAGATTGAAGGTTAAAAAAAACTATGTTACCTTGTGATAATTACTGTATGTAAAAGAACATTGATGTAAAAAAATATAATGCTTTAATTTAAAAAATTAAATAACACAAAACAAAGCAAAAATAATATATAAAAATATCTTGCGAAAAAACCATACCTTCTTGAATGAAATTGTCCTTCATAATTCCCTTTCGAATGAAAAAAGATAATAAAATAATTTCACCAAATGATTTTATTTAAAAAATCACTAATTATTTTGCATGTATTCAATAATTTTGTTTTCCTTTTTTAACTCAGAAAATTTCCTTTTTATATGGGGTTTAAGCACCCAGTCACTAAGGTGACCATGATTAGTCAGCCCTAGTTTCAGCTGAACCAGGTCTCTCCAAAACTACCTATGGGTCATCCTATGTGGCAGCCAGACAAGCAAAAATTGAAGCTTTTCAGAACTTCTCAATTCTGTAGCTTATTTCTCCATCAAAACTCAAATTTCTTCAAAAACTAAAAATAACTTTTTGTAGATCTTAGAGTCAGGATTAGGATTATGGGCATATAAATTTTATAATTTTTTGATTATAGATAATATATTATAATTGTAAAATATTGTAATTAGGTATTTTAATATTTGAGAAGATGCTACTTCAAAAAAAGAAAAAGAATAGTAAATAATAGTTCAAGAAAATTTAAAATTTATACTAAACACTAGAGGAGAGAGTCCTCTTCAAGAATATGTAATTTGTTTTCTGAAAAATGTACATTTGTTAGGGAAAATTTGATGGGAGATATAATTGTCAATTTCAGATAAGTTCAAGTTTGAGTAGTTATAACGGGAAAAATATAAATCAGAAACCAATTTTTTTTTATGCACTATCTATACATGTCATATATAGCTTATTTTGAAGTCAGAGGAAAAAAAGATTATTTGCATATACTTTTTTGACAGGAACTAAACCCCAGATTTTTGACATTTTTCAGCAATTAAAAAATGGACTTGAAAAATTAAAAAAACTATATCAATTATTATTCAAATTTTTTTTAAAAAATTATAGACATAAATTTCATCCAGTTTTACACATTTCATCAATTTACATCATCTTCAAATTCTAAACATAAATGTGACTTTTGTGTCATTAAAGTTGAATAGTTTGCATGTTGTTGACCTTTTCCTTTGTGAAAGTGTGACACAGGTTTGTACTTTTACCCACATGCTATGCACACTGTTCCTACAACCCTTCATCAAAAAGCATGTAGTTCATTCATAACAATATTGTGTATACCGTTCTTGATGACGATAATATCCAAAATTGCTTACAAACTGAATCAGATTCTCCTTTTATTCCTACACCATTTAGAAAAAAACATATCTTCTAAAGATACTTCTTGTCCTACAAGTTCCCTTTTAGATGATGATTGGTGGTCATTAGACTTTACACCATCTTTTGTCGGTGAATACAAAGTTCTGAATTTCAACATGGCTATCTTTAGAGCGCCTAGCGTGTCATTTGTTCAACATCATTCTCTAAATAATTCAACTTACAATCTCTAACATAGTTTAGGACATGTGCAAAAATGCTTTGAGACTCATGATAATTCTATGGAAGTGTTTGGTCTAAACATCCTTCTTTGTCCACATCCCCTCCTTTATCATCTTATATTTATTCTATACCTAGCTTTAATCAAGAAATAATTTTACCTAACCTTCTTAGTGCTAAGTTTGTTACTCGATCTAAATGAGAAAAGAAGCATAGTCAAAATCTTGTGAATCTCCATTTTGCATGTATCACCGATATCACGACGACTCTACTAATGAATTTTGAGCTTTGCATTATAAAATTCAGAAACTGATTGATTATGATCTATCATTCACATAACGTGTCACAATGAGTTGATTTTCAATTCTGATTTCTTTAAATAACATTTAATTTCCTATTTTGTTTCTCCACACTTTGTGACTTTGTTAGCCCTTCCTTTGGGGACTCATTATCATGCATGGTGTGATTATACTTTGTGAGCAACATAATAGTCCTTAATTTTAATCTTGTTTCTACACTTGGCGGGCAAGGGTAGTATATCAATCTTTCTCATGCTCTCTAAGGATCCACTTTTCCCTTGGTTAAGCGATATTTGTCTATTATGTCATATCCAACCTTACAAGGAATTATCTGTTTATATTAAGGATCCTCTCTTATATAAGAGATATGCATCCTTGATCATAACATTTTCATTTTTTGAATCGTACATCCATGCTAAACAAGTCCATTACCTTGGGGGATAAAAGTGTGTCATCCTTCCTTAAGAATCCCTTTACCTAGCAATGGGGACAATGCAAATTCTTCCCTTCTTGTTCGAGATTTATTTTCAACATTCTTCAAAAGGATCCCTTTTACACTTCTTATATGGTATCTCTTTACATAGGTCCCTTCCTTGAGTCTTGACCTCATAGGAGATGTAACCTCTTTGGCTTGGGCTGGGTGTTACTTATGGGATACCTCCTTTGTGTTAAAGGTTCTTTATCCTTGTTTCTCTTTTCCTTAATATGTGAAAATAGCCATCTTTTTCCATCTTAAGAGGGGTATATATGGCCTCCTTATTGGAAATATTTTATTTACATTTACGCATGTCAGGTAGAGTGTAGTAGCATAATACCACTTTCTAGGACCATATCACTCTCCTTTATATACATTTTTGGAAGATTTCCTTGGATACAATATTTTCCTTGGTTATTCTTAGGATTGGTTGAACTATCATAACACAACTTGCTAGACCATTTGACTTTTCCTTTGCATATACTTTCAAGATTGCTTGACTAGCATAACACAATTTTCTAGACCATTTGAACTATCCTTTTCATGGGTTGACTAGTACAACAAACTTTGCTAGTTCATTCAACCTCTAATTTGTATAATTTTTTATGGGTTGCCTAGTATTTTCTAGACCATCAACTCCCTATTTACACTCTCTTTGATTGGTGGAAATAGAATAAAATAATTTTCTAGACCATCTCTCTCTCTCTCTCTCTCTCTCTCTCTCTCTCTCTCTCTCTCTCTCTCTCTCTCTCTCTCTCTCTCTCTCGGATCACCTAGCACAACATAACTAGCTAGCTTGTGTCATCCCTGATTGTCTTTTTCTATCCTCTATGATTATCATGACATAACACACTTTTCTATTTGATTGTATCATGGAGTCTTATCTTATCATCGATGTGTGCTCTTTCTCTTTATAGGTGACTGCTTGTTCTTTTCAATAGCTTTTTGAGCATGATGCTAGCAATTTAGACATTTTCTTTGTTTGAAATGTCCTATGTCTCAGGATGAGTCACTAGGTGCAGTTCTGTTTAATACTAAATGAAGGGAAATCAAGTTTGTTTTATGTAATTATGCGAATAGTTTTTGTTTGATAAGCCCAAGTATATCTGATTCAAGGTTTTGTCATGTTAATCCCTCTATCTTGTTTGTAAATCATTTCAAGTGTTTGTTTTATGCTCGGTCTCTGTATCATATCTTCCCCTATTGGAGGAATAGGCTAGGAAATGTATGTATGGATCGAGGAGTGCTTCCTGGTAGGTTTTGAATCATATTGGTATGGTATATTTTCTCTAAAGGAGATAATTGTAAAATAAGTTTACTATAGTCGAAGCGTTAAGTGCAAGTTCATGTAGTCAAGGGGTATTCATGCCATGGTGAACTCTTCAGTCCTCTATTTATTGGGTTTATTGAGGACATTCTATAATATATGTAAACGCATGATTTGATATTAATATAAAGTACATGCTTCTAATCTTTTATCAAAAAATATAAATATTTTTCTTATGTTCAAAATGAAATAGAAAAATAGACCTAACGTAATAGTTTTGAAATAAAATTTTCAACTAAAACCAATTTACAATTGCCATGTAAAATAAAGAGGTGGGACGAGTGTTCCAATAGATTTTTAAAACAGAAAGATGAGAGGACCATTCCAAAATATTAGCTTGTCTTCTTCACTTAATTTTCCCTGAAACACTAAGATTTGCAGACAACCCTTACTATAATGAATACAATAGAAATAACTCACACTACACTGCAAAATATAAAAATGTCCATTATTTCATTGAAAATTTACAGACTTTTCTTTTTCTTGACCTACATTAACAACAAGAGGAGATTTTTTAGAGGTTGCAGCATTAAAATAACTCACTTGCAGTTCTTTAATATAGAAAAACTGTTAGATAATTTTACTTTCATTAATAAAATAAAATAAAAATTGCAAAAGTGAATTATACAATTGCTTCCAAACTTTATAAATATACAACCAAAACAATTAATTGTAATCAATCTTCTTTTTCATTTTCAATTGAATGTTTAAGGATGAATATTGTAAGAGTACAGTTCATGCTATCCATGGTAGTACTCTTTATCTCCCTTAGAAGAACTTGGGGTAGAACTTGTTGAAAAATTCAGAGTACTCGCCATTGAAAAATTTGGGGCACTTCTTGAAGAAGTTGGAGTATTCATCTTTATGATATCAGATGTTCCCTTTGTCTCAGATGATTTCTCTGCTAAAAAACTTGTCATAAAATTCGTATCCATGTGCTGGGTTTTTGCTGAAAAGTTCCATTGAGACTCTAACATTTCTGGATCTAAGAAAGTAAGAAAGCCATGTTACCTCGTGATAATTATTATTTGTAAAACGTCTTTGAAGTGTAAGAAATTCTTAAAATTTCTTTAAAAGAAATACAGAGATTTAAAAATAAGCTCTATTATTCATATTACTATAGATATGAATAGGAGCTTCGGGTATATAGTTATTATTTACAATTCCATCCTTTAAAAATATAGACACCGAAAATATGCACTTCTAATTAATCTTCTATTGCATTTTCAATTGAATTTTTAATGATGAAATTGCAACAGTGCTGATTTCAATCCAATAAAATAGTTAAAAAAATGATAACAGGGAAGTTTCAACTTGCCTGGCAAGTTGCAGAATTGGATTTTTGATCTATTTTGGAAAAAACTTTTGCCAGGAAACAATCTGCTTTTTGTGATCTTCGACTCCAATTTTTCTGGATTGAAGGTTTAAAAAAAAACTATGTTACCTTGTGATAATTACTATTAAAAAAAAATATGTTACCTTGTGATAATTACTATAAAAAAAAAACTATGTTACCTTGTGATAATTACTATATGTAAAAGAACATTGAAGTATAAGTTTTGCTTAAGATTACACACAATTGACCTAAATATTTAATATGAGATCTATGTTGAGGTATACGGTTTTCCTCTTCTCTTTGAATGAAGCAGAAAGTACAATATACATGCTTTTATTCGATATTGTTTTGCAGGCAGTGCATTTTTGTACAGCTTCATGCAAATGCAGAAAAGAAAAAACTTTTATTCCATCATAAAATAAGATAGGCAATAAAGAAGTGACTGTTGGTGTTCGAAATTGAAGTGAAAATATAGCATCTACTTACGACGTTCAGGGGCTAAGGTTGCCCTAAACTCTGCCATGGATTCTCTAGACTCTGGAGTAGTCCACTCCTCTGTTTGATCTTCATTCTCCGTTGGACTTCGTTCCCTTAGTTCACCTCTTCGCCACTTCAACATGGCGTAGTTTTGGCCGGATCAACATGGAATATGGATTCGACTTCCATGCACCTCCACATATATTACCTTTCAAGCTTCGACAGCTTGCCAATGGTCTCTGGAAGACTCTCCAATTTTTCGCACCAGCTCAGACTTAAATGTTTCAGCTGTGAGAGCTTGCCAAAGCTGTCAGGAAGTTCAATTAAGATTTTACAACAAGTTAAGTTCAAAAACTGCAGCTGTGACAGGTTTCCAATGCTGTCAGGAAGGTATATTAATTTTTCGCAGTAACTTAAATTCATGTATAGCAGTTGTGAGAGGTTGGAGATGGTGTTGGGAAGACAATCCAAGTTCGCACATCCAGACAAATTCAAGGACTGCAAATGTGACAAATGAGTAATGGTTTCCGGGAGGTTTTGTAAAGATCTGCAGTTAGTCAAGTCCACGATCCTTAATTGGGATATGCTGCCCATACCAGATGTAGATTTCTTCTTCCTTGCTAAAATTAAGTCCTTGAACAAATTCGAGCTGTGCTTTGCGATTGGAAAGGAACAAGAATCCAGCTTTAGCCATCTCAAACTTACAGGAAGACTGATAATGCCATATTCTATGTGCATATGCTCCAAATGAAGATACCGAAGACTAGGTGTGCACAACATTCTAAGACACTGTGTATCACCTTTATAGAAACGAAGGCTAGAGATATTGCTAACCTTGTTGAATGAGCTACTTGACTGAGCATCCCATTGCCGCGTTTTCTCTTCTTCAGCTATGATTCTCCCCATATCTCGCACGAGGTCATGCATATCAAATACACGTTTCTCGCCTATCTTTACGAGCAGCTTCATTGAAAGATTGGTGATAGCAGTGTGCACATTGTTGTACATGCATTTCCTGAAAACAATGGGAGAAGTTGTGTTTTCTCCAATAAAAAAGCAAGCAATGTCCAGAAATATTTCCTTTTCCTCAGCACTAAGACCACTATAACTGATCTTGAGTGTTTTAAAAATGTCTCTATTCTCTGCAATGTTGTCAAGAGTTTCATTCCAGCAATCAATGTCACTGTCATCCTGCTTATCATACAAGAAAGCTCCAATGATTTCGAGAGAAAGAGGGTGCCCCATGCAGGCCTCCACTATTCTTTTTGAGAGCTCTTCATAACAGGCGATCGGGGATGGTCTGAGGAAGGCGTGCCAACTAAACAACTGGAGACCTTCATTGCCCCACAATCCGGTTGTCTCGTGAATGCAATCGGATGAGATGTGAGCAGCATTCAGAATGTGTCGATCTCGTGAAGTTATGATTAAACGGCTTCCAGGGGCCAGCAATCCCCAGCCAAGGCATCCAATTGCACGAGATCATCCACGTCATCCAAGACGACAAGGGCACGGATTCCTCTTAAACGATCTTTCAACAAATATTTTCCCTTTTCCACGCTGTACAGTTCTTCTTCATAGTTGACCAAATATTTGAGAATTTGCCCCTGCAATTTTATAAGGTTAGCATCGCGAACATTAAAGACAAAGGTAGCAGCTTCGAAAGCACCGTAAACTTCATTGTACACGGCCTTTCCAACTGTGGTCTTTGAGCTGAACCAAGATTCAATTTCTGGAGGAGAGCCTTTTTCACGGTTTCCAATCCCACTGGATGTTTCGCAACTTGTAACGGCACCCTATCCAGTGTCTTTATTATGTCGTTCATCACTTTCTTCACTAGCTGAGCTTCGAAGCTGCATATGGCGAAGTTAGTGATAGCTATAAAATGAAGAAAAGATTGAATGTATTTTCTATCGTTTACAAATGTCAGTGTAATCTTTTAATGGCTTTTCTGTTAGTTCTAACATTTCCAATGGTCTCTGTATATTCATGTAACAGCATATTGAATTAATATATAAAGGACTTAATGAATATTATTTGATTTCCCGATTCAAGTTTTTAAAGACTGTTTAGGAAGAGTGACACAATTCTACTAAGTTGTACATATCAAGCAAATGTCACAGAGAAGGAGCCAACTTAATCCTTCAAATTATGGAGTGGTTTTTAAACATGTAGACGGTCTCATCTAGTTCAGAGTGGTGACTAGAGCTTACAGCTTACAGTATACAAAACTATATATTTATGGTAGTCTCTTTTAGTTCATTAGAATTGACTAGTTTCTGGATATTAGATTATGTATATATTTTTTAGTATCTATGTTTGGATCACATTGTGTTATTCATCATCATTTTTGTCCATCTCTTGTTTTCTTACATCCTCACAATAGATCATAAAGTGTGATCCAAAATATTGATGCTAACATACAATCTAATCCAAAAGCTACTCAATTCTAATATTAATAAATTGTGAAAATCTGATATCTCTATTTTGATTTAACTAATATATTGTTTATCCTAAAAACTTGGAACATATTTCTTTAGAACATTTGTCTTTTTTATTCGACCAATTAATTATCCCCTCTTATTCTGCAAGAAGGAAAATTATAAATGTTTGCTAGTCTAGAACAGCTCGAGAATCTTATCGTTCTAAAAAACTGACAGGAATACCACTAAATACAGTGAAGGCTATCTTGATGCAAGATACTATGGTGGGAACGAGTAAGGTCACAAATCTCTGACGATCTTCATTTTCTTGCATCTTATCTAATGCATATGGAGGAAAACATAAGGTACAAAATTCCTTTTATTCATCTGTACGATTTGTCCTTGATATTTAAGTTGTTTAGAATATTTTCCTGTCTAATCTGCTTTATCATTCTAGTTTTCTAATCACAATTGCTTCAAGTGTTTTACTGTTTTCCGTGAAAGAGAAATAAAACAGAACACGAAGGAGAAATATAAGACTCAGAAAACAAGACTAAAAGTTACTTAGATTTAATATATATTTCAAAAAATAAACAATATTTGATTGCATATAAATAAAATTACCGAGCTGCTGCTCTTTCTCCGTGTTCATAAATTACCAATAGTATAATCCATAACCAACAGTAAATAGCTAAATCCACACAACAGAATTTCTGTGTTCAAAAATTACCATTGTCTTTGAATTTTTTTTTCCTATCTGATAATTGTTGTGAAAACTAATGCTGATCATGCAGTCACCTCCAAATCTTTAGTTTACTTCAGATCTATAAAAGCAGATTACTAGTTTCCTTTTTACTTTACATAATATAACTGCAGTTAACTCCCTCCGAATATTGCAGGAGTTTCACGCATAATATGCATGTCCAGTGACTATTCTTAGTCCTGCACTAAAATCTATGTAAAAGGGGCTATTAGCTCTATAAAACAATGCCTTGTTGCTGTTTTGAGGCAGTCTGCAACAATGTATTGTGATTTGCAATCTTAATAAAATCAAAATCTGTGTTTGTGTGAACATTCTTGTAGTGCTCTGATTTCTCTGTTTCTTCCCCTGTTTTCAGATTGTGTTTTCAAATCTTCAATAATCATACAGATTTTTTTTGTAAAAATGATTTTGCCGCACTAGAAAACAGTGAATATGATTTTGCACAGATTTGTTGAATAAGGCTAATCTCCATCTTACCAAATAGGACGCGGATATTTTAATTTAGTAACTAAGTTTCATAATTGAAAAATTAACATGAGAAGAAATTTAAAAACTGATTAATTTAGTGTCTCTTGATCCTTTAGACTAGTGAGTCTCAGTAAAACTTTATTCCTTCATTCGAACTTATGAATTCTCTTATCCTTATCAATCCCTGTCCTTTTTAAAACTCTTTTATTACTGTATTTATTATTTCTAGAAGCCCATATGCAGTCCATGCCTAATGTGGTTCTTTCAACGAAGATAGGTTCAATAGTTATATTTAGGAAATCGTTTGGACTGAGTGGATTTGATTTTGAGCTATTAATTAAAATTGAAACAAAACAAGGAGAAAATGAGGTAAATTACTAACCTTCCAGTCATATCCAGGGACCAGCCGGAGAGACAACAGATCTGCTCAAGGGCATGCTTCCACCCATCAATCTCTCCCCTTGAATGTCGATCTGGATGGTTATAATGCTTTTCAAATGATTTCTGATAAGGGCTGGATTCTCCTTGAGGATATCTAACATGGGTTGGTTCCATTTCATAAAAGAGAGGAATGATAAACCTATCGCAAGTCTGTTAATGTATTTATTAATCATTAGGATTTATGAGTTAGTTAATATATTTCAGTTTTGGTAGTTTTATTATAGTAGTTGAAGTGCTATATGGCTGCCTTATTTATGTAATCAATCTTGATGAACAAATACAATAATGTTTGGATTATCTTTTATTCTATTGCATTCCTGAGCCTAACAGTGATATCAGAGCACAGGAGGATGGAGATTGGTGAAAGTTGTTTTAAATGTCATAAATGTTTGTAAAATATTGCAGCAATAAAATAAAAGCTAGAAGAAATTTAAGAGGTAGTTTGTATTGAAGAAATTTGATGCTGGAGGATTGAAAAAGACAGTTGGAGCACTCAAAGAAGCTCGCTGATAAATCCAATGTTTACAGTCAGAAAATAAAAATCATGGTTTTGACAAGGAAAGCTATTGCTGGTCCACGAGACTCTGGAAATCAATTGGAATGCATATTGAAATGATGAACTTGTAAGGTAGAAGTAAATACTAGTACTTTGTTTTAATATTTTATATGGTAGTTCTGTTAAAAGATGATGAAATTGATGGTTTAAAGATCATGTTTTTGGAAGACAAAGGAGTTTGAGTGCAGAAATTTGTCAAGAAGACAAAATTGTAGTATGTTTGAATTCCGTTATGTCTTAAGGAAAAAAAAAAAAAATCATTTCTCATTCATCTGGAAGATATTATTTTTCATAAAAATAGCAATGATGTAAATATTGATTTTTATTAAAAGAGATGTGTCTGGCATAGAAAAGAAGTTACTATATAGTATATAAAGATTGGGAAAATTAGATGAAGAATCCACATAGCGTTTCCAAAAAGTTAAGTTGTTACCTCTGTATGAAAAATGAAAGGTTGGAACAAAGGAATACCACTTCGCTATTTTGAAAGGCAAAACTATTGCAAAAGATGGTAAAATCTGCAAAATTTGATAACAAGGGAAATAATAATGTTCATATTTAAATTTTGCAAACATTTCACCAGGAAAGAAAGGAAAATGCAGATAAGACAAATTTCTCTATTGTAATTACATATCACTAACATCGTCAGCAGGAAAAAGGGAAGAGTGCAATATAAATATCAAATTAAATAATATTCCACAAGCATACAAGAGATAGAAATGCTCAATAAAATCAGATTAGTATAATACTACAGATGAAGATAAGATTGAGAAGGATAAATTGCAGATATGAAAGACAGATTCTAGATTATTAACAGGGATAAAGATAAAACTCTCAAGATAATCTCAAAGATTTTGCAGATAAATCAAACGAAAAAAATGAGAGAAGCAATTACTCTAGAAAAGGAAATATTTTTGTAAATTGTAAGAGAAATATTTGGGGACATTAATGGTTTTATGTTTAGCAAAGAGGATTTTCCGGAAGAAGTTTAATGTTTATTAAAATCAGTTTTGTGAGTCCCAAATGGAATGATGGAGGAACGGGTTTCTCTGACAAAGAATTGATTTAAAAATCTGTGTGTTCATTGTTGAATGGATTTAATATAAGTGTAACTGGATTAACATTATGTCGGAATCATGTTGTATTCTTCATATATATTGCTCGCAGTGCATGGTGATAGTGAAAAGATTGTAACAGCCGAGTGTTGATTCGGTTATCTACTTCAATAAACCTGCAAGACACGAAGAGAGAAGGATTTCAAATAAACCCGCAAGGCATGAAGAGACAGGGAATTGAATTGGGTATTGATTCATCCTTGTCAAATGCACTTGTGTCCCTTTGCAATCATGTACGAGCATTGAAGTATCATTTGGCTTGGTTCAGTAAGTATTATTAAGCCGGCGTTGTTATATTGTGTTGATGTTAGTGTCTTGTGAACAATGCCAAAATTATAAGTCACCAATTCAATGAAGAACAATGAGATATGTGGACATTAAGAATATTTCGATGTTGATTTAGGAAGGTTTATAAAAGATTTACAGATTTGAACCATTGGTCGGTTCTCTCTCAATCAAGTGGTATCACTATAAATTCTCTATTTTCTCAATCTACTTTGAAGGATCATTGAAAGTTGTTTGGTTTCTAGTTATTTTTTTGCGGGCATCAAGATTCAAAAGTATCAATAAAAAAGGTTATTAAAAAAAAATGGATGATGCAGGAGATATTTAGTCACTTGTATGTGACAATGGAACTGGAATGGTACAGGTTGGTTTTGCAGAAGATGATGTTCCAAAAGATAGTGTTTCTAAATATTGTTGGTAGAACCCATCCCATGTGATCACCATACTCCTCATTCAATTAATTTTTTTTCAGAAGAAAGTGCAAAAAGCTATGCTATATTTTGTTAACATTTGTTTGAACAAGAACCAGGGAGGACATCATAGATATTTTTGTTGATTTTGCAATTGTGGCATCTTTACCAAAATTCAAACAGAAGCTCCAAATGAGGCTATTGTTGATGACAGTGTTCATGGTGATGAAAATGTTATTAGTAAAATGACTTTGCTAACATTGGAGATAATTTTTTTGATTATTATGATGATATTGGTCTATACAAATGCATTCCACCTATTTGAGGCTATGAAAATAAAAATATCACCTCTTGTCCAATAACTCCATCAATGAAATCATGTCATTAATATTTTTCCCTCTCATCTACCAAGGGAAGGAATATTATATATATGTCAGATTCAGGTTCAAGTGAGTGGTAATTACAATAGTTCAATGTATGTTGTTCTCAAACAAATGGACAAAACAAGTCCATTGCACCAAATGTGTGCTATTTTTCAGTTATTGTAACATGGACAAAACAAGTCCATTGCACCTAATGTGTGCTATCATCAAATTGTAAAATGGACAAAACAAGTCCATTGCACCCAATGTGTGCTATTTTTCAGTTATTGTAACATGGATATAACAAGTCCATTGCACCTAATGTGTGCTATTTTTTAGTTTTTGTGCACTCATAGTGTGCTAATTCAAAATGGACAAAATAAGTCCCAATTTGAGACCTATCAAAGCAATAGTCTCCTTATCAAAATTTGAGAACCACCAAAGCAATGGGCTCAAGTATAAAAGTTTACACCCTGTCAAGGAAAAAAAGGTAAGTTCAAATGGATTTTAAATCCTGTCATAGTAACAGGCTTCCAAAAGATGATTTAGATCAACTAGCAATTGTTTCCACCAAAGCTCGTGGTTGCAATCTAAGTTTGAGGAGTATCAAATGCTTCTTGATTTCATGATAACCTGATCAGATTAAGGGGGGGATGTTAATGTATTAATCATTAGGGTTTATGAGTTAGTTAATATATTTTAGTTTTGGTAGTTTTACTATAGCAGTTGAACTGCTATATGGCTGTCTTATTTATGTAATCAATCTTGATGAACAAAATACAATAATGTTTGGATTATCTTTTATTCTATTGCATTCTTGAACCTAACAAAGCCAACATAAAGGCATCTTCCTTGAGACACCATGGGGAGCTTGCATATCCTTCAGAAAGTATAGGAATGCATATTGCACTGCACTTAATTGCATTTTCTAGGCTTAAATCAATGATTTCTGCCTTCTTTAAATTGTGGGTGTCAAGAAACACATTCAATCCGGCTGCGGAAAGAGCTTGGAAGAGATTATCAACCAGAGTCTTTCTCACATCTTTTCCCCTGAAACTCAAAAACACATGAAATCTCTTATCATTTAAAGAAATCTTTCTAGCGGCAGGTATGTAAGGCTTGAGTCCATCCATGTTAGAGTTCCAATTGAAAGGAAGGATGCTCAGATACAGAAGCGTGAAGGACAAAACCCATCTGCGCACAAGGAGTATAATAGAAGGGATCAGATTCCACAGATTTTCATCATTTATGACATTGGTCAAATTGTTTTTAGATTAGATGGAGCGATTATTTTTCCATCGATAAGAGAGTGTGGATCACTCATAATTTAAAAAAAAACTCACACAGATTAATCCACAAATAGTTTGACCATATACAAAGGATGTAAATAATTTAACTGGCCAATTAGTTCAATATTGAAGAAGATCAGAGGGATTGAACCGTCACTCCCCCACCAAAACGAAAATATTCTTACAATATAACATAACCAGTTTTTTGGTTGAAACACTGCTATTTTTTCTACAATTTTTTTTTGTCTGATAGCATGTCGAGGTCACTTTCATGGCAAGATTGGCGCTAAATTTGTATAGATATTGGGAATGCGTGTATGGTTAATTGATGAGGCAGCTTTTACATCAAAATGGAGGACCCGCATTCTTTTGGCTGTCTAACCATCCATATTTTAGTTGCTTGGGATGTTGTTTTAACCGTTTCGAAGGAAACAAGAGAATTATAGTCTGGTTTTGTTCATCTGTGATTGGTTGCCCATAATTTATGACCCCAAATTTACATTTAGATTTTTGCCATACAACTGTTTCCACACTATATATATATATATATAATTTTTTATATTTTCTCTTTAAATTTTTAAAGGGGAATTGTAGTAGCACTGATTTTTCTCAGTGAAATCAGAACACTGTAAAATACAATGCACAGAAAAGGATGACAAGACACCTCATGTTTTTGTTACGTTTATTTCAAGAAACTTAGATTACCATTCATATTCCTGGGCAACTCCTTGTCTCTGCAGATTTAGATGATTTTTCTGTTGAAAAAGTTGTGGTACTCCTAGCATCCCATTGAAACTCCTGGTCCTGGTGGGTGGAATCGAACTTTTCTGCATGTAAAAGAAATCACGTTTAGAATGAATCTAAAAATTGGCCTAAAGACTTAAATATGTTCCATTATTCATAGTAGTATAGATATGATTTGGACCTTCGACTTTATAATTATTATCTGCAATTTGTATGAAGCTGAAGAAATTAGTATTATACAATTGCTTCCAACCTTTATAAATATACCACCAAAAATAAATACTTCTATGGCATTTCAATCTTGTAGCAGCTCCGATTTCAATCCAATAAAGTACTAAAAAATTATGGCAAGGAAGTCTCAACTTCCATGCAAGACGATCGATAAGTAAATGTTACCTTTTGTTGCCTTGCCTGGCAAATTGAGTTGGAAAAAAACTTCGAAAAAAACTTGGAAAAAAATTTCGAAAAAAACTTCTGCCAGGAAAGAATCTGATTTTTGTGAGCTTGGACTCTAATTTTTCTGGATCGAAGGGAAAAAAAAATCATGTTACCTCACGATACTTACTATATGTAAAATGACATTGAAAAGTAAGGTTTTTTAAAGATTGCATACAATTGGCCTAGAGATTAATTAATCTAAGATCCATTATTCATAATATTACAGATATGATTACGAGGTTGAGGTACACAGTTTTTATTCGTTATTATTTTGTAGGCAGTGCATTGTTTTACAGCTTCACGCAAATGCAGAAAAGCAAAAACTTTCATAATAAAGAATTGACTGTTAGTGTTCGAAATTGAAGTGAAAATATAGCATTTACTTACGACATTCAGGGGCTAAGGTTGCCCTAAATTCTGCCATGGATTCTCTAGACTCTGGAGTAGTCCACTCCTCCGTTTGATCTTCATTCTCCGTTGGACTTCGTTCCCTTACTTCACCTCTTCGCCACTTCTCCGCCTCGGGAGGTAATCCTAAAAGGCATAGTGTTGGCTGGATCAAAATGGCATATGGAATTGACTTCCATGCACTATGACACCTCAGCATATCCAACTTTTCCAGCTTTGACAAGTTGCTCACGCTTGTTGAAGAATGCAGATCCCTGTGGACGTGGAAGCCAACAATGCAGAGTTCTTTAATCTTCCCTGTCTACAGTGCACTTTCCTCTCTTTCCGGTCGTACCGTTTCTGCCTTGTCGCATGATCGCAAGGCTTCTCTCTCCTCCTTTGCAATCATGTGACCGTGCCCCTTCTTTCTACCTCTCTGCTTTACCTTCCCCTACGCCATTTATTTTTGTCTTTTTGCGCTGCCTTTTCAGCCTTGTCGCATGATCGCAAGGCTAGCTTTTTGCTCTTGCGACCATGCGACTTCCTTGTTTTTTGCCCAGTGCATTTTGCGTTAACTTTAGCTTACTCGGTTTTTTTTTTAAGTGCGCACCTGCGATCTCTTTATTTCCGCATGGGCCCCTTATCTTTCCCTTGTCGCATGATTGCATAACTGTTATACAGCTTCATGCGATCATGCGACCTCTTCTTGCAGCGCCCTGTTAGTTGTCCGTTCTTTCTTCCATCCCATCTCTGATGCAAAGTTTTGGGTTCCGTTTCAAGCGCGTGGGTCCCCTTGGTTATGCTGTTGTCGCATGATCGCATGAGCATTATTTTATTCATGCGATCATGCGACCACTCTCCTACGTTAGCATTTTTGTTCCGCCAACTACTGTATTTATTGCAGTGTATTTTATATAGTTTTTTGCTGACATTTTTTGGTTCATTCGGTCATTCTCCAGGCTTATCTAGATGCTTCTGGGGAGAATTTTTTGAAATCAGGAAAGGAATGTTTTTAGTTTTAGTTTGGTGTACTAAGATGCTACTCTGTCTCTGCAAGCAAGAAATGTAGGTGAAAGTTTGAGCATTCTGGCAACTCTGTAAATTTGAAAATTTGGCATTAATATATATGAAGTTTTATTAAATCTCTATTTACTCTGTTTACTTTGTTCTTGCATTGTATGTGTTGGATCTTCCTCCATCAAAGTGGTATCAGAGCAGGTTGTTATTGAAGAAAAGGTTTGCTAGAGATTGAAGCTCAGAAGGATCTGGGTATTGTTTTTTCTTGGAAGATTTCATTGTGGGCAAAGGGCAAGTCAAAGAAAAGAAAAAGAAAAGGGGGTTTTATAAAAAGGAGAAAGTGTTACTAGTAAACCATGGGAGGAACCAGTGGGAGTATTTCTCAGCCCCAAATTCCAATTTTTAATGGCAAAAACTATGACTATTGGAGCATCAAAATGAAGACACTTTTTCATTCACAAGATGTTTGGGATTTAGTGGAGGATGGGTTTCCTGAACCACTAGACCAGCAGGCATATCAGGCTCTTTCACAAGCAGATAAGGACTTATTGAAAGAAAATAAGAAGAAGGATGCAAAGGCACTATTTTTCATTCAACAAACAATGGAAGAATCAACCTTCCCAAAGGTTGCAACTGCCACGAGATCAAAACAAGCATGGGACAGTTTGTAGACAGCATACCAAGGCATAAGCAAGGTAATAATGGCAAAACTACAAATACTTAGAAGGGATTTTGAGAATTTACAAATGAAAGACTCAGATTCTATAGATGCTTTCTTCACTCATGCAATGTCAGTAGTAAATCAGTTAAGGACCTATGGAGACACTGTTGAAGATCAAAAGATTGTGGAAAAAATACTTAGAAGTCTGCTTGCTAAATTTGATGCTGTAGTAATTGCTATTCAAGAGGCCAAAGATCTTTCAATATTATCAGTAGATGAGTTAATGGGATCACTTCTAGTCCATGAGCAAAGACTGAACCGAACTGGGTCATCATCATTTGCGAATGCATTCAAGACCCAGCTCTCATTTGGCAAGTCAAGAGGGAGATCAAACAACAGCAGAGGCAGAGGACATTTCTCATCAAGAGGAGGAAGAGAAAACACACAATTTGAAAGTAGAAGACCACCATCAAGCCCAAATGCCCATTCTACATCAACAAGAGGAAGGGGGAACAGTCACTCTCAAAGCTATCATCAAGGAGAAAGGTATGACAAATCTAACATCCAATGTCACTACTGTAGCAAATTTGGGCATTATGCATCAGAATGTAGGAAAAAGCAATATGATTTGAACAAGAAAAAGGCACATTTCACAAATGAAAATCAGTCAAACACTAGTGAACAGGACACAATGTTCATAGCATGCAATGTAGCACAAGAAACTTCTAAAGAACTGTGGTTCTTAGATAGTGGGTGTAGTAACCATATGAGTTGTAAAAAGGAAATATTTTCAACGATGGATGATTCAATAAAATTAGAAGTTAAATTGGGCAATGATCAAAAAGTTTCAGTCATGGGCAAAGGGTCAATCAACATAAAAACAAAACAAGGCAAAGATAAACAAATTTTAGATGTTTACTATGTTCCTAGATTACAACACAACCTTATAAGCATTGGGCAATTAGTGCAAAAGGGTTATAGAGTACACTTTGATAATGGTGAATGTGTGATGCTAGACAAGAAACTAAGCAATAGGCTGATTGCAAGAGTAGAAATGACAAAGAACAAGATGTTCCCACTAAGAATTCAAAGTGGATTAATGATAGAGCCTCAAGGTTTGCAAAAGGTTGCTGAAATAGCTTTTAAAGCCTCATATAAAAATGAATCTTGGCTGTGGCATTTAAGACTTGGACATTTAAACTTCAAAGGATTACAACTGTTATACAAGAAGAAAATGGTTTATGGGTTGCCACAAATAGAGCCACTTAAAACCACATGTGAAAGTTGCATATTGGCAAAACAACATAGGAAGTCATTTCTGGTTGGGGAATCATATAGAGCAAAACAACCATTAGAGATAGTGCATTCAGACATTTGTGGACCTATGCAAACACCTTCCGTTAGTGGAAAACTTTATTTCATAACATTCATTGATGATTTCAGCAGAAAGGCATGGGTTTATTTTTTAAAGTACAAATCTGATACATTTGTTGTCTTCAAAGAATTCAAGGCAAAAGTTGAAAAAAAATGTGGATATCCTATCAAGACATTGAGAACTGATCAAGGTGGAGAGTATGTCTCAACTGAATTTCAGAATTTTTGCAAAGAAAATGGCATACATAAACAGTTTACAGCAAGGTACACACCTCAACAAAATGGGATAGCTGAGAGAAAGAATAGAACAGTCATGGAAATGGCACGTAGCATGATAAAGGCAAAACATTTACCAAATGAATATTGGGCTGAAGCTGTTGCATGTTTAGTCTATATTTTGAATAGGTGTCCAACAAAAGTCATGATAAATAAAACACCAGAAGAAGCTTGGAGTAAGAGAAAACATAACATTTCACATTTAAGAGTTTTTGGATGTGTGGCATATTCATTGATACCTCAAGAGTTGAGAAGGAAATTAGATGACAAAGGAGAAAAATGCATATTTGTGGGATATAGTGAACACTCAAAGGCATATAAGTTGTACAATCCTATTGCAAAAAAGCTAATAGTAAGTCGTGATGTTGAATTTGTTGAAGAAGAGGCATGGGATGGCAGCATTTACAAAATAAGTTCAAGCACACCTAGTGTGCTACAAGAGAATGAAGAGGATGAAATTCAGGCTGCAAATCCTCCTACACAAGCAAATGCACCTAGAACACCTTCAAGAGCTCCAAGCACTCCAAATCCCACTGCCCCAACAAATAATAATAGCAGCAAATCTTCTGATCCTACAATTGCATCTTTAAGGTCTAGGTCCATAAACACATCAAAGAAGACAAGAAGTCTTAGGGAGATTTATGATCAAACTCAAGAAGATGAAAGTGTTGATTTCTGTTGTGATTTTGCATTGTTAACACATGCTGATCCAATCTATTTTGAAGAAGCCATAAAAGAGGACAAATGGATTACAGCCATGGATGAAGAAATTCAGTCAATAGAAAAGAATGAAACATGGGATCTAGTTGAGCTTCCTAAAGGCAAGGACGTAATTGGAGTCAAGTGGATTTATAAGACAAAGTATGATGTTGATGAAAAAGTTGCAAAGCACAAGGCAAGATTAGTGGCAAAAGGTTTTACACAAAAGCCAGGTATAGATTTCAATGAAACATTTGCACCTATGGCAAGAATGGATACAATAAGAATGGTCCTATCAATTGCAGCCCAAAACAAATGAAAAGTTTATCAAATGGACATGAAATCAGCCTTCTTAAATAGAATTTTGGAAGAAGAGGTGTATGTAAGTCAACCACTTGGATATGAAATTCTAGGAGAAGAACATAAAGTATGCAGATTGAAAAAGGCATTATATGGTTTGAAACAAGCTCCTAGAGCATGGTACAACAGAATAGATTCTTATTTTTTAAATAATGGCTTTAGTAAATGTAGGAATGAACCTACCTTGTACATCAAGGTGAATGATGAAGGAAAAATTTTGATAGTCTATTTATATGTAGATGATTTGATATTCACAGGAGATATGGAAACTAACACATTCAAGGTAGCCATCAAAAAAGAATTTGATATGACTGATTTGGGTCTCATGAGATACTTTCTTGGCATGGAGGTAAGTCAAAATGATCAAGGAATCTTCATATGTCAAAGCAAGTATGCTAATGAGCTGTTGAAAAGATTTAAGATGACAAAAGTGAATCTAGCCCCTACACCAGTTGCATTGGGTCTAAAGCTTAGCAAGGATGATCAAGGTCCAAGTGTAGATCCAACTATATTCAAAAGATTAGTGGGCAGCCTCATGTATTTAACTGCCACAAGATCGGATATCATGTTTGGTGTTAGCCTTATTTCCAGATTCATGGAGAAACCAAAGGAGTCACATTTGAAAGCTGGAAAAAGAATTTTGAGATATATAGCTGGATCAAAGAATTTTGGAATTTTGTACACATTTTTAAATGATTATAAACTGATTGGTTATACAGACAGTGATTGGGGAGGTAGCATGGATTATAGAAAAAGCACTTCTGGATACATTTTTCATCTAGGTTCCGGAGCTATCTCTTGGGTGTCAAAGAAATAATCTATTGTTACTCTCTCATCAGCTGAAGCAGAGTATGTAGTAGTCACATCAGCATCTTGTCAAGCAGTTTGGTTGAGGAGAGTACTTTTAGATTTGGGGCATCATCAAGAAGAATCTATGAAAATTTATTGTGATAACAATTCTACAATTGCCTTATCCAAAAATCATGTATTCCATAAACGAAGCAAGCATATTGATACCAGATATCACTTCATCAGAGAATTGGTCAACAATGGTGACATTCATCTTCAATTTTGCAGGTCAAATGAACAGCTTGCTGATATATTCACAAAACCATTGGCAAAGAATGTGTTTGAACATCTTTGGGAAGAAATCGGCATTGCGGACATACTTATAAGTGAAGATTAAGGGGGAGTGTTGAAGAATGCGGATGCCTGTGGATGTGGAAGCCAGCAATGCAAAGTTCTTTAATCTTCCCTGTCTACAGCGCACTTTCCTCTCTTTTTGGCCGTACCATTTCTGTCTTGTCACATGATCGCAAGGATTCTCTCTCCTCCCTTGCGATCATGCGACTGCACCCCTTCTTTCCAGCTCTCTGCTTTACCTTCCCCTGCACCATTTATTTTTTTCTTTTTGCACTGCCTTTTCAGCCTTGTCGCATGATCGCAAGGCTAGCTTTCTGCTCTTGCAATCATGCGACTTGTTTTCTGCCGAGCGCATTTTGTGTTAACTTTAGCTTACTCTATTTTGTTTTTAAGTGCGCACTTGCGATCTCTTTATTTTCGCATGGGCCCCTTATCTTTCCCTTGTCGCATGATCGCATAACTGTTATACAGCTTCATGCAATCATGCGACCTCTTCTTGCAGTGCCCCATCAGCTGTCCGTCCTTTCTTCTGTCCCATCTCTGATGCAAAGTTTTGGGTTCCGTTTCAAGCGCGTGGGTCCCCTTGGTTATGCTCTTGTCGCATGATCGCATGAGCATTATTTTATTCATGCGATCATGCGACCACTCTCTCCTACGTTAGCATTTTTTTTCCGCCAACTACTGTATTTATTGCAGTGTATTTTATATAGTTTTTCGCTGACATTTTTTGGTTCATTCGGTCATTCTCCAGGCTTATCTAGATGCTTCCGAGGAGAATTTTTTGAAATCAAGAAAGGAATGTTTTTAGTTTTAGTTTGGTGTACTGAGATGCTACTCTGTCTCTGCAAGCAAGAAATGTAGGCGAAAGTTTGAGCATTCTAGCAGCTCTGTAAATTTGAAAATTTGGCATTAATATATATGAAGTTTTATTAAATCTTTATTTACTTTGTTTACTCTGTTCTTGCATTGTATGTGTTGGATCTTCCTCCATCAATGCTTTCTGGAAGGCTCTCCAATTTTTCGCAAAAGCTCAGACTTAACTGCTTCAGCTGTGATAGCTTGCCAATGCTGTCAGGAAGCTTGATTAAGATTTTACAACAAGCTAAGTTCAAGCCCTGCAGCTGTGACATGTTTCCTATGCCGTCAGGAAGGTATCTTAAATTCTCACAGTAACTCAAATTCAACTGTAGCAGTTGTGAGAGGTTGGAGATGGTGTTAGGAAGACAATCCAACTTCTGACATCCAGACAAATTCAAGGAGTGCAAATGTGACAAATGAGTAATGGTTTCAGGGAAGTTTTGTAAGGATCTGCAGTCAATCAAGTCCACAATCCTCAATTGCGATGTTACAGAGGTAGATTTCTTCTTCATTGCTGAAATTAAGTCCTTGAACAAATTTGAGCTATACATCGTGCTCGGAAAGGAACAAGAATCCATCTTTAGCCATCTCAAACTTGGAGGAAGATTGTCTATGCTATCTATTATGTGCCCACCCTCCAAATGAAGATAACGAAGATTAGATGTGCCCAACATTTTAAGATGCTGTGAATCACCTTTATAGAGACGAAGACCAGAGATATTGCTAACATTTTTGAATGAGCTACTTGACTGAGGAGTCTGCCATTGCCGAGTTTGCTCTTCTTCAGCAATGATTCGCCCCATATCTCGCACGAGGTCATGCATATTAAATATACGTTTCTCATCTATCTTAATCAGAAGCTTCATAGAAAGATTACTGATAGCGATGCGCACATTCTTGTACATGGATTTCCAGAAAACTATGGGAGAAGTTGTGCGTTGTCCAATAAAAAAGCAAGCAATGTCCAGAAATATTTCCTTTTCCTCAGCACTAAGACCACTATAACTGATCGAGTCTTTAAAAAATGTCTCTATTCATTGTAATGTTGTCAAGTGTTTCATTCCAGCAATCAATGTCACTGAAATCCTGCTTATCATACAAGAAGGCTCCAATGATTTCGAGAGAAAGAGGGTGCCCCTTGCAAGCCTCCACTATTCTTTTGGAGAGCTCTTCATAACCCGGAATTGGGGATGGTCTGAGGAAGGCGTGCCAACAAAACAACTGGAGCCCTACACTTTCCCCCAATCCAGTTATATCGAAAATGCATTCGGATGAGATGTGAGCAGCATTGAGAATGTGTCGATCTCTAGAAGTTATTATAAAAATGCTTCCAGGGCCCAGCCAATCCCCAGCCAAGGCGTCCAATTGCACGCGATCATCCAAGACGACAAGGGCACGGATTCCTCTTAAACGATCTGTCAACAAATATTTGCCCTTTTCCACACTTCAGTTCTTCTTCATAGTTGATCAAATCTTTGAGAATTTGCCCCTGCAATTTTGTAAGGCTAGTGCCGCGGACATTAAACAGGAAGGAAGCAGCATCGAAATCACCATAAACTTCATTGTACACGGCCTTTGCAATTCTGGTCTTCCCAATACCACCTATACCCCATATTCCAATTCAAACCACTGTTTGCGCTGAACACAGATGCAATTTCTGAATGAGATCTTTTTTCACGGTTTCTAATCCCACTGGATGTTTGGCAACTTGTAATGGCACCCTATCCAGTGTCTTTATAATGTCGTTCACCATTTTCTTCACTAGCTGAGCTTCGAAGCTGCATATTTTCTATCGTTTACAAATGTCAGTGTAATTGCGAAGTATATCCAGTTACTTTCATCCTTTACTGGCTTTTCTGTTAGCGAGCATTTCCAATGGTTTCGTGTATGAATTAATAAATAAAGGACTTATTGAATATTATTTGATTTCCCCATTTAAGTTTTCAGTGACTGGTTAGGAAGACTGACACGATACTACTAAGTTGTACCTATCAAGTAAATGCCACAGACAAGGACCCAACTTAATCCTTCAAATTATGGAGTGTTTTTCAAACATTTAGACGGTCTCACCTAGTTCAGAGTGGTGACTAGAGCCTAGAGTCTGCAAAACTATGCAAAACTATGTATTTATGGTAGTCTGTTTTGGTTCAATTGTTTAGGTTAGATTGTGTATATATTTTTTAGCATTAATGGTTAGAATTATATTTTATGATTCATCGTAAAGTATGATCTGAAATATTGATGCTAAAAAATATGCACACAATCTAATCTAAAATCTATTCAATTGTAATGTTAATGGATTGTGAAAATCTGATATCTATGTTTTGATTTAGCTAATATATTGTTTATCTGAAACATACAATTTCTTTCTAACATTTATTTATTTTTGTTTGGCCAATGAATTATCTCCTGTTATTCTTCGAGAGGGAAGATTATAAATGTTTGCTATACTTTTGACCCATCTAGAATAGCTGGAGAATCTTAAAGAAGATACAGAAATACCAATAAATATGGTGGGAACGAGTAAGGTTACAAATCTGCTGATCATCATTTTCTTGATCTTATCTCATGTGTATGTATGGAGGGAAACATAAGGTACAAAATTCATTTTATTCATCTGTGCGATTTATCCTTGATATTTTAAATTATTTTGAATATTTTACTATCTAATCTGGTTTATCATTCCATTTTTTTAATCAAAAATTGCTTTCAAGTGTTTTACTGTTTTCCGTGAAAGAAATAAAACAGAACACAAAGTAGAGATATAAGACTAAAAGTTACTTATATTTAATATATATTTCAAACAATAAACAATATTTGATTGCATATAAATCAAATTACCGAGTTGCTCCTCTTTCTTGTGCTCCTAAAGAGTAAAACCAGACCCGCCATTGCTACGGCAATAAACCTTCCTACTTCTACACTCTTATTCAAATACCCAGCAAATAAAACATTACTCTTGTTCAACGAATATGGCCAGCAAAGAGAGGCAAAAACCAATATATTTTGCATTTAGAACTGCACCTTATGAAGATCCAAACAAGGAGATTTCAATCAAAATTTTATGTATCACAGATAACCAGATTTAGAAGATATGGAATAGGAAGGAGGAAAACAAGAGCCTACGGAGGAGTAAGAAAGGGTGGTAGGAGTGATTACTTCTAACAAAAAGTCTTTCAAGCGTTTCGTCTGGAACCACTAAAATAGAACCAGTAAATAGCTAAATCCACACAACACAATTTCTGTGTTAATAAATTACCATTGTCTTTGAAATTTCTTTTTCTATCTGATAATTGTTATGAAAACTGATGCTGATCATGCAGACTATATGTCACCACCAAATATTTATGGAACCACTAAAATGGGAAGGTTTATAATGAAGTTTTCATTTTTCTGTTTTCTATTGTTTAAACTACATTAAGCAGCAGAGATGATATAACCAATTTAAGCTATAGTTTCTCGTAAAACTCTGCTGAGTTTTGTAAAACTCTTCTGAGGTCTGTATAGTTTTTATAATTATCCGGTATTTGTCTGGGCCTATTATTTTCATTAGATTGATGCTAGAAATGAATTTAAAAAGTTGCATTGCTTCCGCTAATCCTTTATCCAAGCTCTTAAATCAAATCTTACTGGTTTCAAATTTTAATCTGGTTTCATGGTATTTGACAGGAAATTAGACGACTGCTTGGGACTGCTTGTCAATCAAAGCATTCTTTGGCCAGTTAATCAACATTATTCACTTTTTGAGGTTGAAGTTCAGGAAGTTTGGAGTTCAACTCAAAGAATTCATGGGCACAAAAGATATACAAAGTTATTTTTTATTGGAACGGATTAATTTCTGGACTTGATTTTATTTAGTTGTGATGCAATTGAAAAAATAGATGTGTATCAGAATTCCACAGTTTGAAATTAATAATATATGTAGGGTGAAAATTTATAATCTTTTCCATCAGTGATATTTTTGATAGATGGCTATAGACTGTTAAAAACTATGCTGCAGTGCAATTCTTGTTAGTTTGAAGAACTTTGTCCAAATATGCAACACAATAATAGAAAAGGTAAATAATATATTTAATAACCAACAGTAAATAGCTAAATCCACACAACACAATCTCTTTGTGTTAATAAATTACCATTGTCTTTAAATTTTTTTTTCTATCTGATAATTGTTGTGAAACATGCAGTCACCTCCAAATCTTTAGTTTATCACCGCAATACATAGTTTACTTCAGATGCATGAAAGCAGATTAGTAGTTTCTTTTTTGATCTGCAACAATATATTGTGATCTGCAATTGTAATAAAATCAAATTCTATGTTTGTGTGAACATTCTTGCAATAATCAGGAAAATAGTGAATAATCAGGATCTCAAATGGACTAGAATTCTTAGAGCTAAATATTTATGCAACTTTAATAAAGAAGATATAGTCAGAATTAAAGAGTTCCCAAAAGGCTCGAGAATATGGAACTTCATAGCTAAGTCAAGACATATTATTGACAACAACATATCTTGGAATATCAAATATGGAAAGGAAGCGAGATTCTGGGAAGACTCTTGGGATGGACATCCAACCATCAATTCACAATTAGGCCCCAATCAGATCAGTCATATTTATACTTCATCCTGGGGACCATATCCTAGTGACTATATCATCCCTTCGTCCTCTGCTGCTATAGATGGTTCTTGGGAGTGGAAAGACTTCTCATCACTTCAATTAGATACAAGAGAGGTAGATAAGCTCAAAACATTGATCAAAGATAGGCCCTTTCTTCTCAAACAAGGAAAAGATGAAATCATTTAGAATGGGGCAAAATCAAGATCCTACAGTGTCAAAGAGGGTTACAATCTAATAGCCAAATCATTCACATCCAAAATAGAGGAGATCCCAGCACAATTATGTTGGAACAAGGTTGGACTCCCAAAAGCCGGGTTATTTATGTGGGCGGCATCCTAGGGTAGAATTTTAACTACAGATAAATTTATTAAGATGGGATATCAGGGCCCATCCAGATGCATAATGTATTTCAAGAATGAAGAGGACGTAAATCATCTATTATTATCTTGTCCCTTTGCTAAAGATTGTTGGTACTGGCTTTATTCAAGATTAGGATGGTCATCAGCTGGTGTAGGAGCACCTCTATGAGGACCCTCACCTTTTCATTTTGGTGTGTCTAATGCATGTAAATAGCAATAAGAGTCATTATGATGCTTGACTCCATTTTGGTTGTGTCTAGGCTAAGAGTTAGTCCTAGAGGTCTGCTTGTTTCCTTAAGTTTGTTTTGTCCTTTTACTTTAGCAAAGTGTTTATTTGGGGTCTATGGTTTTAGAAGTTATTGAGCAGTGGCTAGGTGAAGAAAATGAGTGCTTGATAAGCTCAAAATAGACTATTTGTCTTAAAGAACAAAATTGTGCAAGAAACTACAAGTTGCTAAAAAGTATCAAGCAACTTTAGCAATATTTTGTTTTTGTAATTGTCTACTCAACCAATAGACACACGAGACTAAAAATACCTAACATACACAAAAGGACAAATATTTTAATGCCTAAAAAATCCCTAATGTACACGTTGGAGAAGAAAACTTTGTGAAGTTGTGAAGTTGTGTATGGTACAGGCAGACTGGTTTTGTTTTTTTCTGGGTGTAACAGTCAATGTATGACTGATTTTATGTGAATACAGTGGAGTTTGATTGAGTTTGTGAAGGTTTTCATTGTATATTGGTGTTTAGACTCTTTTATGTGTGCATTAGTTTAGATTCTTGTACGTTTTGTTAGCTTATTTTATATATATCTTTGTGTGTTTAAATTCTGCCCAGTTGGAGGGCTTTGTGTTAATGGGCTTGTAACTTTCTTATCCACCGTGGGATTACCATGGAAATGTGGATTTTGTAAGTATAGACCCTATTGTACATTGTCTCAAATGCAGGGCCCTTGAGGAGAAAGAAAAACAATTGTTTGTTGATGCCCTAGGCGAGTTCAGCCTGAATCCGGCTAGGTTCAAGCAGCGTTCCAGAAGCTACAGCAGGAGTTTGAAAAAGAATCAAGGCTTGCCATTCGGAGGGAGTCTAAAGGGATGTTAGAAAGCCCTAAATCCAAAAGGAGGAGGTTTGGTAAGGTGCAGAAGGCTCTGATTTTTGCTAGAAGCTTGTACAGCCCACAAAACCCTTGAAATCCTCATATTTGGCCAAGTATGTTGTACAGCTTTTTGGGTAGCCGAAACCCCAAAAATCATTTATAGGGGATCATTATAAGCATTTTTTATTCTCACCAGGTTTGGTGAATCTCTAAGGGTTTTGCACAAGAGCTCTTACAAATCCGGGTGTAGGGCTAATTGGGCTAGTCTAGTAGCCCTATTTTCCAAAGGAACCCTTAGATCGGGTGCTTCCAAAACCTCAAGAATGCATGGGGAAAGTGTAATTGGACCTAAAAAGACATATGAAGCCTTGATTTCCTTTGTAGAAGTTTAGTAAGAAGCCAGGAGTCAAAAAAACCCTTTTTAGCCTATGTGAGAGGATAGTTGCGAGAAGGAAAAGCAAGAAGGTGTAAGAATGGAAATGTGAAACTTGGTGGGAAGGTTAGGCAGGTCAGGGGAAGTCCTTAGAAGGATAAGTAAGCCTAGAGACCTAATTGTAGTGTGAAGAAACACTGAGATCCTAGTGGAGGGTCAGGAGCATAGACAAGCTTGTCTATCCTAGCTTATCTCGTCATCAGCCCCCCCAAATAATTTACTCCAACTTTTGATATCATGGCCACAAATCATGGGAGGAAGTTTAATCAGTAATCTATGGATGATCTCTCCATGAATTCTGATTTGGGAGATTTGGAAAGAAAGGAATAGAAGATTATTCCAGGATAAATTTTTGAAATTTGAAACTATAATCAACAAATTGGAGGCAGCCATAGTTGAGGTAATGAATTCTCAAATCCAAACTCAATCAGCAAAACACAAATTCTTTACCAGTTGGGATGATCAGATGACAAAAAATTGGTTTGGGTTAAAAACTCCAATCACCATAGGCAGAGGAAATAGAAGAAATCAAGAAGTAAGGAAGGCATGTGTCTGGAAACCCCCCCCAATTG
Organism: Chamaecyparis obtusa; assembly: GCA_027943335.1. Classification (NCBI taxonomy): domain Eukaryota; kingdom Viridiplantae; phylum Streptophyta; class Pinopsida; order Cupressales; family Cupressaceae; genus Chamaecyparis; species Chamaecyparis obtusa. The sequence continues at coordinate 136,716 of BSBK01004619.1, read as the reverse complement.
GATGGTACAAATTAAATTTTAATGGAGCTTCTAAAGGTAACCCAAGCCCCTCAGGAGTGGGATGCATCATACGTTCTACAATTGGGAATGTGATTGCCAAATAAGCCATACCATTACCCAAAGATACCAACAATATGGCAGAATTTAGAGCACTATTGTCTGGATTGATACTAGCTCGGGAAGTAGGGATCTCAAAGCTTGAAATTGAGGGAGACTCACTGATTACCATCAATGCAATCAAAGTTAGATCAACCCCAAATTGGCATCTTATGGCAGTTTTAGAGGTAATCTTACAATTAATGGATAATTTTGAATCGAAAACCATTAACCATACTTTCAGAGAAGGAAACACTGAAGCGGATGAGCTGACTGACCTGGCAGCTAGAGGAACAAATTTGAAAATTCTATCCGACGTCAGCGGAGTTTCAACGGAGCTCATTGAATCTAACCACTAAATCAAAATGGTCAAATCAAGTCCTGATATATTTTTGCCTCAGAAGTTGACAGAATGGCTCCTTGTGGTGATAAGACGGACGTCTTTTCTCTTTGCGCATAGCAAGTGTAGGAGTTGAGAATATTAAATGAGGAGTTGGATTAGGACAAGAAGAGTAGATATCTATTGTACATCGAAGAGTGTCGGCGTCTGGACATGAGTTATCTTCTAGCATCGAAAACCTTGGTTGTTTTCGATCGGTCGCCTCTGCGCAGCTAAATCTCTGACACCAGCAAATCCTATATGCGCTACTGCGATTGTGTGGGGCCCAATTTTTATCATGTTAGTCGTCGCTAGGTCAGGGAATGAAGAAAGTCTTTCCAGTGAATGGGAGTTTTCCTTTTCTGCCAAAGCTCAAGGGTGGGGCCTGGTTTTCGGATAAGTCAGACAGTCTTCACATGTCAGAGCATCAATGGTGGTTGCTAATGCGCAAGGGATTTGTCAGAGCTATATGAAATCACACCGGCCGTTGATTCTTCTTTACAGTGTAGGGTTTCAAACTGTGGGTCCATGGTGACATGTATGCACAAATGGCACACCCCTATTGGCCGAAGGAAATAAAGAGGCGAAGTGTTGTCAACGGGGCTTGCGTTAGAGATTTTGATCGATGGCTGGCATATGATCGCATGGAATATTCTCTCCCCATGCGATCATGTACCCACCATTCGATTAGATGCTGTTGGAGTTATCTTCTAGCATCGAAAACCTTGGTTGTTTTCGGTCGTTCACCTCTACGTAGTTAAATCTCTGACACCAGTAATTCCTATGTGCACTGCTGTGATTGTGTGGGGCCAAATTTTTTATCATGTTAGTCGTCGCTAGGTTAGGGAATGAAGAAAGTCTATCCAGCGAATGGGAGTTTGCCTTTACTGCCAAAGCTCAAGGGTGGGGCTTGGTTTTCAGATAAGTCAGATGGTCTTCACATGTCAGAGCATCAAAGGTGGTCGTTAATGTGCAAGGGATTTGTCAGAGCTATGCGAAAACATGCCGGCCATTGATTCTTGTTTGTGGTGTAGGGTTTCAAACTGTGGGTCCATGGTGACATGTATGCATAAATGGCGCACCCCTATTGGCCAAAGGAAATAAAGAGGTGGAGTGTTGTCAGCGGGGCTTGCATTAGAGATTTTGATCAATGGCTAGCATGTGATCACATGGAATACTCTCTCCCCATGCGATCATGCACCCACCGTCTAATTAGATGTCGTTGGAGTTATCTTCTAGCATCAAAAACCTTGGTTGTTTTCGGTCGTTCACCTCTGCGCAGTTAAATCTCTGACACCAACAATTCCTATGTGTGCTACTGCGATTGTGTGGGGCCCAATTTTTTATCATGTTAGTCGTTGCTAGGTCAGGGAATGAAGAAAGTCTCTCCAGTGAATGGAAGTTTGCGTCTTCTGCCAAATCTCAAGGGTGGGGCCTGGTTTTCGGATAAGTCAGATGGTCTTCACATGTCAGAGCATCAACGATGGTCGCTAAAGTGTAAGGGATTTGTCAGAGCTATGCAAAATCATGCCAGTCGTTGATTCTTCTTTGCATTGTAGGGTTTCAAACTATGGGTCCATGGTGACATGTATGCATAAATGGAGCACCCCTATTGGCTGAAGGAAATTAAGAGGTGGAGTGTTGCTAGCGGGGCTTGTGTTAGAGATTTTGATCGACGACTGGTGTGTGATCGCATGGAATATTCTCTCCCTTTGTGAACATGCACCCACCGTCCGATTAGATGCCATGGGCTTGTCTTCAGCGGGACCGTGTGATGATTCCTCATCGAGGTGTCAAGTGGGGATTGGTTGAGCTGGTAGGGGATTATTGTGCCCACCATCCGATAAGGAAAATATGAGGTGGAGTGTTGTCAGCGGGGTTGGGGTAGAGATTTTGATCGACAACCGATGTTTGATCACATGGAATATTCTCTCCCCATGCGATCATGCACCCACCGTCCGATTAGATGTTGTTGGTTTGTCTGCAGTGGGACCATGTGATGATTCACCATCGAGGCGTCAGGTTGGGATTGGCTGAGCTGGTGAGGGAATGTTGACACATTGGGGGGCCCAGACTTTTCAGTTGGGTCACAGCATGGATGATCTGATGATGGGTGCATGTTTTGGTTGAGGCTTGAAGGTATACGCGAAGATGCGATGATCGTCGATCTTCCAGATGCAGGCCCAGTCAAAGTTCTCACTAGTTCGTGGATAAAGTGGGCATTAAGGTTGTGGTGAGGGCTGGAGGCTTGTCGCATGTTCGCATGAGCTAGTCTTGAGTTATGCGATCATGTGACAAGCCCTTTGTGGAAACTTTATGCGACGATGGTTAACGGTGGTAAAGGGCTATGGTGTGTCGTATGTTTGCATAGCCCTTTTCTTGGCTATCCGATCATGCGACAACTGATGAAAGACTCTGTTGCGGAATTAATGGTGGGTCAGTGTGTCGGGTCCTGCCGACATGTCCCTTTCTAATTGACCAGCAAGCACTGAGATGGATATGCATCACGGATCCCATAGCCAAGGGCAGGCAATGGTGGCGAAGGCTTATGGGGTGTTGCATGTTCGCATAAGCCATTTTCAAACTATGCGATCATGTGACAAACATCAAGGGAATGTCATGTGTATTTTGAATCTCAATAGCTTGATCTATGCTCTGGTATATTTTTCTATTTTAATATAATATTCGGCCTCAGCCCCTTATCGATCAAAAAAAAAAAAAACATTCTTTCACTGCTCTGTTTTCTCTGTTTCTTCCCCTGTTTTCAGATTGTGTTTTTAAATCTTCAATAATCATGCAGATTTTTTTTAATCTTTTAAATCTCAGCATGATTATAGAATAGTACATATGATTTTGCTGCAGTAGATAACAGTGACTACAATTTTGCAGAGTTTTGTTGAATAAGGCTAATCTCCATCTCATCAAATAAGGCATGGATACTTTAATTTAGTACCTAAGTTTCATAATAGAAAAATGAAAAGAAATTTAAAAACTGATAAATTTAGTGTTTCTTGATCCTTTAGGTTACTGAATCCCATAAATATTATTAAAATTCATTCAAACTTATGAGTTCTCTTATCCTTATCGATCCTTGTCCTTATTAAACTCTTTTATTATGGTATTTATTATTTCTAGAAGCCCATATGCAGCCCATGCTTAATATGGTTCTTTCAACAAAGATAGGTTCAATAGTTATATTTAGGAAATCATTTGGACTAAGGGGATTTGATTTTGAGCTATTAATTAAAATTGACACAAATCAAGGAGAAAATGAGGTAGATTACTAACCTTCTAGTCATATTCATGGACCAGCCGGAGCGACAACAGATCCTTGCAGGGCATTCTTCCACCCATCAATCTTCTCTCTTGAATGTCGATCTGGATGGCTATAATGCTTTTCAAATGATTTCTTGTAAGGGCTGGATTCTCCTTAAGGATATCTAACATGGGTCGGTTCCATTTCATAAAAGAGTGGAATGATCAACCCGGGGGATGCCAACATTAACATAGCCTCCTTGAGACACCATGTTGAGCCTGCATATCCTTCAGAAAATATAGGAATGCATATTGCACTGGTCTTAATTGCATTTTCTAGGCTTAAATAAATGATTTTTCCCTTCTTTGACTTGTGGCTGTCAAGAAACACATTCAATCCAGCTGCGGAAAGAGCTTGGAAGAGATGATCAACCAAAGTCTTTCTTACATCTTTTCCCCTGAAACTCAAAAACACATGAAATCTCTAACCATTTAATGAAATCTTTCTAGGGCTAGGTATGTAAGGCTTGAAGCCATCCATGTTAAGAGTCCCAATTGAAAGGAGCGATGCTCAGATACAGAAGCATGAAGGAAAAAACCCAACTATGCACAAGGAGTATAATACAAGGGATAGATTCCTCATTCCACAAATTTTCCACTAGTACATTTAACCTTAAATTTTGACTAAACAATTCAACCATCAAATAGAAATATTTTGGTTGGTCATATTATAGAGGGAAACTTTTGTTTTTTTTAATACATGCCCCGTGTTGGTCACAATTTCGACTAACACCATGTTAGTTGAAATTGCGACCAACACGGGCATAACATAAAGTAAAAAAAAAAAGTTTGAAACTTCATTTGAGCATTTCATTTCAACGCACGCAAAGGAGCCGGTAGAAGCTAAGGGTGAAGAGTTGAAGCAGAGAGTTAAGGTATGTCGAATCGATTTCCAATAAGAATTGATTGCTATATATAAACTATGGATTTAGGATTTATGAAAAGTTGGTTGAATTAGTTGTTTAGAATTCATATAAGTTCAAAATGGATAAAACCGTAAGCAATAGAAATACTCTATTTTCTGCAAAATTCATTCATCTTGAAGTCTCAATTTGATTATTCTGATGCATTAAAGGAATTGCAACATTTCTTTATTCAATCCATGCCATTTTCGAACGAGTCTCATTTTATATTGAAACTGTTGTTACCGTGCCAGTGGTCTATCTAATAGCATTTCTTATTTTAGTTTACTGTTATTGCAGTAGGAACTTAGAATAATGAGAACCATTCTAACCTAATAATGAGAACCATTCAAACTGTTGTTACACCAGTGGTCTATCTAATAATGAGAACCATTCTAACCATGGAATGTTAATTCTAACCTGTATTATTAGATCATTAACTGGAGTTGTGTGGAGTAAAGGTGATCACAGTTAAATAACAGTGAGAAAATACAATGAAATTGGATGCAATGTGTAGCAGTGGATGATCTGTTTGAATAAGGAAGGGTTTTTATGTTTGAAAACATTTTGTCATGTTGAATGAATGGTGATTCGATCACTAATTTGATGCAGGAGTGAGTTGTAACAGGAGATTGGGGAAGCCCTAGCAAACTAGGGTTTGGAGTCAAGATATGGGGGTTTTGGTGTTGCAGGGCCCATGAGTCTAATTGCTTGTGGATTTAACCATTTTGAGTCATTTTATAACTCTACTAAATTTTTGGTGGGATAAGGGAATGTGAGGAGAGTAGTTACTTTGAAAATTTGGTCATTTTCATGCATTAAAAACAGGGGTTCAGTCATGGTTAGGTGTGTTGGTCCAAAGTAACCCTATAAAATATTTTGGTATGGGATGCATCAAATGTCAATTTTTAGGTCAAATGTCCCTTCTAAGATCCCATAGGGATTTATGATGATTTCTTCGAAGAACTAACAACAAGAGACTTCCTTCTCTAAATTCTTGATCATTCTTGTGATGCACAATCTATGATACCTCCTTAAATGTTTATGTAATTGATTTAAGGGAAACATATATTTGTAATAATTATTCAAGGGATAATGTTTATGGATCTGGTTAAGTAATTATGCATATGTGATCTAAACCATACATCTATACTTGGTGCAATTCCTAATAATAATTATATTTTTACCATGCTTGTTCTCCTAGTCTATATATGGACAGCGACTGATGACATTGTTTGAGAAATATTACTATTGTATCAAATTGGGGAACCATCCCAGTAAGAAGAATGTATCCTATTGTATATCCCTCTATTACTGGTATATGTTTAAGGAGTGTTGATTGTCTTAATTGCTATATGTGAGATAGAATGCTACCAAGAAATAGTTTATGGATATTGCGATAACTAATGCCTCTTATTTGCATGAACACTATGATTAAATGTTGTGTATATTGACTTCGGGTGGCTGTAATGTCGCTTGGATATACTCTTAGAATTAAATTATTGATACCACTCTTTTATTATGATAGTCTTGATCACTATGTGATCTATAAGTAATGTATTGATACCAATTGTGTCTGGATAGGATTGGCTCTTATGCTATCTTGATGATTAAGGTGTTATTTTACTGGTCTTGATAAGGCTCTATGTTTAATGTGAATGATCTCTTTGATCCTTACCACTTGTCCGGTCTTCTTTGTGAGATGGAAGTATGTTCTGTCTAGTTTGGCTTTTGCAAATGCAAGGAAACTTGTATCGACTTGTTAGGATCCTCAATTGTATACAGGTTACCCGACATTCTGACTTGTACATTTTTATGGATGTCTCATAGCCAAAGGGGTTATTTCTCCTTCTGTGAATCCAAGCATATCCTCCCTTGAATAGACCAAGTAGGGATATGATTAAAGATAAGCTGCCTTTTTTCTTCTCTCTGCCTTCCCCCAAAATGTCCTTTTATCCCGTCAGCCTGTTACATATGCGGCAGGGATGATATTGCTTGCACTTGTCTATGTTGCTTGCTTTCGTGGAATTCCATTGCCCATTGTCAGGTTGATGCCGATAATATTTTTTGGTATGGGATGCATCAAATGTTAGTTTTTAGGTCATTAGGGGTCAATTTGAAGCATTTTTAGAAGCCTTAATTGGCTTAATTATTTTCCATCCACCCTCGAGCTTATATGTATGAACAGTCATTCGTGGAACATGAAACATCATCGATATGAAAGAAGGCTTTCATATTACCCAAGGTCAAAGTATAAGAACTAATTAAACATGAGAACACCATCTAATCATTGTTATATGTATGAAGATGATTTTGAAACAATCATGAGGACCAAGACAAATGATCCATCAATAATGCACAATCCATTAATGGGTATTTAGACATTAGTCTATTTTTTATATTTGAATCTACGTACAGGCATATGGCACATTGAACACATTAGGGAATTCTCTTGAATCTTAAGGATCAAGTTCCAATTAGTCATATTACGGGTCAAGTTCCAATTAGGCATAACCCTAAATAGACCAATTCAACAATAATGAGCCAGGATCAAAATAATAAGCATGCACGCAATACTCTTATAATGAGAAATGTAGTTTTACAATTAAATTCTAGATGTGCTCAATCTTAGATCCTTCCCTTTACATGGTTCATTTGAATTGGTGTTAAATCTTAAAATACAACCACCAAGCATGTAATTTGGAATGACTCACACTTCAGCCAACTCAATGAATAATATGAAAAAGACAACCAGATTTGAATTTTAAAATTTGGAGTTCAAATGCAAAGATGTAGAATAATCTAAATCAAACATCATTATAGTACATGACCATACATGCACTTCTTAAATTTGTATTTATTTGTGCTAATTCATTATTTTCTTAAAAATCATTATTTAGTCTTATTGTCATCCACAATAATCAAAGCAATAGTAATGTTGGAAAGGAAAATGAGGAGCCCATCATTATGCCTTTGAGTTTGATTACAACTTTCTTTGAGCACCAAAGAATGAGATCCAAAGAATTACTCGATTTCATCGACATTTGGCAATGGTCATCTTGATCACTGGTAGACATTCAGATTTAAGAAGGATTATCATTACTCCTTTTGATCTACTCATTGTCTTATTACTTCTTATCTTTACCTTACTGCATATTTGTATGACCAACTGATTTTCATTTCATATTATGTGTAACTATGCTTCTCCTTGATAACATTTCATCAATCCAGCAAAGCAATACACACAATTTTTTGATAAAATATACAGTAAAATATTTGTAACCAATACATCATCAAAGTCATTATGTAACTACATACTGTTGTAATAGAAAAATATATGAAAAAATAACAAATTTTTTTTTCTTAATCAAAGCACATATTTAAGAGACGGTTCATAAAGGGACTAATCTTATTCTTGCCTAGAACATCAAACAAGTACTTGTCAAGTTTGTGGTCAGATGAGCTAATCTCTTCTGAGTTACAAGACTGTTCCTTTAATCAACATTTAACATTTGAAAAATTCCTTTTATCTGCTGTTGACAAGAAGTATTTCAAAGTCTGCATTTGCCTCCTCAATGACATTCATTTCAGCCATTAGTTTGTTTAACTTGGCCAGGTTTTCTTCATGAATATGGACTTGTAGAGGCAATTTAACAGTTCAGGAAACTAAGAAATGAGTTGTCATTATGGTAAGCCACAAGAATGGTCTTGGGAGTATTATTGGAGGTGCTTAACTTTGGAAAGTTACCATGTTAATGTCATTAAAAAAATACAAAAAATTAAGGCCTACGAGATTTTATGATAATGTTCTATTTGAAATAGGGTGCTCAAGTTAACAATGAAATTAAAAAATCCATGCTTGTATTCATATGATACTCTTTACAACTATTTTTCTATCTATACACCCTCTATTGCTATTGTAATGGCAAAGCATCAGAACTGTCGATTTCTAAACTTTGATTTGGTATGATAAATGTCCCTTTCTGTTGAGAAAATTATAGGTGAGAAAATGGTTGTTCAGTAATGATTTGTATCTGCAGGTTGCAAACAAATCATCCTTCTTCCACCAATGAGGCATTCCATTCAAGAAAGACCATGTCTGATGATATCAACGCACAAAAAAATAGGGAGACAATTGCTAGACTGTGGTCTAACTTAAAAAGAAAAGGTCATGGAAAATGTTATTATCCTTGCAAAATTTGTAAGGGCTTAAAGACTCGAAGATATCTAATCAAAACAGCTGAGGAACATTGTAGGCAACATGGTCACATTGAAGGGGGAAATGAATTTCATCTATTGGTATGTATTTTAATAATTTATAAATAATTACATAAGACATGATTTGATGATGACATCATGGTCATGGTTAATATAAGGTCATCATTTTCATATAGGTCAACATCCTTGAGTTTCATGTTATGGACCATGACAATCCAGAGAATGTGGATTTCCAAATGAGGGAACATGGAGGTGTGAATATAGAAGTAGAAGGTAATGATACCATGGAAGAAGACCACGATGATCAAGATGATGGTGATGATGATGATGTTGATGCAGAGCTCGATGTACCTATACTTGAGAAGGCACATGAGCCCCTATATGAAGGCTCCGAAAAAAATCTTCTTACCATTGTATTGTTGTTGGTGAACTTAAAGGTTATGAATAGTTTATCCAATGTAGCAATGACACGTATGTTAAGGTATGTCATCTTTTTTCATTATTTTAGTCATAATTCCCTTATAATTAACATTGGGTGAATCATGTAGCAATTACTATTCTTTAAATTAACAAATTATATTTTTGGTCGTAGGTTGATAGGTTAGTGTTTGTTACCACCATCAAACATTCTACCTCACTCGTACCGAGAATTATCTGACAATATGAAAGATATTGGAATGGAGTATCAAATAATACATGCATGTCTAAATGATCATGTTATATATCATAAACAACATGAATTTGCAATAGAATGCCTTATTTGTCATATCAGTAGATATCAATCAGATCGAATAACAAAAAAGGTGCCTCGCAAGGTTCTTCGACATATTCCCATTATTCCACGTCTGCAATGATTATTCAAGTGCCATAGCTTGGCACAATTTATGGATTACCATGCATGCAATAGAAGTCAAGATGACATTATGCAAATGCCTACGGATGGTTTGGCATTTAAAAAAATAGAGGAAAAATGGCCACATTTTAAAGAAGAACCTCGTAATCTCAAGCTTTCATTGGCAGTGGACGGTGTCAATCCATTTGGAGAGACGAGATCTACTTACTCAGTGTGGCCTATTTTTGTTATCAATAATAACATTCCTCCTTGGTTGTCCATAAAGAGGGAGCACATAATGTTGGCACTGATTGTTCCAGGTATTTTTTGATTTAATGGTTATCTAAATTAATTTATTATTAATAATTCATCAAAATGGTCATAATAATTATGTAATGCTTTTGTTTATTCAACTAGGTAAGTACCAAGTTAAAGATATCAATGTATATATTGATCCCCTTATCAACGAGTTGATGGTGTTATAGAATGGGGTCACTATGTATGACATCTCTAGACCAATATGACAAAGACAATTTCAATTCCATGCAATGCTTGTATGGATAATACATGATGCCCCTGGGCTAACACATTTTTGTGGTATGTTTTCTTCTTAACACCTCTTTTTTGGTATGTTATAGTGCTAACACAAAGTTAACACATTTAATCCAATTATACATGATCTTGTAGGTCTTCAGACAAAGGGAAAATTTGCATGTCTAGTTTGTGGTCCAAAGATGAAATCTCGTCATTCAAAAAGTTTAAGAAAGCAGGTGTTCGATGAGAATAGACACTTTCTCCACAGAAATCATAAGTACCGAATTATTGAAAAACATCTTTTCAATGGGAAAGAAGAGACTACATCAAAGCCATGGAGAATGACACCTCGCCTATGGAAGTCGGCATACAATAAAATAAATCATCAAGGTAATGTCATTCCATCTGATGGTTTTTGTTTCAAATTTATATTTTGATATTGTGTTTTGTTTACTAATGATATAATTGATGCTTGTGAAGGTCATCAAGGCATCAATGACCAACTTCCAAAAGGACTAAAAGGTTATCCTACACAATTTACTAGGTTTCCATACTATGAGAAACTCCCAATCATCCATTTATTTGATCCTATGCATATTGGAAAGAGTGTAATAGAGACATTATGAAAAATCTTGGATGGAAGGCGTGACAAAGACCAAATTGTCAAAATTTGTAGTGACATTGAAGAATCCAACCATCCAATGAAAAATGTCATTCGATCAAATAACAATGGAGACCATATTGATACAAGTGCCCTTAGTTGGTTATTGTCAGAGCAGCATAGCAATGCTATAAAAGAAATCATAAAAAAAATACAATTTCCCACAGGATTTGTTGCGAACATAAACGATCTCATATTAAAGAAAAGTGAATTTGGGCCAGGGATGAAAACACATGATTGGCATACATTTATTAAGGTAATTCATGTTATTTTGTATTCACTATATATTTGTATACTGCATGTAGTTTTCATTGCATTCTTTTATAAAATATTGACAAGATCATTTTACAAATATTGCAGTACATTCTACCTCTAGCTCTCCCACACCACTTCGCCAACAGTGTCAAACAAGTTATATATGATCTTGGAAAATACATGAGGTGGTTGTCATCTAAAGAAATCAATAAAAAAGATATAAAATATTGGAAAAGAAAAATTCCTCTTCTTATATGTGAAATGCAAAAGTGTCTACCTTCAACTTTTTTCAATGCACAAGAACACTACCTCATACATCAAGTTGAGGAGATTGAATTGTGTGGACCTGTACCAACTAGGTCAATGTGGATGGTTGAGAGGCACTTGAAATTTTTGAAAGGCTTGGTTTGACAAAGAGCACATCTTGAGGGTTCTATGGTGGAGAGATATATGGTATACCAGACCATGGTGTACATTAGTGAATATCTTCCTAAGTTTGCAGCAAAGATCCATGTAGATCGTATTTGGGATCCCAACTCCATTAACAAATTAGAAGGGGAGTACTTGATGGGTAAAGGTAGATTGAGGAAAGTGAGAGGTAAATCTAAGATGTTATTGTAGTTAATTAATTCTTATAAATCTTCAATATAAGTTATTTATAATTGGAGTATTTTTTTTGATGCAGTTGGTCGAGAGTGGGATGCAATACATTTGTATATTGTGAACAATCTTGATTGGATGACGGTATGGATTGAACGATGTCAACAAAATAGTTTCTCATTAACATGGGAAGGTGTTGGTTCATTGGTTAGAGAAGCTCATCATAATGGAGATTCCAATGTTACACCAATGGTAATTGATCTAGCAGATGGTTTAAGAGGTGGAGAGGTACGTACAAATTTATTAATGATCATGACTCATATGTTTCATATCAACTCACGATGCAAATAATTTACACACACTTGAAAAATTACAGGTCAAGCATCACAAAGCTATGTACTATCATGGCCACAAATTTCACATAAAAAAGTTGGATGACACAAAGAAAACTTGTGATTCTAAGATAACTGCATTTTTTGAGGTCACCAATATATCATCTAGAAATGACATACATCCTCAACAATCTCAAAATCAATACTATGGCATCTTGGATGATATAATTGAGTGTGACTTTAACTCCTTCAAAGTAGTTCTATTCGTCGTCAAATGGTATAGGCTACGACTGAATCAAAATGATCCAGATAGAACTGTTATTCAACATGATAATGGATTTAAAATGATTAATACAAGGTCATTTGAGTCAGTTGGAGATGAGCCTTATGTTCTTCCAAGCCAATGTGAGCAAGTGTTTTACTCAGAAGTTTCACATAAATAGGGTCGGTCATTTGTTGTTAGACATGATCCAAGAGGAAGACCAATAAAGTATAATGTTATGGAAGAAGAAGCTATTAAAGATGATGAAGAAGCAGATGATGATGATGATGATGATGATGATGATGATGATGATGATGATGATGATGATGATGATGATGGTGATGGTGATCATGGCGATGATGATGATGGTGATGGTGATGATGGCGACGATGATGGTGATGATGGCGATGATGATGATGGTGATGATGATGATAATGATGATGATGATGATGATGATGATGATGATGATGATGGTGATGATGATGATGATGATGATGATGATGATGATGATGATGATGATGATGATGATGATGATGAATAAGATGATCAATGACATAATTGAAATGATCAATGAAATGATTGACATGATTTATTACTTTCAATTATAATGATTACATATTTATTGAGTTTAATTTTAATGATTACAACATATGTGATTTATAATTACCAATGTTTTGCTTACGATGCTCAATTAATTTCTACTGATACATGTCTATATTGTGTTTGATTATCTCCTTTTTTGCAAATAGGCAATTGACTACAGACATCGTCACCCCTTCTGTTGACGATCATGCATTCCATATATAAGGTAAATTTGTTCATGTTTACGATATTGCATATTGTTCATGTTGTCTTTTAAGTTATTTGTAGCATATGTATCATGTAATTTTTAGCTAACTTAAGATAAATGATTAACATATGCAGGAAATTTAACCCCTTTTGCATGGATCGTGCATAGTGACATGGATCAGCAGGTATAAGTCAATAAATAGACATAATTTTCTTATATTCTTCTTGTTTATCACTGAGCACGTATGTTATAAATAGACATTATATAATCATATAATGTATATATAGACAAAGAAGAGCTATATAGAAATATAATTATATAATCACTTTCAACTTAGTACATTTTATATCTCTCACGTATAGACAAAGAAGAACCGTACGTATAGGTCACGACTTGATTATTCTATATATATTATTTAAATATTATCAAAATTCTATTTGAAGTGGGGACGTGACAATATCTCATTTGATGGATTGCAGGACCCACCAAATAGGTACTTGTTAGATCTATCTACATCGAATGAGGGAAATGAGGGAATGCTAGATGAAACTTCTACATGTAGTACGACTAAAATAGGGAGATCAACTAAAGGTCAAAAGATTAGAAAAAAATTTGATAAACGCATGCAATTTTTCCTTGCTAATGGAGGGTCATGTTCTTATGATGATGAGACCAAAGGAGACATCAAGGTTCTCTTTTGGTACACACACATTGAGAAAGAATGGGTACCCAATGAGCTACCTCCAATTAACACTAGTTTTTGTGTTAATGAGAGGATATATCGCATTGCTCCATCCTTATTACATGGTTTGGGCCAATTTTCCATGGATGGGATAAAGGTATGTTACAACAAAGTTGTTGAATTGTTCAAGTATGTCGGTCCATGTTACAATTACAATGATTGGATTCAAATTGTTCAATATAAAAAAAGTATGCGTAGGTATGAACTATCAACTAATTATATACAAAGGAAAGAAAATGATTAAAGTAAAAGATTTGCAATGTACATTGATGGGAGACCAAAAGAAACAGGTAATATTGTAGGTTTTATAAATAGTACGTGACCTTCCTCAAATAATAAGCAACCCAATTGCATATTTGAGGTGCATGAGGGGAATCAAGTTTTTGTATGTGTGATAAAATCAATAAGTGCAGGGGAAGAACTACTAATAGATTACCATTTAAATTGCATAGATACAAATAAAGTTACTATCATGAGGGTGGTAAGTACTATATACCATTTTATTAATAAGTTTTTTTTGCTAAGTCTATTGCTTTCAGTTCACTGAAGTTTTTATATTTAATCTTTGTCATAGGACGATATGGATCCCACACATGATAGAGACCACAAGGATGCTCCTCCCACCCATTCTTTAGCAAGGGTAAACCTTATTGAAATTGCACAAATTAGATAGTTGAAAAATGTTATATTATTACATTATTTTATTTACAGTTTGGAGTTTTTATGATAGTTTTACTGATATTCCTGTCACAATTTGATGTTCAAGATAGGGGAAAAGCACCTGGAGTAACTATAGAGGCAATAGCTACCCCTTCTGATGATGATATCGTAGAAATGCCTAATGTAACAATTATGTTGAAGAAAAAAATAAAAAAAATAAATTTAGAAATAATGAGAATTTTGGATGAAGCAAATATTCCAACCAAGGAGATGATGAAGAGGCTATTTGAATTGAGAGCACAAGCACGTCGTTATGAAGTAAGCAGTAATGAATCTTTAGTTATAACAAAAGTTCAATAAAGGTTTATATTTTATACTCTTTTATGTTGTGAAGTAAAATATGTAATATGTGTTCTTGTTACACGAATTTTTGGCAACTAATCCAGAACCTGGTCAAGGACAATGTGGTGAGGCTAGTACTAGCAGAGCTCCAACCGCCTCAGGTAAAATAATCCTTTAGTTGACAAGTTATAAGGAATTTTTTCTTTGGAACATTCAAAAACTTCTTAAGTTAACTCTTACTTTTATTATTTCAGAATGTCTTTGCTAACAATGTATTGTTCAGGTCATCAAGTGCAGGAGACTCCTCCTAGGAGGTCGACGGACATCCATTCGAGATTGCCGAGTGCAATGTCGACAACAAGGAGCATGCAAACATCGACTCCTTCACGGTTTATGGTAGCTGGTAAATCCTTGTTTTACTATATTTGGTTTTGTGTTAATTATGATTTGATAATTTGTAATTTAATCTTGGGTGCATCACATAGTGGATTTTTTTTTGGAGTAGGAGATACATCGGCGGCACCGTCTGGTATGCTAGATATAGATCAGAGTACATGTATTGGTGATAATTCACCATCATTTCCTGGATCTACCTGTGTTTCTAGCACAAGAGTTATGCAGATGTCATTGTTGATTGACAATAATGAATCGCCTTTAAAATGTTCTAAGCTTCCACGTACTTTAAATAATTAATTTTTATATTGTAATATGCATTTACCTATTCATAACAAGTTTTGGATTGATTATCCCATGACATTTTTTGCAGGAAATGATACATTTTATAAGAAGCTTTATGACCTCGCACTGCATATATTCGGGCCCACCATACGTACAAGGTGGAACATCATAAGTGAACTAACTTTATCCCACTATTTTTTTTCATATCATTAATTTGTAGAGTATTTTTCCTTTCATTTGGGTCTTTTCTTTTACTAGATATATCTAACAATTTTGTGGTTTTTTCTTAAAAGGTGGAACTTGCAAGAAAAAAAATTAAAATATTAGCTCGTTAAAGATTTAGAGCATGAGTTTGGTAATAATATTTTTAATGAGAAGAAAATTTTAGAAAGAGCTTGCAAACATCTTAAGACTGTGAGGGACTCATATAGAAAGAGTCTCGTCCAGAACCCAAAGTACGAGCATCCTCCCTTTATTTCAATGAGGGATTGGAATGAGTTCATTTTGGATGCAAAGGAGAAAGGGGATGCTCAAGGAGGAATTACACCAGCAAATGCAAGAAGGTATGCAATAGTATTAACTACTAGTACAATATAATAATGCACTAATTAGTGATATTTATATCTATATCATCTAACATATTTCAAAATTTTCATAGGTTGTAGGACACATCAATGGCAACAAAGGCCAGGATGCAAAAGATTGGGCAACACAGACTTGGCTCTGGTGGATATTCAAAAATTAAAGCAAGAATTGTAAGTAGCAGTAAATGAATTGTAGAGAAAATTTATTTATAAAATGCAAATAATTTTGTTTAATCAAAAAATGCAGGGCTCTGATTTTAATTTAGAGGCCATGGAAGAACACCAAAAAATTGCCTTCAAGGAAGGCTATCAAGTTGTGGCTGAACATCTACGGCAAGCTTCCACTTGCCCAACCGAAGAGTCTCCTGCATCATGTGCACAGGTAAATATGCCAAAAAATATATTAGAAATTGAATACTTGAGCAACAATCTATTTGATAATAATCTGCATGACATTGCAATGCAGCCTCTTAATCATGACACAGATCATACGCCGCATCATGAAGCCCCTGATGTGCATTGTACTATCCATGGAGGTGCTCATTTGCTATTTAAAACTAATTATGTAATTATTAATACAATTTAACATCTTAAATTGAACTTGGTGTAACCTTTTTGTGTATATTTTAGAGGATACAGAATCATGTCATCCTAAATGAGTGCCGGAGGATGTTCAGACTAATCACCATGTAGATCATGTGGCACATTCAAGTAAAGAAAATCTATGTTTTGTTTTTTTAAATTAATTTTTTGATTTATAGTTCTTTTACTTAAATAAATACTTGTAATTCACTAATACAAAATGGTGTGAATTTAACTCATGAAGTAGTTGTTATTGCAGCGAACCCCCCTTTGGCACAACAACCTTGTGTTCCTGAACAGATGAGGAGGAGACATGCATTGAAATTAGAATCAGTAGAGGAGGGGAATGAGGACATTGATCTTCCTCTTAGAAATTACATGATTAAATAAAATAGCAAGAAACCCAAAAAGAAATGATTGTAATTAACATTTTTTGCTAATGAAGGAATGTTGTCTTAATGGATGTAATTTTGTACAAGCAATGTTGATGAATGATGTGTTAGTGAATTCTTCATGAATGTTGTATGTTAATGAATTTTATGTGTTAATGAATTATTCATGAATGTTATGTGTTAATGAATTTTGTGTTAATGAATTATTCATGAATGTTGTGTGTTAATGAATTTTATGTGTTAATGAATGTTATCATGTGATTATAATGATTGAATGTTATATTTCAAAAATGGATGAATGAATGAATGTTATTAAATGTTAATGGGGAATTTAGAGTGATGTTGGGGGGGGGAGGGGCCAAATGAGCTTCCACCTTCACGTGGTTGGCCTTGTTTAGTAGAGAATATTAAACTATTCTCGAAATCAAGTGAAGCTCAAACTTTAAAGACAAGCTTAGAGTTAATAGTGACAATCAATTAGCAAGTTGAAATGAAGTTCTTCGTTATGTTGGTGTCCAAAATGACGCTTATCCTCTAAAAGGCTGCCAGTACATCCTCAGATAGATTTTAGGGGTGGTTAGCTCCAAAATTTAATGAGGTCTTAGGATAACCGGACCAACTCTAGCGACAAGACTGCCCTCTTCTGCTTCTGGCTCTACAAAACCAAGGTGGGTGCACCTAACCCAGTATAAACTATACTTCACACACCAAAGAATGGGTTTGAATAACAGATAAATGGATAGCAAGAAAGTACTAAATATTAACCACACACTCATTGACTCTCCATTTTTATGGGGTAGAACCTTACACAACCAAATGCTGAAAACTTAAGGAATGGTTCTTAATTTATGTGTTTGAATCATAACAACTAAATCAGGATAGGTTAGCAAGGAAATATTTATCTAGGCCAGTGCCTCATCCATTGGGCAACATTTCTTAGACAAACTACACACACACACACCATAAATATACCCAAGATTCAAAGCCATAAACACATTTACAATCTCCTCTACTACTTATAGAATATCCCTACGTAGACAAGAGATAAATTTAGGTCCCATCTGGAGCATCATTTAATCTAATCCTGGACTAGAACTCAAGATTGAAGACCTATACACAAATTTTTATGCAATGAACTGGAAAATTCAAAATTCATCTACGTTGACACAAGGGAGAGATGAGAATCATGTGCCTCCATTAAGTATAAAGAATCCTCAAGTGTGTACAGTCAATCCAAAGGAACCCTGCTTTCAAACTATAGCTTAGACCATCAACTTTCTTTCAATTACCAAAAAATCAAGACAAGTCATTATCATTCAGACTAAGAAGAGGACTCACAACCCAAAAGTTTGAATACCTGACTCCCAATAACCTCAAATGATCACAGAAATCCCTTTATACTAAGGTTACAATGCAAGCGTAATGATCATTTCCAACTCAAAAATTCAAAATCACCTAACCCCACCGAGGAATTAACACAGACATGATAGGGGTCAAGCTGCAGCATGCAAGCTCAAAATAGTCTAATCAACCAGCTACAAACACTTCTCGAGCCAAGATTGTAATCATTCTTGATGGTACAAATCCCTCTGCAATTGATCGTCAAGTACCCTGGACCACACTGGAGCGGTGGAGAAAATTAGTCTACCAACTCTGGCCTCTTCTGTCATCAATTTCGGTCCTTTCCAGTCGCTAGAAACTTTCACAGAGATTCAAAAGTGAAGGCAAACAGTCACAATGCACTCGTGGGCTTCATGTTTTTAACCATACAACACCTCGGGTTAACTCCACAATGGCGACACCAAACAGTTGTCGCATGATCACATAGCCCAGAAATGGGCTATGAAAACATGCGACATGCCATTTCCCATTACCACTGACGCCACCGCTTGCCACAAAAGAGTTTGTCACATGTTCACAAGCCAAAAAACTAGCTCACGCGAACATGTGACAAGCTACTACCATGCACCCTGTCGGCTGTTATGTCACCACCGAGATACCCTAGCCTAGGCCCATGTTCAACCTATCATCCTGCCAGCTCAGACCAAACAGAGATCACCACAACACCACCCACCAACGGGACCACCAAACAAA
The DNA here is from genome assembly GCA_027943335.1 of Chamaecyparis obtusa. Lineage (NCBI taxonomy): Eukaryota > Viridiplantae > Streptophyta > Pinopsida > Cupressales > Cupressaceae > Chamaecyparis > Chamaecyparis obtusa. Next base: position 117,466 of record BSBK01004619.1, on the reverse strand, counting down.
TACAGACGGGCCCCAACACATGTGGCACCTTGTCGCATGATCACATAGATCAAAGATGGGCTATGTGAACATGCGACAACCCACAGACCGTCGACGCTACTGCTGCCACAAAGTAGTAGTCCCACCAAGCATATCCACCACAGCACCGTGGACATGCATCAATCGGTCGCATGATCACATAGCCAAAAATTGGGCTATGCGATCATGTGACAGCCAACCCCAGGCTGCCACATCACTGCCTCTAACAGTGGGCCCACTGAAAACCTATCGACATCCAATTGGATGGTGGGCGCATGATCGCATGGGGCTAGAATATTCCATGCGATCAAACATTGACCATAGATAAAAATCGCTATCACAAGCCCCGCTGACATATCTGACAAGTCACTGCCACATGGACAAATTGGAAATGAGATTTACCTTTTCAAGGATCGAATGGTTGTCGCAACTTTGCATAACCCTGACCAAAACTTCACACTTTAATGACAACCGTTGATGCTTTGACATGTCAGGACCCTCTGACAAATCCAGAAACTAGGTCCCACCATCCATCGCACTTGCGCATTAAGGAAAAGTAGACTACCAGGTAGCTGAACAGGACTGGGACCCACACGGCTAGGTGGCAAGCGGTCACATGATCGCATGTCAGAAAAGTCTAACATGCGGCCATGCGACAACCAATCAAGAAGATTTTGGACCCACCATCCAGTCGGACTTGCGCAGTTAAGACCGAGGTCAAAAACACACAAAGTTTTTGGCACCAAGAGACAAGTGCACAAAGCTAGAAGGCAAAGGTCGTAAACAATGAGGGTTTTCGGCAAAAAGATCAAAAACAGACAGGAATATCGAGAGCCAAAAGATAGAAGGGAAGCCAAAAACATCATGGGTTTTCAAAAACACTATGGGTTTTCGACACTGGCAGAATTTTAAAAATGTTTCCCGCAGACCTTAGGACTTGAAAAATTCCCTAGGCTTTGTGAATTAGCAGACGTGACTTGGGCTAAAGCAAGGTGACACATGAAGAACACAGGGTAGGAGCGCACACCATGAAACACTAAGGAATCTCATCACAAGTCAAGACTATGATTGCAGGCATGGCAGGACAGCATAACAAAGCTTGCAAGGAAAAGGCCATTTTCCTAGGATTTTGCAATGACTGGAAAATGGACTAACAGCGGCTCTAGTTGGGGACATGTATCTCTTGCAGATACAATGAGAAAACATAATCTACTGGAAGAGCAGACCACAAAATTTCAGACCAAAAACAACCCTAAGAGACCTAGGGAAGAATCCTAACTACTGCTCATGGAAAAATATACTTCAAGAGAAGTAAAACTTTAGGAATTGTCCATGAACATGCAATTCCAAAGTGCCACTAGTTAGATCTTTCAGAATATATGAATCAACAACCCATTTACTTTCAATGAGATAAGGACCCAACCAAATAGGATCAAACTTACCATGCCTTCCCTTATCCTCTAATCTGGCGTTCCACATTAGAATGAGATCACCAGCCCCAAAAATCCTTTGAGTGGCTCTTTTATCAAGTAAGCTCTTACATTGTGTCTGAAGTGTTTCATTTCTTTCATGTGCATCTCTTCTTACCTCCTCCAACTAGATTAAATCATCCATCCTTAGTCTCATTTCATCATCTAAGTCTTCATCATATGCCTGGATGAATTTATACATTTGCAATAGATTGTTTTGAGGTAACCTAGCTCCAATCCCATAGACTAGATCAAATGGGGCACAACCTATGGCCTTCTTGATGGTCACTCTGTCAGCCCACAATGCCCACCAAATTCTTGAGTCCTGCGATTTTTTATTCCTGTCCAATACTCTTTTGAGGATCTTTATCAAGTTTTTATTATTGGATTCAGCCTAGCCATTTCCCTGTGGGTGATATGGGGAAGAGAATGAAATGTGTATCCCATAATTCTTACAAAAATCATCAAACTCTTGAGATCTAAAACACATCGCATTGTCTACCACTATTGTTTCTGGACATCCAAACCTAGTGAGAATATTCTCCATCATGAAATCAATAACAACTTTACTAGTGGCCCTCCTAGTGGGAATAGCTTCAACCCATTTAGTGAAATAGTTTGTTGCCACTAATATGTAGGAATGCCCACCACTAGACTTGTTTGGAATCTCACCTATGAAATCAATACCCCATTACTAGAAAGGGGCCTGAACTGAGACTGGTTTGAGTGGTAAATTTCCACTAAATTTTAGCTTACCTACAAACCTCTGGCATGCATCACACTTCCTTACAAACTGATGTGTGTCTTTAAAAAATGTAGGCCACCAAAATCCAGATCTAAGGATCTTGTGGGCTGTGGTCTTTTCCATGTAGTGTCCTCCACATACACCTTGAAGCATTGATTCTAACAAAGACTTAGACCTTTCCTGGTCTACACACTTTAGCAATACACCTTCATTTCTTTTCCACCATAACTCACCATGTATAATGGCATATCTCACAGATTGTAGCCTGATAGTCCTTTTCTTATTTTCACTCATGTTAGGGGGAAGAAACAATTTTTGCAAGTAATTGATGACATCCCTGTACCAATCACAACAGTCCAAATCACAAACATATGGCCTTTCTTCCTTCTCTAACATGTTCACATGGTTTGCAACCAAATTACTCTATGCCATCAACTTTGCAAGACCAAGGCCTCTTACCAATTTTGTAATCTGAATATCTATATTGAATTCTTGGATCCTGTTGATCCATCTACATCTCTTACCTGAGACCTCTTGTTGCACTAGAATATCCTTGACAATAGCATTAGGAACATAAGAAACCACCCTAGCTCCCACAAGATAACACCTAAAAGCCTTGACTTCTTTGACTAGGGCATAAGCCTGCTTCTCAACTATATCATACTTTAGTTCTACTGCATGTAAGGATTTGCTGAAAAAGGATATGGGTTGTTCATACCCTTCTGAATTCTTTTGTAATAAGACAAATGCAATTGTATGATAAGAAGTAAAAGAGAAAATTTGCATGGGTTTACCATAACCGGGGGTCCTTAAAACAAGGGCATCCTTGATGGCCTGTTTGATATTCTTGAAAGACTCATTTGCTTCTTCATTCCATTCTACTTTTGCATTTTTCTTCAACATTCCAGAGATGGAAATACAAATTTCTGCAAAGTTAGTAACAAACCTTCTTAGAAAATTTACTTGCCCAAAGAAAGATTGTACTCCTTTAACATTCCTTGGTGGTGAAAGCTTTTCTATTTCCATAACCCTTTCAGGATCAATTCTCACTCTATCCTTGGACACAACATGTCCTAAGAGCTTGCCTTCCACCACACCAAAAAAACATTTCTTTGGATTCAAAGAAATTCCGTATTCCAGAGCTCTAATAAAAATCTTTTCAAGATGCTCACAGTACTGATCCTTCTTTTCTGAATATGCCGTGAGATCATCCTGATATACCACTAAAAACTTATTTATGAAATCAGCAAAGGCCACATCCATAGCTCTCTGGAAAGTAGCTCCTGCATTTGTCAAGCCAAAAGGCATCCTAACATACACATATGTTCCCCAAGGAGTAGTGAATGCAGTCTTGAATTGTTCTAACTCCTTGACCATGACCTGATTATACCCAGAGAAACCATCCATCATTGACATCAACTCCGATCCAGTGACTCTTTGTAGCATGTTTTCCATATTAGGGAGACCATAGTTGTCTTTCAAAGAATTGACATTCAGATTTCTAAAATCAACACACAACCTAATGTCACCATTCTTTTTCCTGACTGGAACCAAATTTGACACCCAAGTAGAATGTCTGACAGGCTTGATAATGCCAGCATCCATCATCTATTTAAGTTCATCTTGCATTTTTGGTGCCAAATTAGGGTTCACAGGCCTTAATTTCTTCCTAAAAGGTTTAGTCCCTTCCTTTAATGGTATCTCATGTTGAAAGAGATATACTCTATATGCCTTCAAATCTTCATAAGACCATGCAAAGACATGTCTAAATTTTTTGAGAAGATCAATCAGATTTCTTCTAGTTCGTTGAGATAAACATTTACCTATGTAAACATTCCTTGGTTCTTGGCTTGTCCCTAGATTCACCTCCTCCAAATCACTTACCGTATCAGCAAGTCTAGCTACACAAGCCCTCCCTTTATTATCAAATTCTCTCTCAAGAGAAACCAATCCCCTTGGGATCCTATTTGACTTCAATTGCAGTACTTCCTTCCCAAGGACATTCTCTTTTCCATCTTTGTTGTCTACATAGGTACTGAAATCCATTTCCTGACCATCAAAGTGAGACTCACACTGCAAGAACCTCAATATATCCTAATCATCAAAAAATACTTGCCAATTCTCAACATTATTTGGGATAGAAGGCCTGAACTTGCACTCAATTCTAGATATTCCTGCAAAGGTAACATCCTCTGGCCTTAAGGCTATGTTTGCTAGTAAATTTGCCATCTTGTTTTGGCTTCTATCCACCCAATCAATTCCAAAAGCATTGAAACACTCAATTTCATCCCATATAGCATTTCTATATTGTTTCAACCTTTGATTCTTAGATGCATACTTTGATCTAATCTGAGATACTATTAACTCAGAATCACCAATCACCCTAGGATGTTTGATCCCATGTTTTGATGCTTTTCTCAAACCAATCAATAGGGCCTCATATTCAACAACATTGTTTGTGTGAGAAAATAGGAGAGTGAAAGAAAACTTAAAAGTCTTACCACTTGGGGATATTAATAACACTCCTACTCCAGCACCTTCCTTAGAATTTTCTCCATCAAAATATAATGTCCATAAGACATTACCCTCTGCCATGTTACTCTCATCATCAGCCAAAAGGATAGGCCTGACCTTCTCTTGCATCTCATTCCTTTGGACTTGGAATGAGCCAATGTCAATGTCAACAAAACAATTCATGCTATCCTTTTCATTTTCCTCAATCATATGTAGGGTCATGGCTTCCCTTGACACCTTCACACCCTCTCCTTCAATGTCAAAAGTGGCAAAGGACAAGTCACATTGAATACTTCCTCCCATGGAGGCACTCCACTTTCTAGATAACAACATTCCGTATTGAGGAGGAATGTCAACTACAAGAACACTCATAGTCAACTGTTTGTTTGGAAATACAACTAGTTTATAAGGCAAAGCCTTGATGGTACCAATAACTAGCACTTCTCTTGAGTCCATAGCTTGGCATCTCCCATGAGGTGTGTCAACCTTTAGTCCTAATGATTTCATGATCTTTACAGGCATGATAGTGTTTGATGCTCCAGAATAAATCATGCAGTTCTTCAACATTTTACCATTAATAACAAGAGACAAGAAGAAAGGATCAACTGTCCCTACTGCATTGTTTACAATATTTATATCCAAGAAGATTTGAGGGATCTCAGAAAAAATTTCTTCACTCTTACTATTGGGTGTGTCTTCCAAGGAAGCCACATGTTTGTCATTTCTACTCACTTCTTGGATTCCTATAGAAGAAACACCATTTACCCAATTTAAGGCCTTGACCTTGTGTTCTTCTATTCTCATCATTTCCAACAGTGGAACCTTAATAGTGATCTATGAAAGCAATTTAGACATATCAATTGGAACATACTTTTGGTTATTCATGTCTTCCTCAAAAATAGTGACAACCTTATCCTTTATCAGATCAGACTTGTTCTTGAGAGAAGATTTTTCTCCATTTTGAGAAATAGGGACCACAACATCTGATGTTTTTGCTTTATTCCCAGGTGTTGTAGCAGGCATAATTTTCCTTTTTACCTTCACTTGGTTAGTATCATCGGCACCCTTGCCCCTTTCTTCATGTTGTTGTACACTATTTTCTATCCTCTTGATGAACATACTGCCTGGCTTACTAGTTGCATTTCCAATTGTCCTATTCCTCAAGTTATAATTGCTTCTAGCTTGAGTAACCATGTCTGCAATGATTTGAGCAATTTCTTCATCTGAGGGCCTTCTTAAAGAAACTTTCTCCTCACCCCTCATTGTACCACATCCAACATCATCAAACTCTTCTTCTTCTTCATCAGTAGAGTCAGCTTCATCCCACGCATGTGAAGAAGTCATACCACATCCTTCCTTATAATACTGCTCCTCACCTTCTTGATTATTAGGTAAATTCAAAGCAATGACACAATGCTCTAGACTATGAGGAGATTGACAAACAACACACCATGGAACCTCATTAGCTAAATTCACTGAATTTCTCTGCAAAGGATCAGGGATCCTTCCATTAGGTCTTTCTTGCTTGGTTGGGAGAATGGGCTTGCCATCTTTCCACTAAGTGTTGTAAGGGTAATTTTGTATTCTTGGCTGTCTGCTAAAATTGTTTGGAGCTGACCTCTCCATAGTCATAGCTCTATTGTTTCCCTTTTCTCCAAGCTTTAAACATTCCAAAGCCTTTAAAATTTGTTTTAGATTGCCATCCTCTTTGGGTTTAGAGTCAACAGACCTTCCCATTTCTTTCTTACTCTGCATTTGAGGCCTGCAATCATCTCTTCTTCCTATCTTTCCTGATATTATTCTATTGCTCTCTATGTTGATGGCCGATTTGTAAGCTTCCCTAAGGTATCTGAGGTTCTTGTCCCTCAAGAGGTAACCCATTTTTGCATCAAAGGCAAGTATGTCACAACACATACCCTGTCATCTAGTCTGATAACTACAAGAGCCTATGCATAGCCTTTTGGAATCTTATATTAAATTCAAGGACCTCTTCATTTTGATTCTTCTTTATGTTATTGAATTCATTTAGGATAAAACCCTCATTAGTCTTATCACCATAGTGTTCCTTGAAATAGTTTTTAAATTCATTCCGTGACCCTATACTAGCACGGGGTAACCCTCTAAACCAATCCCTAGCATCCTCAATCAGGGATTGTACAAATAGCTTCATTATAACATCATCAGGCTCTACATTATAATCATCTATTACATCTATGGAATGTTTTAGATTTTCTTCACATGTGATGACATTATTTCCAGTAAATTTAGGAAGCTTCTTTCTAATTTCATCAGGGATTGCATTAGGATAACCAAGAATACCAAAGAAGACAAGTTGTTTGTACCTTTCATAAATAGGAGCTCCATGCAGTGGTTCCAATCCTTGAGATGTAGACATCCTTGTGTTTGAACCATTAGGAACTCTAGCAGCACCCGACACACCATTTTCTTGAGCTTCATTGTTACCATGAGTTCCACCTTGTCCCAAAAAGGAAGCAACAATATTTGAAGGTCCTGAAGCATGCTTGAGAAAATCAATCTTTTTTCTGATTTTTGCAGCAAAAGCCTCCAACTCTGCTTTCTCTAGTTCTTTATCCAATATTTCTTTCTTCCTTCTAGCTATCTCCAAATCTGAATCTAATCTCAGTCCAGGATCTGATGTCCTATCCATAGTAACTTGTTCACTAATTTGAATCCCAACAGCCTTCTGTTTGCCTTTATCTCTTGGTCTAGTTTCTTCACATATTTTTTGAACAATACGCTGTTCGTCTACTCCTTCAGGCTCTGGGACAGAATTAATTGCCTCTAAATCTAGTAACTACCTCTTTAGCTAATCAGCCCTTATCATGGCTTGTCTTACTTTATCTTCTTTATCCTTTTCTCTTTGCTGCCTAATGGCAAGCTGTTCTTGAAATCTTCTTTCTAGTTCATAGACCTCCTCAAAGATCTCTTCTGATTCAGGGAGTGTGGTCTCTGACTCATCATCTCCCACTTGAAACTCTTCCTCATACTGGTTCAATCCCAAGTCAACAGCCTCTTCATAATCTGAATTATTTTCTTCCTGACTAGGCCTAGCTTGGATTTCTTGTCTGGTATCTTTCTTATTTCTCCAAGTATGAGAAACACCTCTTCTCTTCTTTCCTCCCCTTGTCTGACTAGGCCCAGAAGTGCCTGGAATGCCTTCTTCCATTATATCTTCAAGATGCTTCTTTCTTCGAGACCTGGTACCTCTATAACTCATCCTGCAAAATAAATACTGACTAGCACTACTTCAGAGATGTTTGAATCACCACCCAAGTGTATTGGGAATATCACAATATAGTTTCTTCACTCTAGAAATATTCAAATGAGTTAGAGAGACAAGGGACAAGAACAACCCTGTTTCTTCCAATGATGACCTACTGGTTAAGATGAACATGTCTAACACTTCCCCAGTAGAGTCACCATCTTGTTGGTGTCCAAAATGATGCTTATGCTCTAAAAGGCTGCCAGTACATCCTCAGATAGATTTTAGGGGTGGTTAGCCCCAAAATTTAATGAGGTCTTAGGATAACTAGACCAACTCTAGGGACAAGACTGCTCTCTTCTGCTTCTGGCTCTGCAAAACCAAGGTGGGTGCACCTAACCCAATATAAACTATACTTCACACACCAAAGACTGGGTTTGAATAAAAAATAAATGGACAGCAAGAAAGTATTGAATATTAACCACACACTCATTGACTCTCCATTTTTATGGGGTAAAACCTTACACAACCAAATGCTAAAAACTTAAGGAATGGTTCTTAATTTATGTGTTTGAATCATAACAACCAAATCAGGATAGGTCAGCAAGGAAATATTTATCTAGGCCAGTGCCTCATCCATTGGGCAAGATTCCTTAGACAGACTACACACACACACCAGAAATATACCTAAGATTCAAAGCCATAAAAACATTTACAATCTCCTCTACTACTTACAGAATATCCCTACATAGACAAGAGATAAATTTAGGTCCCATTTGGAGCATCATTTAATCTAATCCTAGACTAGAACTCAAGATTGAAGACCTATACACAAATTGTTATGCAATGAACTGGAAAATTCAAAATTCATCTACATTGACACAAGGGAGAGATGAGAATCATGTGCCTACATTAAGTATAAAGAATCCTCAAGTGTGTACAGTCAATCCAAAGGAACCCTGCTTGCAAACTGCAGCTTAGACCTTCAACTTTCTTTCAATTGCCAAAAAATCAAGACAAGTCATTATCATTCAGACTAAGAAGAGGACTCAAAACCCAAAAGTTTGAATATCTAACTCCCAATAACCTCAAATGATCACAGAAATCCCTTTAAACTAGGATTACAATGCAAGCGTAACGATCATTTCCAACTCAAAAATTCAAAATCACCTAACCCCACTGAGGAATTAACACAGACATGACAAGGGTCAAGCCCCAGCATGCAAGCTCAAAATAGTCTAATCAACCAGCTGCAAACACTTCTTGAGCCAAGATTGTAATCATTCTTCATGGTACAAATCCCTCTACAATCAACCGTCAAGCACCCTGGACCACATTGGAGCGGTGGAGAAAATCAGTCTACCAACTCTGGCCTTTTTTGTCATCAATTTCGGTCCTTTCCAGTCACTGGAAACATTCACAGAGATTCAAAAGTGAAGGCAAATGGTCACAATGCACTCACGGGCTTCATGTTTTTAACCATCCAACACCTCAGGTTAACTCCACAATGGCGATGCCAAACAGTTGTCGCATGATTGCATAGCCTAGAAATGGGCTATGCGAACATGCGACATGCCATTTCCCATTACTGCTGACACCGCCGCTTGCCACAAAAGAGTTTGTCACATGTTCACAAGCTATAAAATTGGCTCACGTGAACATGTGACAACCTGCTACCATGCACCCTGCCGGCTATTATGTCACCGCCGAGATACCCTAGCCTAGGTGCGTTCAACCTATCATCTTGCCATCTCAGACCAAATGGAGATCACCATGACACCACCTACCAATGAGACCACCAAACAAATATAGATGGGCCCTAGCACATGTGGCACCTTGTCGCATGATCGCATAGCTCAGAAATGGGCTATGCGAACATGCGACAACCCGTAGACCATCGCCGCTACCGCTACCACAAAGTAGTGGTCCCACCAAGCATATCCACCTCAGCATCGTGGACACGCGTCAACCAGTCACATGATCACATAGCCAAAAACTGGGCTATGTGATCATGCGATAGCCAACCCCAGGCTGCCACATCACTACCTCTAACAGCGGGCCCACTGCATACAAAACCCGTTGGCATCCAATCAGACGGTGGGGGCATGATCGCATGGGGCTAGAATATTCTATGTGATCACACACTGAATGTAGATTAAAATCACTATCACAAGCCCCACCGACATATCTGACAAGTCACCACCACATGGACCAATTGGAAATGAGCTTTACCTTTTCAAGGATCAGACGGTTGTCGCAACTTCGCATAACCCTGACAAAACCTTTGCACTTTAATGACAATCATTGATACTCCAACCCATCAGGACCCTCTGACCAATCCAGAAACTAGGTCCCACCATCCATCGCACTTGCGCACTAAGGCAAAGTAGACCGCCAGGCAGCTGAACATGACTAGGACCCACACGGTTAGGTGGCAAGCGGTCGCATGATCGCATGTCAAAAAAGTCTGACATGCGGCCATGCGACAACCAATTGGGAAGATTCTAGACCAACCATCTAGTCGGACTTGTGCAGTTAAGACCGAGGTTGAAAACACACAAAGTTTTCGGCACCAAGAGACAAGTGCACAAAGCTGGAAGGCAAAGGTCAAAAACAATGAGGGTTTTCGGCAAAAGATTGAAAACACATAGGAATATCGACAAATCGAAAGATAGCAGGGAAGCTAAAAGCATCATGGGTTTTTAAAAACACTGTGGGTTTTGGACACTGTGGCAGAATTTTAAAAATGTTTCCCGCAGACCTTAGGACTTGAAAAATTCCCTGGGCTTTGCGAATTAGTAGACGTGACTTGGGCTGAAGCAAGGTGACACATGAAGAACACAGGGCAGGAGCGCACACCATGAAACACTAAGGAATCTCATCGCAAGTCAAGACTATGATTGCAGGCACGACAAGACAACATAACAAAGCTTTCAGGGAAAAGGCCATTTTCCTGGGATTTTGCAATGACTGGAAAACAGACTAACATGTTACAGGTACCTTTTTAGTTTTTAAAGCACAATGTCATCTTTTAATATTGTGTAGTTTTTTTCTTAAGTCAAAGTATTATTTTACTATAAGAACATAATTTATGACCATTTTAGTAACTATTCTAACATCGCTTTATGACAAATCCTATTTTGGCAAAGATGGCGATAAGTGGTGTTGTCTCTTCCTTGGGAGATTGGATTGCATAGTTTTGTATCTCAAAATCATTTGCATGTGGCAGAAATGCATACTTACAACCATTTCATTCTACATTTAAAAACATTGATGACACTCTAGACACAAAATAATGCTCATGTTGTTGACTTGACAGTGCTATGAAGGCAAACCAATTTTTGAATTTGATTGAACCCAGATGTTCAGATTTGGTCTCCTTGGATTTAGTCTTCATGGTTCTTTGTCTCATTATTACTATCATCCTAGTGAGGTAACACCTTTGCCTTCTTTCTTAGTCTCTTACAGTTCATACTTGTTTAATTTGAATAATTTTTTAGTTTCTTGCAAAAAGGGTATGACAAACAAATATGGTTATACAGGCTTTATTTCCTTTACTTGAACTTGATGTTATGATTTATCATTTGACATCTTAATATTTTGATGTTGAACTTGAAGCATATGATGATACGATGGTATGATCACGATGCTATGATTACAAGCTTATAATGGTGTTTTTTTTGTTTATATGATATTATGTGACTTCTAATCTAGATTCATGCTTATAGCCTATATCCATTCATAATGTTTCTCCAAATCATCCCTTTGTTGCTGCATCTTTGCTATCAATTTGTCTGCCATCTTCTATTGAGATTATGGAGATAAGTAAGATCAAGGTTCATGAACTTCTAGAGCTTACTTTCTCCATGTGGACCTTGTGTGAGTAGACATGCAAAATTTGAAGAAGGATTTAGATGAGCAACTCCAATACCACTAGGATTTGATAGACAATAACGAGGTGCTCTGATGCTATTGACTTGAGGCAAAGTTGTGCTTGAAGGACAACACACTCAAATGAATTCACATTTTTTATAAACAAAAATGAATATCATCTCCCTAAAATCCCCTTTATTTCCCTTTGCATGGGTGAGCTTTGATACTACAAAAAAGAATTATATTGACCTCAAGTTCACTGTTTTAGTGATTTTCATTTTATCTATTCAAGCCATATACACTTTTGGAAGCATCTTGCTTAGATTTGAGTCAAGATAGATAATTTTTGTTCACCTATTGAAGTGACTAGGGTTACTCTAATTATTTGATTTGAAGCTACAGGCAGCGTATATGCTTCCTGTCAATTTTGAAGAAGTGGCAACTGGGATTCTGAAGATTATGAATAATTTGGCTCACTTGAATCTTACTGTTGTACAAAGTATGTTGGTGAGTTGTGTACTATTTTGAGTAACTAATCAACTAAAATATTCAATGTTTCTTTACTCTTCTAAAGACATTTATTTACCATCTTGCATAAATTATCTTCTTTATTATTTTGATTTGATTATTTCATCACCATTTAACATATTTTAATAGCTATCATCAATTAAATATTATTAGGCTTCCATGTATACTAGTCAATTAAAGGATTCAATATGCATGATTTGAAATAGTTTTTTTTTTAATTATTATAGTGTAAAGAAACATTCTGATGTAGAGGTGGTGCATGGTATCCATCTTCATCATATCAGACAGTAAATCCATTCCACTTTGTAATAACTTCTTTACCTCAATGTCCCTCCATGACTTGTATCCCAAGTGTACCTAGTTCCTCCTAGACACCATATCTTCACCCAAAGCCCCAACCTTTGTTCTAACTTCATGAAACACCTCCATATAGCCTATCTACCATGTTTCATCAACCCATTAAGTCTGGATCACTCATCTTCTATCCAACACTCACAATCAGTCCTTGAAGCTAGTAGCCCTCACCAGTCATTAATTGACTTTTCCTCCAACTTTCCCCAAACAACTAAGGAAAATAATACATGATTCTGATACCCTTTTGGGATCTTTAAATCCTCTAAAATTTTTACCCTATGCTCCTTTGGACCATACCCAAGATCCAATACCCCTAGCCTATCCTCACTAGGCCTAATTCTCCATTTTTACAAAGCAACCCCTAACTCCACTTGCTCCCATGAATCCAAATACTAAAATAGTCTTTCTAGAGGTTGAGAAATAATGGATTCCAAACTTACAAGGTTCTACCCTTCACCCAACTCATTTTCCACCAAACCCTTGGTTCTAGGGTCACTAATCTAGGGCATGTTCAACAAGACCTCTAAACTCACTCCCAAATTAAAACAATAGCACAAACACTTCATAAATGATCCCCCCATACACATTCCATCACCAAATCTCCACTTCCATGGATCAAATCACTTTCATAATGACTGGTGTCTCAAACTGGGCTTAGTCTCCATCAACAAACAACCAACTTTTGTGGTTCTTCCAACAAATCTGCACTCCACTGCATACAATTCAGTTAGCATAGCTTAGTTAATTTAGTTTCTTTATTCTGCATTGCATTTCCCATAAGTCTTAAATTATATTTAGTCTATTAGTGTCATTGATTGCCTTAGCTCACCAAAGTGCTAGTAGAAGTGAGGTGGTGTTGGGCCGATTCATCTTTGAGATTTCAATCTTGAGGGTGGTAAATTCCCTTCTCCACAAGCACAAAAGATAAGACACTACCTCAATGAACAAGCAGCAGACAAGACCTACAGATATAAACCTCATCAACTCACAACAACTGGATTATGAATTAGAAAAAAATGCTTTTAAAGTTGAAATACTCTTAAAGTTGGCGTTGCAACAAGCACTCACCCAACAATGACAAGTCATGGCTTAAATACTCAAATAACTCACCCTTCCGAAGCTATTGTTCAAGGATAGTTCAATATGGTTGACCCGTTGAAATGCTTACTATAACTATCGTGGATTGATGAACAAGTTATCACCAATGAACCAAAGTTTGATTAACCTATAAAATTGATTTGGCAGCTTGTTATAGACATTGCAATGCTAATTGTAATGTATATAAAATAACCTGATTGAATGAGTTGATTTCATTTGGAATGATATTGATGTCTCTTTAATATGCTACAAAAGGATGTGAATATGAAAGACTGCAACTCTTCACTAATCCTTAGTAAATCAAACCACTTAGCAATTAATTATTTAACTCTTGGCAATCACGATTCACACCTTTTATGTTAATTGGTGCTTAATGCATTATTTCATCATCTTATCTTTTGCACGTGATTAACTCAATAACTTCTCCTTTGATCGGTGATTATGGAGATTTTATGCTTTATGCTTATGTCGATCTTGATTAAGTATATGTATCACTTGATGTTAACTCATAACCTCATTAATATAACAAGTCACTCTTATGGAAATATTGATATATGGATTGCAATATGCTATTGGTAATCTTTGTGATATATTGTTGTTATTAATATCAAGATCATCTGCTTGTTATCTCATAACTATTTTGTATTCATGGTTTAGTTGTTTTGATTCAAGTCTTGAACCCATGAACAAAAGAGTAGCACTTATATTTAAGACATAGTTGATTACTTGGTTTTCTAATGTACCATTCATGTATGAAAGTGGTGTTGTCAATGGTACCATGCTTACTTTTTCACTCTTATCAACAATGACATACAATCTTTTCTCTTGATATCAAATGATCCGTCTTGCTATTTATTGTGAAGTCTTATAAATAAGATGACTTTCATAGATATGATATTAGTTCAACTTTGATTTCCTTGATGCTATTCTTATTCATATTTGCTGCCAATTACTTACATGGTTCATAAAACATCCTTCAATATTGACTAACTATTTGTAACTATTTAATGCTATGTACAATTGATACTTCTACTTCCTAACTAACTTGAAAGTGTCCCAAGTCTGCCTCACCTGGTCCAAAACATGTGTTTTATGCTTGTTTGGTTTCATGGATATGATGGAGACATCACAATTTAGAAAACTAAACTAAGACCTGAATGCAAACTTTTTGATGCTAATAGGTAAGTCCCAAAATATTAATCAGATTTTGTTTCACTAGCTTATATTACAGCTACAACAAAATAGATGCAATCAGGAATACTTCAGATTTTTAGACCAGTACTAGTCATTCATTAAAACCATCTAATAATCTAGATAAATAAACAACTATTGTTTGAACTTAAGTTTGTAAATATATGGTTCAAACAAATCTCATCAAATATCAATATCAACAAATTCTAAATGGCTTTGAGAAGCAAGAAACCATGCTAACATTCATGCTACATTTGACATTGCAATGCTAATTATAGACAACCAATATATTCAACTAAAAGTAGGAATATATTGAAAATGGTGTACCACATTTTTTTTTAAACAAAAGTTTGGATTGTTTGCAATTTTGACCTTTACACAATACTATTTTCGACTAGAATGCTATACATTCGACGGTGGGTTGATCACAATTTTGACCTTTACACAGTACTATTTCGACTAGAATGCTATACATTCGACGGTCTCTTCGACGAATGAGGGTGGATAATTCGAGGACATAAAGGTCGACATTTTGACCTTCACACCAATTGACTTCGACAAGGTGATGGTGTTATTCTTCTAGTTCGAAGGGATTGTTTCAGTGCATAATTTGATGACTTATCTGGTCGAAATTACGACTATTATTCACCATGTAGAAAATTTGATGAAATAAGATCGACGACAGTTTTAGTTGTCTATTCAACCAATTGTTGTAGAAAATTCAACCAATGCTCGTCAAAATTTAGGGTAAAATTTACTAGTGTTCATTATTTATGAAATTGGTCAAATTGTTTTAAGATTAGATTAGGCGATAATTTTTTATCGATAAGTGAGTGTGGTTCACTCATAATTAAAAAAAAAAAAACTCATCAACTCAGAGATTAATTCACAAATAGTTTAACCAAATAGAAAGGATGTAAATAATTTTTTGATGAATAGTGCCTTTTCTATTAATTGAATATAAAAGTTACATATTCACAAAAAGGGGTCGGCACATAGAAATCACCCTGCGAAATTCCACTCGACAGAAGTCAGAAACAGTAACAGAAACTAGAAACTATTCATAAAAAAAAGCATAAAGTCATCAAGCTGCAAGAGCAGTGCTAGTAGATGGAGGAGGATCTCTATCAGCAGAACCCAAACATCATTGGGATTGACAGGGGGGTCAGGAATCGACCCACCATCATTTAAAAAAATAAATTAATCACTCTGATGAGAAGTTAGTTAACACCACATAGTTTATCCTAGAATTTTTTAATAATTTTTTGATGAATGTATGATTTTTTATGAATTTTTGAAGAGGACACATCAGGAAAATGTGAAATTTGTGCGTAATCCCCCTATAAATCATTGAAAGCTAAGCGAAAATAAATTATTTTTTTTAAAAGTGTGTAAAATGGAGTCTAGTTTCTAAAAAAGTAAATGGTTTCTTGAAATCCCATAAACAAGCCAAAATCTAAGCCCAAAATACTACACATTCACTTTTGACAAAAATCAGACATACTTACAAAATAAATTATAGATGAAAAGATTAGCATCATTATAATTCAAGAAAAATTATATGTTTAGATAGCCAAAAGAGAGATCTAGAACATCATGTCATCTAATTTTTTCTTTGTCTTACCACATGCAAACCTAACGGGGAACACACACAAAAAAATGTGAATTTTTTTTATGTCTATTGGAAAACATGTCTCAGACCTATTTGAATATTTTAAGCCTTTGGGTTGAATGCCTAAGGAAAGTCCAAGTCTTAAGCTTGGTGCATCCCAAAGCATTTAAAATGGTGCATGCCCTATAGGGCGTACACCCTATATATGTGAAAATGTTTGTTGCATTCGGTGCGATATTTTACTTTTCATATTTTACATAGGGTGTGCACCCTATAGGGCATATACCAAATAGGACATACATCAAATGTAAGAATAGGAAAGAGAGAGAGAGAGAGAGAGAGAGAGAGAGAGAGAGAGAGAGAGAGAGAGAAGAGGGAGTGTGATGTACTTGACGACAATTTTAGTTGTATGGTACCCTTGAAGTGCTTCCTCCCTTGCCAAATCCCTCACGTGTGGTCCAATGTGGTAGTTGCACAACCCAAAAATTCTAGTGTATGGTGCTATGTTATACCTGTACAATCCAAACACTCTTTCGTATGGTCCTCTTGTCCTTTTTACCCGAAGCTTAACTTCTTTCCTTGTATAGTAGCGAGGCAGATCTTTGGTTTGTGGTAGAGGATGGTTGTACGGCCTTGCGTACAATCCCAAGCCTTCTCCATATGGTGACTTCATTGCATGCACGAGCTAACTTCTCTCTCTCACCTGCATGGTCAAGATGTCATATGGTAGTAGTATGGTGTGGAGGATCCAACCGTGTGCAACAGCTCTTTTTACTTCATCTAGTGTAACCACCACTTAGAGAGCTATGTATGGTCTATAGATTGGGTGAGTGTAAAAGATACTCAATCTATAATTGCCAGAATATGACAAAGATCAACACAAAAGAAATGATAATTGGATAGATAAATAACTTATGTGTTCAAATAATAAGAGATTTGGAGAATAGGTAGAATAGGGGGTATGTGTAGGATCATGGTATACCAAGCTATGACATTTAGTGGAAATGAAAAATCAACAAATCAGGGTTAGTCAACTTGACATAAAAAATCAAGAACAAGTGATGCAGAGCAAGTGGGGATAAAAAAATTTGATCCAATATATTGTCAACCTCTCAATGTTCCTTGATTCTCCTTGTGACTCCAATATGTCAACTAAGGAGCTCGACTCTCACCAAGGCCCACAATGATCTAGGGGTCCCTACTCACCCAAACCAACCAGATCAAATTAATTTCAAAATTCCAAATGCCCAACTCTTAGATAGACTCCCAACGCTAACCTAAAGGCTTAAATCCCTTGTAGGTCAATAGTGACTATTTTTTAGACTTTCAACCAAAACTTTCCAAATGATTGGAGAAAACAATAATGGAT
Organism: Chamaecyparis obtusa; assembly: GCA_027943335.1. Lineage (NCBI taxonomy): Eukaryota > Viridiplantae > Streptophyta > Pinopsida > Cupressales > Cupressaceae > Chamaecyparis > Chamaecyparis obtusa. Next base: position 99,472 of record BSBK01004619.1, on the reverse strand, counting down.
TTAGACACCCATTTGGCTTCTTCATAACATATCCAAAACTCAGTAGCAGATGTTTTAAACCAAATCCTCTTATTACCCAAATGTGATTGATTTTAAGGGCTAATTACCCCACTTTCACAAAGCAACCCTATTAGATACTCAACCTATGATCTTGGCTCTTTCAACAAAGTTCTAAAATAACTTCAATTAAAGGAATATGCAACTAATTTGACCCTATAGTCTATCTAGACACAAAATCCCCAAATTGCTCTTTAAAACCCCTTAAAACCAAGGCATGCTCAATGTCGACCCTCCAAATACTATTTCAACCCAAAAATGGTTGATTCACCATCCATAGGAAATTCCCTAATGGATTCTAACATAAAATGATGCCCTCCTTTGGGTGGATCTCTTGTTGCTATACCTTAGCCTCAAATTCAGTGTTCCTTCAACACAATAACATGGTGATCACCAACTTCCATTCACTTCTCTGCACATAAAAAGTTTATTAATGTATTATACATGTCATAATAAGGTCATTCCATGAGGATCAGTCATTTTGTATTCATGGAATGACCAATATCCCTTAGGAACAATCATGCCTTTTATAGAGTAACTTAAATCCCAGAGTTTGTCAGCAATTATGTTGAGAAATTAGAATGAAAAAGAACTTTAAAACATCTGCACTATTTCAATAGATGATTATTTATATCCCACAACTCATTTGGAATGCATATAAGTATGGAAATCAAACTATCATAAGAGAAATTGTAGAATTTAGTTACTTATATTGTTCCAAAACACAACGGTTCATACATTTGTTGTTTCATCTATACTATGTCATCCTTATGCCTTGACTAGGCTATATAAGGTGTCTTACAACTTCCCAAACTAATTAAAATTGTTTGGAACTCATTAGACCTCAAAAAAAACACTAAACACCATTTCCCACCTAATTGTAACTAGCCGTTACATTTTGAATATTCAAATTTGTAAGTTTTTTATTCTAATGAAAGAACTGACTTTAAAACTCCCCTAATGATCATTTATGGATCCAATCAAGCTGCCTAACTATCCTAAATTCCTTTGAGGCTCCTATGAATCCTAGGCACATTAAATCCATAATTAGGTCCCATGGTCCTATCAGGACTATTAGGACATTTTACACTTTTATTTATATCATTATAATCAAATGCCATTATAGGTTTTAAAATATTCAAATTATGTCCCTTGGACCCATGAGAGACTCCATCATGCTCCCTTGGTTTCTTTATTGTATTCATGCCCTTAGTTGACCCTACACCATACTCCCCTTTTGGAAAAGAACTTTTGACACAAAAGGTCAAGGGTCTTCTCTTCACACCTCCTAGCTTTTTTGAAGGAGTTTTGCAACTTTGTCTTCCCTTAGACATCTGTTTCAATAATAACTCTTCATCTCCTCTCTGAGAACTTGAAGAAACTTTGTGAGAAACATAAAAGGAAGACATGATATGCATATGATCACTTGACTTTTTTTTGAGATAGTCATCTTCAAATTGGGTGTGTTACTTCTTCTGCATTTTAGGTTGCAAAATACCCCTCCCACTGCCCTCTATGGAAATACATTTATACCCTTCATTGGTGAATCAATAGGAAACCATAGTGTGCCCACTACTCGTCCTCTTTGAACCACCTCACTCTTCCATTTTGCCACTTTTCTTTCTCTGTCATCTTCATCAATTTTCAACACCAATAGGGATGCTTTTTTCACTAGGCCCTCTTCTATAGATCTACTCGTTGCATGGTCTTCCAAGTCAACATAATCCTTCCAAAAAAAAACAATTCTTGGCTCTCTTGTACTACTACCTTGAAAAAGTATGAGGGTTAAAATTTTATCATCCTTGTGAACTAGATAGGTATTCTTGAACCCATCATGTATTGTTGTCCTCTTCGACTACCAAGGCCTTCCTAAAAGGACATGACAACATGCCATAGGCACTACATACATAGTACCCTCTCTCTATACTCACCTATTGAAAATAATACATAAGCCTACTCCCTAATCACAAGGCTTTGTTCATCACTTACCCATAAGGTTCTATAGGGTTTAGGATGTGCAAACTTCTCCAATTTAAATTGTTATCCATTTCATAAGAAACCAAGTTATCAAAATAACCTGAACCTATTATCATTTTACAAACCTTATCCTTACTCAAACAATTGGTTTCAAAGATTGATACCTCCATCCTTCTTTGTTGTTGCATTATGGCACCATTTATCACCATGAGACATTCCCCAACTTTATGATATGTCATGCCTAGCCTTCTTTCTCCCCCTTGTTGTTTATCTTCCTTAATGTCTCCTATGTCTTGTGTCAACCCAACTCTACTATCATACTTTCTTTTATCTTTCTCTAGACACTTGTAGAAAGGATATTGCTCCTCTCCATAGTTGTAGCATTTGACATTGAAGATGCTATTGCCTTTACCTACACCGAATCTGCCACCACCTCTTTGTCTATTTATTTGTTCTACCATAGGCTCCTTGCATTTTTCATTTCTACTTTGACCATGTCTTTCATTATTATTGCCATCTCTGCCCCTGTTTGTCTGGCCTCTTCCACCTCCTTGCCTTTCTTTCTTACTCTTTAACTTATCCTCATCCCTGATGGCTAACTTGTAATAGTCTTCCACCGTACTAGGTGTAGCAAGACTAAGTTCATCTTGTATCTTGAACCTTAGTCAACCCATGTACCTTACTACCTTCTCATCCTCTTCTTCATCATGAGAAAATCTGATATCTAACTTGTGAAACTCCTCGGAGTACCTTTGGACATCCTTGTCCTTTTGCCTCAAATTTTACATCTTTTTGTACAACTAAACCTTGTAGTCTCTTGGAAGGAATTTCTCCCTCATCTTGTACATCATCCTCTACCATGATGTGATCTTAGGTAAATTCTTCTTCCATCTATCTACTTGTAAGAAACCCCACCAAAGTAAGGCATGTCTTCTTAACCTTGACTTTGCAATCTTCACTTTGTGATCCTCATTCACATCTTCACAATCAAAAAAAATTTCTATTGCACTAAACCAATCAGTCAACTCTTCTTCATTCATCTTCCCATCATACATGGTAATATATGACTTCCCCTTATAATCATTCCCTTTAATGGATTTAACCAACTTAGTCATTCGTGCATCATTCGGGTCTAACTTTTTCCTTGGTGTTACTTCTTCTTCTTCTTCATGGTCTTCTTCTTCAATGTCTCCTTTCTTCATATTCATCTCTCCTCTTATATTTTACATCTCTTCCTTCATCTTCTTGTTCTCCTTTTCTTTCTCCATCACAATCTTGGGAAGCTCAACATTAGTCATCCTTGGAGGCATTTCTTGAGCCTCTTCTCCAAATGGATCCAACTCTTCTTATTACATAAACCCTTGTCATTTTCCCAAAGGTACCTTCTATGCTTCAATACCACTTGATGCAGATCAAGTGGGGCTATCAAACTTTTGATCCAATATTTATCAACCAATGCATTAGAGATATGTAACCTCTCAATGTTCCTTGATTCTCCTTCTGAGTCCAATATATCAACTAAGGAACTCCACCCTCACCAAGGACCATAATGAATCTAGGGGTCCCTACTCACCCAAACAAACTAGACCAAACTACTTTCAAAATTCCAAATGCCCAACACTTAGGGAGTCTCCCAACGCTGTTCTAAAGGCTTAAATATGTTGTAGGTCAACAATGATTATTTTTTAAACTTTCCTCCAAAACTTTTCAAATGACTCTAGACAAAAATTATGGATTTAGACACTCATTTGGCTTCTTCATAACATATCCAAAACTCAATAGCATGTGTTTTGGACCAAATCCTCTTATTACCCAACTGTGACTGATTTTGAGGCTAATTACCCCACTTTCACAAAGAAACCCTATTGGATACTCAACCCCTAATCTTGTATATTTCAACGGAGTTTTAAAATGAATTCAATTAAAGGAATATGAGACCAATTTGGCCTATGGTCTCTTTAGACACAAAACCCTCAAATTTCTCTTTAAAACCCCTTAAAACTAGGGCCTGCTCAATGTCGACCCTCCAAACATTCTTTCAACCCAACAATGGTTGATTCACCATCCATAGGACATTCCTTGATGGAATCTAACATAAAATGATGCCCTCCTTTGGGTGGATCTCATGTTGCTACACCTTAGCCTCAAATTTAATGTTGCTTCAACACAATAACATGGTGATCACCAACTTCCATTCACTTCTTTGCACATAAAAAGGTTAGGAATGTATTATACATGTCAAAATAAGGTCATTCCATGAGTATCAATCATTTGGAATTGATGGAATGGACATTATTCATTAGGAATACTTAGGACTATTATAGAATAACTTAAATCCCTGTGTCTCTCAGCATTTATGTTGACAAATTAGAATGAAAAAGAACTTTAAAACATATGAATTATTTAAACCAATGATTATTTATATCCCACAACTCATTTGGAATGCATATAAGTATGGAAATCAAACTATCATAGGAGAAATTGCAGAATTTAGTTACTTATATTGTTTCAAAACACAACAGTCTGTACATTTGTTGTTTCATCCATACTATGTCATCCTTATGCTCTGACCAAGATATATAAGGTGTCTTACAATGTCCCAAATTGATTCAAATTGGTTGGAACTCATTAGAGCTCAAAACAAACACTAAACACCATTTCCCACCTAATTGTAAATAGTCGTTACATTTTGAATATTCAAATTTGTAACTCTTTATTTTAATAAAAGAAATGACTTTAAAAATACCCTAATGATCTTTTATGGATCCAATCAACTTTCCTAAGTGTCCGAAATGTCTTTGAGGCTCCTACCAAGCCTAGGCCCATTAAATCCATAATTTGGTCCTAATGGTCCTATTAGGACCATTAGGACATTTTACAATTTTGTTTATATCATTATACACAAATGCCATTATAGGCTTTAAAACATTCAAATTGAGTTCCTTGGACCCATGAAAGACTCCATCATGTTTTGTTGGTGTCTTTATTGTATTCATTCCCTTAGGTACCCCTGCATCATACTCCCCTTGTGGAAAAAATATTTTGCCCAAAAATTTCATGGGTCTTGTCTTCACACCTTCGAGCTTTCTTGAAGGAGTTCTGCAAATTTGTCTTCTCTTGGACATCTATTGCAATAACAACTCTTCATCTCCTCTCTGGGAACTTGCTACAACTTTGTTAGAAACATAAAAAGAGGACACGATATGTATATGATCACTTGATTTCTATTTGGGACAATCATTTCGAGAATGGGTGTGATGCTTCTTCTACATTTTAGGCTCCAAAAGACCCCCACCTCTGTCCTCCATGGACAAACATTTATCACCCTTCATTGGTGAATCAATAGGACACAAAAGTGTTCTCACTACTACTCCTCTTTGAACCACCTTACTCTTCCATTCTTCCACTTTTCTTTCTCTTTCATCTTCATCAGTTTTCAGCACCAATAAGGATGTTTTTTTCACGAGAATCTCTTCTAGAGATCTTCTCCTTGCATGGACCTGCAATTCAACATACTTGATGCGGAGGAGCATCAAGACATTATGCAAAAACTTCATCCACCTCTCTTAAATCCGCATCTCAGTACCCTCCATCTGCATATTACACTATCGTTCTGCATAGACACACCGACTAGGGGCTCCATAACCCCCAATACTCTAATAATAATAATATTTCAACTCAATGCACAACATTAAACTCCATAATTAAACGCTGAGCCCATTGCCGATTTATATATTTGCTGATCATCTCATGCCTTGTGGGTCGATGTCAACATGGGCATGCACGTACATGGTGACACATTTCACCATCTTTCCTCCACGAAACTTCACTAGCCGAGTTGCCTGTTTTCTTAACATAGGAAACCGCTTGAGAACGTCTTGCAACGTTACAAGATAGATAAGACATGAACCAGTCACCACCTTTGATAATCTTTGACACCGAGCTCTAATGGTGGTGAACTTCGACGGTCGCTTTTGGGAGTAACATTTTAGTAACACTCAGTTGTTCCAAAGAAACAAATGACTCTGCACTTAGAGATCTCCAGCTCTCGAGTCGCCTTTGACATATGACTGTCAAACTCAAGAGTAATCGATCTTAAATCGATTCCATGCCAAATGCAATAACCAACCTTGTCCAAGTCAGTACTGTCATGGACCGAAATTTAAACAAAAAGACTTTGTTCCAATATCATAATAACCAACTCAAACCTAATATAACAGTTATTGAAAACACGTTAAAGTTTAAACTCATTCAAGGAGTGTTTACTCGGTTTTAAATCGATTTACTGACAGACAAACCGACTTTCATCATCCCAACTCGGGACTGCAATAAACTCCCAAATCGGGATTGACATAAGGAACTGACACAAACAAAATTGTATTTTACTCCGTCAAAACGTCCCCAAATTGGGACTGTCACAGAATTGATTCATAAGCCGATAGATTCTTTCATATCGTTTATAACAAACTCAAAATGACCCAATACATAAACAAAAAGATGGATTTCTTAGTATCGACTGTCAACTTGAAACTTGATTTATTTCTATATTGAATCCGATCATAAAAGAACCGAAACCTGTAACAACCAGAGTCAAACCAAAATCTACAAACTCGTTTTGCATAAACAATGACATATTAAAACGACACCAAGAGATTTGTAAATACACTTAATCCAAATCCATTCATTCAAATTCAAAACCGAATACATATATGATTCGACTAATTACAAACATAAATTTCTCTCTGGCTGGAGGCCAGAGAGCCGATTCTTTTCCTAATCTTTTTGCTCTCTCTCGTAACTCTCTTTTCCACTCGCTCCTCCGCTTACACTTTCTGGCCCGTTTTATAACTCCTTTGGGCGGTTACAAAAGACTCAATGACTTCTAATATCAGTTACAAAATAACCACTTTGGCATATCATTGCAGATTCTTTTTGACGTTTTACATTTTTGCATAATTTTAGACTAATGCTAGGAAATGAAAAACATTTCGTGGGTGCCTCTGCACCATACTGTCGGACTTCAAAGATTTCCATGTCCCATGGAAATGCCGATGATAAATTTAGAACAAAACTTCTTGGGCACGCTTCTGCTGCTCGCTCTGATGCTGCAGCTGACTCCCATTTCTGGAGTGCGTAGTGGTTGTCTCCAAGGTGCTGCTTCTCGTCCACCTGGCAATGCTGCTACAACTCACCAACAATGCTACCTCACCCAGGAGTCTTCTCTCTAGACTCTTGCCCCAGGTCTTTTGGCAACCATGGACCTTCTTCTCAGGCCCTTGGACCATCTCCTATAGCCCTCATGACAGACCCCCTGTCTGTCGTTCTGCAGCTTGTGGACATACACCTGCAACCACATTCTCATTAGCACATTCAACTAAAAACCCAATCCACTGCTCCATCCAGATCTTTCGCTGGCTCTGATACCACTTGATATGGAGTAGCATCAAGACATTCTACAAAAACTTCATCTACCTCTCCTAAATCTGCATCTCAATACCCTTCATCTACATATTACATTGTCTTTCTACATAGACACACCGGCTAGAGGCTCCATAACCCCCAATACTCTAATAATAATAATATTTCAACTCAATGCACAACATTAAACTCCATAACTAAACGCTGAGCCCATTGCCGGTTTATATATTTGCCGATCATCTCATGCCTTGTGGGTCAATGTCAACACGGGTATGCATGTACATGGTGACACATTTCACCATCTTTCCTCCACAAAACTTCACTAGCCGAGTTGCCTGTTTTCTCAACATACGTTGCCGCTTGAGAACGTCTTGCAATGTTCCAGACAAGATAGGTAATACATGAACCGGTCACCACCTTTGATAATCTTCGAGACTGAGCTCTAATGGTGGTGAACTTCAGCGGTTGCTTTTGGGAGTAACATTTTAGTAATACTCGGCTGTTCCAACGAAACAAATGACTCTGCACTTAGAGATCTCTAGCTCTCGAGTCGCCTTCGACATATGACTGTCAAACTCAAGAGTAATCGATCTTAAATCGATTCCTTGCCAAATGCAATAACTAACCTTGTCCAAGTCGGGACTGTGATGGACTGAAATTTAAACAAACAGACTTTGTTCCAATATCATAATAACCAACTCAAACCTAATATAATGGTTCTTGAAAACCTGTTAAAGTTTAAACTCATTCAAGGAGTGTTTACTCGGTTTTAAACCAATTTACTGACAGACAAACCAACTTTCATCATGCCAACTTGGGACTGCAATAAACTCCCAAATCGGGATTGACATAAGGAACCAACACAGACAAAACTGTATTTTACTCTGTCAAAACGTCCCCAAATCAGGACTGTCACAGAATTGATTCATAAGCCAATAGATTCTTTCGTATCGTTTATAACAAACTCAAAATGACCCAATACATAAACAAAAAGATGGATTTCTTAGTATCGACTGTCAACTTGAAACTTGATTTATTTCTATATTGAATCCGATCATAAAAGAACCAAAACCTGTAACAACCAGAGTCAAACCGAAATCTATAAACTTATTTTGCATAAACAATGACATATTAAAATGACACCAAGAGATTTGTAAATACACTGAATCCAAATCCATTCATTCAAATTCAAAACTAACACTAGTACAAAAACATCAATATATGACCAAATAAACTACCAAAAATTGTAGATAAATGATCAAATTTGGTCAGGTGACCAGTGGTAGTTTATTTTAGTCATTAATTTGGTCATATATTTAGTCATTTGGTAGTTTATTTGGTCATTTATTTGGTCATTTATTTGGTCGTTTATTTAGTCTTTTATTTGGTTGTTTATTTAGTCATTTATTCGGTCATTTATTTGGTCATTTATTTAGTCATAAATTTAGTCATATATTTAGTCAAATTAGGGCACGATAGAATTGAACCATCATCCTCCTACTTCTAAAGTAGGTGCTCTTCCATTGAGCTAGTACCCTTTAAAGAATAATCATACCATGTATACTAGTACTTTCCACTAAACATGATTTCAAGTTTTTTCATCTATAGTTCAAGGGTAGCAAAGCTTAAGGGGAGGATGACTAGTGATACTTTAAACTCAATGGTGAAGTTATTCAATGTGCAATAAAACCTAATCTTCAATTGATGTATACTAAATAAAGATAAATAAAGGAAAAGTGTTAATAGACATCCAAAATGTCAGACTTGCATATTAAGTTGTCAAAATGTAACAAAGAAGCACTCACTATCTGCAGAAAATCTTGATCTTAAAATTAGTACATGGTAAATTAATATTGTTAAAATGATGTGTTAACAGACATGCAGAATATCAGACTAATATATATTAAGGTATCAAAATGTCAAAAAAATCAGCACACCACAAAGCAAGCTTAAATTATTAGAGCAAGAGTAAGTCTAAAAAACTCAATCACCTTACAAACAAAATTGAATTTGCAAGAGTAAATATTACTTGATGAATAGTAAACATTGTCATCAATTGTATGGTGAAAATATCAGAATATAAAAGCAATTAGAACTTGAATTCACTTTTTATAAGAAAAAAATTGTTTCATTCAAGCAAAATACAAATAAACAACTTATATTAGATCAGACTACAAATTAATAAACCTAGACACCAAACAAAAGAGAATTCCAAAGATTGAATTCAAAAGAGAATGCAATTTATTTGAAAGAAATAATTTATTCTTTGTAGATCTTTAAATAAGGGAAGGCAATTCAAACATTAGCACCAGCATGGCTTCCTTAAAATTTTGCATTAAGGAACTTCATTTATCAGTTCATTAAATTGTCTGTGCTTACATTTCCCTTGTCCGCATATCATAGAGTTTGACAGATCCATCACCAATTCCTGCTGCTAGCTGCCCACTATGAACCTGCGATGCAGACTGCAAAACACATGGATATCTAGCAAAGGTTACAAATTACAAAAGTTATTTGGGTAAGATTGACCATCACAAGAAAATTTACAAACATGAAACACTGTTAATGAAATGAAAAGGTAAATCATTTTTAAAAGCAATAACATCTCAAAATCCAATTGAACCTGCAAACAAAATGCTATAGTAGCAACTACTTCAGCCCTTTATTCTTAACAAATAGAGTGTCCTATTCAAAACACACCCAATGAAGTTATACCGACTGCCCAAACCCATCAAACCAGTAAAGATCCATTCCATACAACAGTTTACTATAGAAGGCCTAAAACCTTTAAGATCTTCTACTCAGAAAAAAGAGTCAATCCTTAAGCTCCTACATAGAACCTTATTCATTTATACATGTAAAACCAATAGTGGTGTTTCTAGATCATAAGAAATGAGAAGACTTCCTTGACCTAGAACAATAACTCTATTCACTGTGGTCTTGGACCGCCACTGAGAATATCTTGCGGCAGTTGCTGCACAAACAACCCATGTTGAACCTCAAATGGCAAGCACAAAATATTTAAACCTAAGACTTTCTAAAAACTTGACCAAGCTTGCTAACCAATGGTTGCAACATCTCAATCAAGATGGGCCAGGAATAGTTTCCTATTGACTTTGATTTATAGATATGCCTCAATCATGGGATTCAAGCTAAAGACAAAGGATATTTCATCAAAATGCATCAGTTTCAATCAGAAAATAGTATAAGACTATATAAAATCAATATCCACATACAATGCTAGGAATTGCACTCAACTTCACAAAAAACAATGTAGAGGTCATTACACTACTAGGGTGATGTAATGTCCTCAACCCAAAATATAATATTATTTTCAGATCTAGACAATCAATTCACAAATATTACACAAAACTTCACCAAAAACACCCAAACCAGTTAGCTACCTTTGCATAGAAAGGGCCAAATTAAAATAGAACTTTATAGAGCATCACTGAATAGGATTTTAATCATGTTTGAAACTGATCTATTACAACAACAACAATAATATATTTAAACTCCAGTTCATAAGAAAATCCCACAAAAACCATAACAACCAAATACTACCAATGTCACTGTAACACTACAAACTGATATTGTTTGATTTTCGAATGGAAAATAATAGACTATGATCTGATACAAGATTAATAACAGCAGAAAAACCCTCTAAAGGCATATACAATTACTGCAACAATATTAATGAAGCCCTGAACACACACGATAGAAAATTGTTGAGATTTCTAAAATCTTGAAGCTCGAATGCAACCTCTAGATAAAATTGCTCTATGTAAACAATGGGGTTTCGTCCACTATCCATCTCAAACCCTATTCTCTGTTGTAGATCATGAATGAGTTGCCTTCTTTCTGGAAAAATCAAAAAATAGATATCTGGAAGTCATCCATCAAATCCTTGTAATTACCAACTCAATGCCCTTGGTATTTTTTCTTTTGTTGTGTAATAAATCCAGACTATAATAATGCTACTGCAGAGGTTATTATTTTCCAATTGTCACAACAAAGACTCTCAATTTTTTATGTCGATCCACAACCTATTTCTAAATGTATGTTTGTACTATTTCCAAAACCTATTTCTATTGAGATTTGGATTGGTTTGGCTACAAAAATTATTTTAGGTTGTAGGGAAGTGAATTAACTTTGCCCCAAACCAAATTTGGGCTTTAGCCGTGAATTCTAGAGTGAGAATGAATGGATTTCCTAAAAACTATTTCAAAACCCTCACCAATTGGGGTTTGTTGAATGTATAATCAATATCTTTTGATTGCACCATGGGAAAAATCTCTAATTGTGAGATCTAGTAGTATTCTGAGTCCTCTTCCTAATGCAAAAGGTTTGACATAATTAAAAGATCAACCAGTTTGCTAGTTGTTCACAATGCACAGTCTCAGATATGTATTCTTGGTCTTTGCCAAATTAAGTTTGCCAAACTTTGAGAATTTATATATTTTCAGGCATTTAAAATCCAAGAAAGGTACAAAGACTTAATGCAACCATTACTTGCATAAGAGCTTTAAATTTTGAATAACAAAAAGTTAAAATGAATATTCAAAGATGACCTTTAATTTTTAGAATGACAGAGCTGAAATGTTTGCAGTTTACATGGATCTTTTCTGATATACTGAAGGAAATATCAAACAAAGTGTAGAGCTTGAGCTGAACACACCTTTCTTCTCCATTCCGAAGATTCAATAGAATCCCACACATGATTTGGGTCTATTCAAACCTACAACAACAAATGTCAGCAATGAATGAGATACATCATAGTAAAAACATACGTTTGCCTAGGGAGCTAATCAAATCCACTTCAATCTTCTCTCAACCTAGTGAAATAAGAGCTGCACTGCAGCGAAGTTCCTGCTAAATGTTGGCAGGATAGTTTTGAAAATAGGGACAGGCTTCCATATAAGAAAATAATGCTTGAAAGAATCGACAAAATCTGTCATATTATACTGCCTAATGGTTTCATCAAATTGATTTGAGACCGACTTGTAAATTTTAGTAGTATAAGAGTGCAATAAATTTGGAATTTATTATCATTGATCCATACAGAAAACAGTAATCAAAACCTATTTTTACCAGTCAAAAACATTTACAGTAACTATTCTATTTTTATAATCCCAATTTGAAATGTCCAAACCGCATAGGTGATGGAGATTGACCAAAAAAACATTTCTTTCACTAAACAGCCAAAATGTCTGAGTAATTCTACCATAATATATATATATTTTTTAATAGAACTGCTACAAGCAAGTATGAATGCATGCTACCTGGTGTGTACCCCGTGAACCCCACCAAGGAATAGAAATGTTTTCATTGTACATCTATGGGAACTAACATAGATCTTATAATTATATACCCATGCATTTGTCAGACACTAAAATAGGATTCACAAAACGTAAGCCTCCATAGAGATTTTCATTGACAAAACCAAGTAGAAGTAAAATGGAGCAACCCAAAAGCTACAAAAAATGCTCAGGCTTGGGGAGCATATCAAATATGACTCACTAAGTCACAAGCTTGAGAGAATTCAAAACAATTTCTACAAGGTTATTGCATCTGCTGGGAAAAGAAGTTGGCTTCCTTGCAAAGTAAATAATGGAATTATTCTAACTCTACCTTATTGAGGTTGCTTGAAGTCTTTTGCATTGATGCAACCTTCACGAGTTCAAAAAAATAATACGATTTGACTTACACAAACCAGCTGCGCAACTTTCTTAGCAATGTTGCCTCATGTGCTACTCACAAATACAGTGCTCCAATTTGCCATCTTGGATGTCAAGCTAGATGGAGTAAAAAAAATGCAAGGGCCAATCACAATGATGCCAGGCTCTCAGTCTCGAGTCCACAATCGGCAGCAAAATTCATGTGTCACACACAACACACACAAGGCAAAGACCTCTGATTAGCTTCAAGTCAACCAAGATGCACACAGGCAAGAGCCTTCCACAGACCAAAGTATTTAAAATAAAAATACACCAGACAGGAACCACATATCCAAAAACTTAGAGTCTGCAAACATGATAGAGCCTAGATCAGATAACGCTACCATACAATGCCCAAAGAAACTGATCACAAAATCCATCGCATGTCAAACACAGGAATGAAGCTTTCAAACGATCCTAGCAGGAATAGAAACGTGATCCACTGCTTCTGCCAAAAAATCAGATCTCAAATTTTGAATTTTGAATGAACTACACAAACAAATAGGGCGACTACTGACCATTGTTCTGAAAATCAAGCTGATATTAGAGGTGCCAAGGAAGAGTATGCACAGACCAAACAACCAACAGCCAGGGAGAGAAATAACAACCCAAAGGAAACTTCTTATATCTCTGCTCTGATAATTAATTTTTTTCAGATTGCCATTGAAAAATAAAGAAGTCCAACAATATTTGCGACACTCAATATTCCAATATTCCCTCGTCGCTAAATAATTGGTGCAGAAGATGATTCTAATGATCAAAGCATCAACTCATTATAGGCACAAAAACAATATTGCTCTGATACTGTATTAGAAGCAATCAACTCAAATTGATTTCTGTTGTATTAGGAAACATATATTTATACATGCAAATAGGATAAATCCCGTATAGCAACTTGTAACCACGGGTTCAACTAATTCATAACAAAATAACAAATATGCCAAGTTTGTAAAAACAAACAAACACATAAAACAAACCACACGTTAAAGAATGATGAAATACCCAACAGTAAGACCAACTTTTCACTTATTTAAAACTTTAGCAACTATAAAGCATCAATATAAATAAGATTTAACAATTGAGAACACAAGATGCACACATGATTTACATGGAAACCCTTGTGTTAGAAATCCACGACAATAATGCTTATATTAGAAACTTCTTACAATCTTCGTAGACACCAACCTACAAAAGACACGTATCCCCTACAATGATGCAGAGGAAGGACTATGAATAAGCATACAAACTAAATATTCTTCAAAGACCTTAACAACCTATCAAGGTTAGACCTAGACACCCCATAATTAGGTCCATTGGATGCATGCTTTTTGACCTTCTTGTATGCGGCGGCACAATAAGGTTTATACTACTGTTAAAAGCCCTTTGATACCCAAAAAAAATCTCCTTAATCTTCAAACAAGACAGACAACACATTGATTTAAGAATCTCTCACTTGTTCATTGAGCAAGATTGCCCTCTAGACTTTTTATGTACTCTCACATCTACTTGACTCAAGTCTTCTCAAGTGCAGACTTATTAACCCATTCACAGCACCCTTAGGGGTCTCTTGCTACATTTACATTTATGACCAACTCAAACAAGGCATTTATTTTACCAAACCCTTTTCTTTGTCTATCTTCTAGACTGTCACACTGAGTCTATGAGACCTGACATGGATATCTCTTGCCAAACAAAAAATTATGCTAAATCCTTTCATGTAGTTGAAGACCATATGTGTGCAAACCTTCCTACCAGTTTTTATGATTTTCCAACAGTGGGAAGGCGAGATATTGAAAAAACAAGTTAGCTGCAAACCGTAGGCAGGGTTTTGGACAGCAGTCACCAAAATAGCCATAAATTCCTTATTACTCTATGAAATTTCATCAAATCAATGCCATTTGAAAGGTAGATCAGTTCTCTATCACTAACACAGGTGTGAAGGGCCATAAGGCTGTACAAATCAAGTTTTCAGATTGTAATGCTCAGAAAAAATAAAATTGCAGGGCAGCCAATGGTATTTTTACCATATCTTGCTCAAAACATAATGAAAATGCATGAGACCAATTGCGAATGAAAGTAGATTCACAACACCATATTTTCCAAGCAATTTGAGATCATTAAATGGATTGTGCAGTCTGTACAACATGTAAGTACAAATAAACACTAGTAAATTGCTTCCAGATGATTCAAATCTTGCATTCCAACCTCCACCAACCCCTTGGGTCATGGTTACAAGGCATACTTATTCTATTCCAATCAGTTTACGACTTCCAACTAACCCCCCAACTGATTTTAACAAGTTTTCAAAAAGTTGTTATTAGAATGTAAAATTTGTCATGACAACTTTCGAGCAACTTTTGCAGTTTTAGCCCAAATGTCCCCAAAACTTAAAAAATGGTCCCATATGATCTCTTATGGTCCAAAATGACCTTATTCACATCAAGCATTACAAAAAGAGACAAAAACTCAAAATTGAACATAATTGCATGAGAGGGTACTCCTGCACCATACAACTTGACACCAATCGAGCAAGAGATGCCAATCTCTTTCATTGAGAGGCACCAACCTCACTTTATCTTAGAATGGAAGGCACCAATCTTCAAATGAATATATGAAAATTTTTGAGCTGAAATATCTTCACAAAGAATTCTCTTAATGGTGCAGGAGCACCTGGAGGCCTAAAAGAATTATAGGGATATCTTGAAGATTTGAAGATAACTAAGGCCATGTGTGGTCATTTTATTTTATAATAAGACTTATAAGGTCATTTGATAATGTACTCATGGTCATCAGTGCCTTTTTTATGTATTTGGAGTCATAGTGTGTTAAGTGTTAAAAGTTGCCAAAGTTTGCATAAAGGGCCTAAAAGGCTAATGTAGTGGCTTGGTATGTTTATAGTATGAAATATGTTTGGAGGTCATTAACAGACCATTTTGAATGTAATTGAGCAATAAACAAGTGAAAAGTTGCCAAAAAAATAAATGTAAATTGTCACATTGACAACTTCATTGTCAATGTTGACAACATGAGGATCAAGAGACAAAACGGTCCAATGTTGGTTATGGGGTAGTTAGATAAGTTATTTGGAAGTTTTAGAGGTCAGTATGAGTCTATATATGTTTCAAAAGTCCGATCTTGAAAGGAGGAGATTCGGGGGTAGTAAGCTTTGAGATCAATTAAGATTATTTTCAGCATATTTACTTGTTTTTGACAGTTATTCATTACTGTTTACAGTATTGATTTCCATATTAGATGTCATTTATATAAGGAACCATTGCTTATAAATGTCGATGCTTTGAATCAAGTACACCTTGGCTTTTGTAGCAGTCATTTTTATTTAGTTTCAACAAAGATATTTGTGTTTGAATTATAACTGTTGAAACCATCTCTTAGGGTAACCCGCAAGGTGAACAATGTAATTTCCTTGTAGGATCACGTGGAACCCTAACTCATTCATGGCCAGGAGGATGAGTATGGACATGTAAAATAAGGTCCTGGAGTTGCAGAAGGCCATGTACAATATTGCACGTGTTTGGGATAGAGAAACAAAAATAATTGCAGAAGGGAATGAAAGACTGTCTCAGAAATTATAGTCTCGGTGCGAAGGGAGTATCTTCAAACTCAACCGTTGGATCTAGCTAAATTTGGGATATGTTGGAGATAGCTATGTTCTGCACGATCTGACCGGAGGGATTGACGAAATGTGATTTGAGTCAAAAGATATGGCTGACTGTTTACGGGTCTGTCAAAAAGACCAGTGAGTTGTTATTTTGGCAAGTAAGGTTGCATTTAGGCTTTGTCCATTGATAGGTGGTTAAGTAATGGTTATGGAGGCCATGTTAGGGATGAATGAAGGAGTTTGGATGTGTGAAAGTATCTGAAGTGACAGAGAGTCCCAAGGAGAGGGTTGAACCAAGGCAAGTTGCAGAGGGGTGGATGACTGTTCCAGAGAACAGTGAATAGGTAAGTTGAATCGGTCAATACAAGGGTATTGTGCTTTGTTGAATCTAATGTGTGGATTGAGTGTGGATAGAGCTTTATAACTATTTCAAGTGTCTTCCATGGTTACGTTAAAGAATACACCACAGTAATGATCATAGGTGAGTGGATTATCCTAATGCTGATAGGGTAAGTGCAAGTTGTCAATTGAAGGGTTATGTTCCTATGGATTAGCGGAGTCTTGTGAAGACAATAGGGCTGGATCTTGGCCTGTTGCAATGAACACAACAGACACAATGTTGGCAGCATGGGCATTGAATCCTCCCATGGCACCAGCCATTGCAGATCCAGTCAAGTTCTTCAGCATGTTCAGCTCCAACAATGCTGGAACTGTTGTCTTCAAGACCTTGTTCACGACTGCCTCGGTTATGACGGCCTCACACACTATTGATTTCCCACGCCCTTCAATCCAATTTTCTGTTGCTGCTGAAGGTTTGATCACATGGATTATGTGTCTACACCCAATCAATAGATTATCCTTTTATAGGGAAGACCTGCTTTTTCTCCTGTGGAAATTCTAAAGATGGAAACTCATTATGAGATTTTTCCTAATGTCATTCAGCTTCCAATCTTTCTATTCAGTTTCTTAGCTCTTTGCAAGCTCGCAAAAGGCGTATCAGCTTTGGTAACATGTTAACTATTTGTGTACAGACTAATTCAACCACATATATTAGTGAAGTAAACAGACAAAGTACCAAGCCTAGCACGTTTACTCTGGGGGAGCACTCTCAAAATACAACATAATGTACTACAAAATTCACAGTGTGTACAAGTGACTTTTCATGTGATTTGACCCTTCGCATACACCTCTTGTTCCTTCATGTTCTCATCCTTTTGAATTCAATATTTGTCGCTATGCTGTTTTGTCAAAATCCCTAAATCAGAGTTATTTCTCCAACATGCTACCACACATAATCCTCAATTTCTCTGTTTAAATTTTGCTGTTGTAAATACCTCAAAATCCCCTCTCCAACTCAACTATGAGCCACCCTATATGGCAAATCAATTGAGCTACACTTGAATATAACCAACCCACCCATACACTTCAATTTGACTTGCCCTTATAGCATCATTACATCATAACCAATATTGATGGCTCTCAATTAGCATAAATGTACACAGATGCAAATTGCATAGTAAAAAGTAAACTCCAGTTAGGCCATTCAAGCATGTTTGCCTACTATTGAAAACTACTATAATAACAGATTCCTTAACCCCGCCCTAACGCCTAAGGTCAATCTTTAAGGCTGATGAGATACACTACAAAGTATTTAGATATTTTAAATACATTGCCTTTAAATAAAAATCACATTATGAAATTTCCATATAAATGGATATATGTGGCATACTGCATATATGGAGACCTTTGGATGCTCTTCACAACAAGCCATTCAGTATATACATAATTCCATTCCCCATCTAATTGTGAGATGCATCAAGTTGCTGGTTTAGAAAAGTTAAATGAAGCTTAGATAATGACAAAAGGCGTATCATACCAAAGTAGTGGAAAAACAAAGCCCAAAAGAAAGCTGCCAACAATATCCCATATGATTTTGAATTCTCTTATAAAAAATTAATTTAAAAGAATTCTCAAAATGCTTACACAAATGCATCTTTTAAAGTTTTAAAACCTTCTGGCAATTTGTTCAAATAAAGGAATGAAACCAGAACATTAATTAAAACTCATAACTTACTACCATGTTATGTTAAATGACAGAGATGATTATAAATTATGATTATTAAAAATTTAAGGTGATCTCAAAATATCCACACTAATGCATGCCTTTCTCAAAGTATTGAAGAATCTTAATGATTTATAGTCCATAGTTAGTTGGCTAGTTGCCTATGATTTCTGGAGGTTGATTCTCAGAAAGGGCAATGGAGTCAGAATAGTACTTTGTCAGCTTGCCGACTTCTTTCATGTTTCAATGCATGTCTTCTACTTTTTTGACTTCTTTAAATAATTTATGAATTCAAAGTTATCATTGTCCACTATTTTTTCTTTTATTTCAAGCTC
This sequence comes from Chamaecyparis obtusa, assembly GCA_027943335.1. NCBI lineage: Eukaryota > Viridiplantae > Streptophyta > Pinopsida > Cupressales > Cupressaceae > Chamaecyparis > Chamaecyparis obtusa. Next base: position 80,287 of record BSBK01004619.1, on the reverse strand, counting down.
GTATAACTAGTTGGTTAAAAAAAAATGAAGCAACAGAAGAGATGCATTGGTTATAAGTTGTAACAATGCTTCTAGAAGAAACTGTATTGAAAATTTGTCTCAAAAAGAAACATAAAAAATTTCAAAACAGTTTTCCCGAGAAGCTTACTTTCTTAGTTCCATGGACTGTAACAACATCATGCCTTTAATAGATATATTTGTATATATGATTAGTTTGTGATATTAACTGTGGAACTTATCTTCAAAGGCTTGGGGATTTGAATGCAAATCCTGATCCCTACATAATACAGGGGTTGTGATATTTAAATTTGATGAAAGCAGAATGCTTTTGCCATTTTGGTGACAAAACTATATTGCTTCTTCAAAAAATTGAACCTTCAAAACTATAACCAGTTTATCAAATAATATCAATCTCAAAAATATGAAACAAAGCCAGGCCACTATATAACACCTGGCAAAGAATCAAAATTATAAAAGAAATACCAAACAAGGAATAAGTCATAAAAAAAATGAGGAATTATAGACTCCAAAATTGACGGTTTGCTGGAAGTTGAACTGAGATACGGCATCTATGGGAAACCAGGGACCAGCCATGCATGCAGGAAGTGAAACCAACAATGTGACCATATATCTTGGAAAAACATCAAAATGCCCATGAAATATCTTTTATGACATTTTATTTTGGATGTGAGTTTATGCTGGCATGTGTGTTGAAACAAGATAATAATTATATGGCTTAATCACTTGAATAAAACTATAACTGTTTGATTTTCTCAATTTTTATATTATAAAATATATTATATCCCTGTCAAATGGGATGATCTCAAGTGACAAAAGCATAGAAGCTTTAATAGTGGATGCCCAGATAACCCTAATGGACAAGGTTGGGTGAAAGTCGCATTGAATTGGTGGAAGAGACACCCTTCGGTCATAGCATAATATGCAGGTTACTTGCAAGGGAATATTATCTTATACCAAATCCAGAAAGAACGAATACCCACACTTAGTATAAATCACAAGAAAAACTTGACTCATTTTGGTCATAACTACCAAATCGTATTCAATCTGTCACAGATCCTGTCCAATCTGGACTATTGAGGTAACTGCATTGACCTAATTTGACCTGGACATTTTTTTTATATATTTTTGCTTTCCTTTTTTTAATGAAATTTCAGCTCTTTACAATTCCATGTCCCAGACCACTCAGTCTGACAATTAAACATATCTCAGCATCATAATGGAGGTGAATGATGAGTATAGATGACTTCCATCATTTTCCAGCAGGCCTATACTTTTTTATCCCTTTCTCAGCAAGTAAAGCCTCCCTCATTTCCGTGCAATATGTTTCAAGATTCTCTTTCAAAATTTCATCATTTTTGAATGATTCTTTCTAGATTACTACCCTTAGTAATGAGTCTGTTGAATTCCCTGCACTTGACACAAGCTTATTACCTTACATGTGGCTTCTGTGAAGTAAACAATTTTGGTTGCTTCTTTGTTGTTTCTTCACGTATCTCTTGCTACCATTATACTCATGCTTGAGATCTAGAGATATGTCAATACACAGTGCACACAAACACTGATTTTGTACATATATTGTAGCAATATACCTTGATATTGGAACCTTAAGCTAGCTGGAATAGAATTATTGTTTTGGGCCCACTTTTTGTTTGAATTGCATGCACCTAAAATCACAAACTAGACTAAGGGATGGAGAGAAACCTATGTCTATTTAAAACCTTCTGTGGCAGGATGAGGTACGAACATACACCTGAATGAGGTGAAGCATTAAAGTCAACTATGGTAGAAAGAGGTATGACCCAATAATTTACAGTCAAAATTGCAAGTTGTGCTAGAAGTAGGGTTGAGCTTAAAATATGGAGACCCTCATTCAAATGTCAATTGGACTTCTAATATGGACTTCTAAGTTGTGAATATTGGTCTTTCATAGTTGACTTCTAACATGTGCTGGTGGTTTCTTTAAATAAATGGATTCTTAAGTTGTGACTCAAGGTCTTCCATAGCTGGTTTCTAGTGTGGTCTTATTGATCTCATGGGTTCTTGCAATAGCTTGTATTCTTCTCATGTTGGTGCTTGTACAAGCAGAATATTTGTAAATGATTAGTTGATATAAAAAAAAGGTTGTGCTAGAAGTATGCAACAAACATAGGATAAAAAGAGTTTTAAAACAAATTTTGTAGCAATGTTAAAAACTACATATACTGGTTAAAAAGCACGCCCCCTATGATGTGGACAAAACAGGGTGCAATCATATAGCCAATATGTGTAGAAACATGTTTTCTAAAACAAGAAATTGTAGGATGGTGCATGGGGATATGACAGTCAATGGTTAATGAAGTTTGTTTCATAAAAAAGTTGCGAGAGTGTAGAGTTGTGTTCCATGCAAACAGATTCCAATTTTGATTTCAAGTAAAATATCCATTGATTTTCAGTGACTGTTTGGTATGATCTTCATCAAAATTGCCTATTTGCAAATATTTTCTATAATATGTCTTCACTTTCAAAAAAGGTGCAAAAGCAACAACTTTAGCCTAGTGCAAAGTACCTTTTCTTAATCCTCTTTCTAAATAAACAGTTTAACTGGTAAAAATGAGCTCAGGAGCAAATCAAATGGAGATGAAATAACAGAATTTTAATGTTGTAAACTTTATCCCTGCCGTTGTTTGATTATTTTTGGTAGGCATGCTTCTTTTGTGTGTGGGACAGATGTCATTACTTTTGTATTGGTATAGAAACCGAAGAAATAATTACATAGGGTTTATTGTCCTAGTAAATGTAAATCATATGATACTAACAGATGAAGGTAAATTGTATTGTTGTAGCTATTAAGAAGTGTGATTCTCCTATTTGAAATACTTCCTTATGGCTTATTTGAGATTTGTAGATAGGAGTTCACCTTATATATGTAGATTTTATTTATACTTTTCTAGCTATAGTTTTAAAGCCCTTTTATCAGCTTCAGGTTCAGATATCCTGATTTCCAACAGGTACTTAGCATGCAGGATTCAACACCAAAATCAGATTTCCTTTTGTGTGGTGTTGAATCCTGCAAACTAAGTAACTGTTGGAAATCAGGATATCAGAACCTGAAGCATGGATCATTAAAGCATGTGAACAAGCTTATACCAATTTTGTAATTGTACAATGTCAAATGCCAAATGCAATGATGCCAAGGTATCTTGTAATCATAAACAATTCTCAAGCTGTCTTTGGTACTTTACAACTTCATGCGAAAGTTCTCTTGCGTGGACTTTAGGTGCTTATGCTGACTGCAATCTTTTCTGGTTTCTATTAATAGCTAGATGATTGGGCCAAACAAGGAAGAAGCATCAGATGTCAGGACTCAGGATACATGGTTCAAAGAGACATCAATTCAAGAATGTTTCTAGTTTTAGTTGGACTAAAGTGGCTGTGTCATAGAAGTTAGATTATAGGAGGGAGCTCAAACAAATTAAAAAGATATGGAAGAGCTGACTTGTGAAGGTCTATGGAGTGAGCCCCATTAAGCCCCACGATGTCAAAGGCTATAGTTCCCTTTCAATACACTGTAATGTTTATGTTGCTACCATAAATTTAGCTCTTGCTCTAGGGCCTGCTATGCTGGAAAATGCATATGCAAAGCAATCAATTCACTTGCTTCGAAAGAAAATTGGATGACCTCCAGATAAATTTGTTGGTGACTGATAGAAACAGTAAGTTGTTAGTGTAAATCCCACTGGTTGACAGTCCCGAATTTTAAAATGCTTGCTCTGAAGGGTAAATATGTCGGTGCTTCAGGATAGAACCAAAGTCGGAGGCTGTTGTTTTTGCTTGTTGACATCAGATTCTGGAGGATGGTTTTCATTGCATGGTTTGCTGAATCAGGCAGGAATGCCTGAAATGCAAAAAAGTGATAAATGAGATGCAAAAATCAGCTATGGAAAGATGTACACAGCTGCGGTGGACCATAAGTCCCATTCAAATAACCACTTGGTATTTAAATTCCTGAAGGATGGGAATGTTATAACAACCATGGAGCTTGGCAGCCTTGTGTGCTTCTTTTACTAGTTGCTTTATGTCTTTGTATATTGTTACCACCTATTCTTCAGAATGTCAACAGTTTCTTTACATGGTGGGCATCACTCTTGGAATAAGGTTAATGCAGCCAAAAGCAGTATAGGCAATATTTTTAGCCTCCATTTTCTGAACTTTAATGAATGTCAAAATGGAAACTACTAGTTTTGTTTTTAACGCTTCCACAGTCCATAATATTTAAAGAATAAGGTTTTGGAGAAAAAATATCAAACATTTAAGCATCCACGTTCTGGACCACTCAAGTGGTCTATCATCAGGATTGTCCCCAGAAGTAGTATTTTGTCAATGAATGAATGAAAACTGAACAATTTCGTACATCAATCAAGAATACATTAAAAAACGAGCTAAAATAACCACGATACTGAATGTCTCAGATTAAAAAAACAAGTTTTAAACTTGTATTTTCCTCACTTTGAACACAAATCATTACAAAATGCACTGCACTAAGTACCGGTGACCCTAAAAGAGTTTTAATTGATTTTATGAAGGAGACCAATCATACAGCTACCCCTTGCTTTGGCAGTTAGAATCTATTAAATCCAATTCCATAGACAACTATCTCTCTGCCACTTTATACTATGTTTCAAGAACAACAAAATAGACAGTTTTCCCCACTATATCCAATGTCAAATGCAATTACGTCGAGTTTCTGATGTCTGTCTACAAAAAATAAACTGACAAGAAAAATCTACCAAGAATTTTTTTAAAATTCAAACTTAACTTTATTTGCAGCTAAATAAATATAAACATATGAAATTTCATCTTCAATTTATTCAAGGTCAAAAGGAATCAACTTACCAGAGCCAGCCAATTCCACGTCCAAAGCAAGGAAGTGGTTCATCATATAGTTCATAAAGATGTGGCTCAAGTAAGAAGCCATCACTATCTCGTCTAAGCAACTTCTCTTCCTTTGGCTGCATGAGTTTTCCATTCTCCAAATCTGCTCTTGAACAATATTCAAATCAGGTAATGCATTTTTTATTTTTCTATCTAACACATAGTCATCAGGTGACAAGGATGAGGATGTAAAAAGACGATGGGCAGGGGCAGAAATAGTGACGTGGACTCCAATTTTCAGTCACTAGGTGATATACATGGAGATGCCACAGAATTAAAAGTGAATATTTATGTATTCAAATTTCAGAAATCAAATAAATAAAATTCTGAATACATACAACATAAGCATTGAAACTTGAAATAGAATTCAGAAAGACACAAAAATGCACAAAAGGTTTTACCACACCAATAATATGCTTGAGAAAGTAGAAACCATTTTCATCATAAATTTTTATTTCATAAAACAGTTGTATCAAGGCTACATACTGATATGTGCCAACAAATTGGCATCCAAAAGAAAAAGGTGAAACCTACTAAAAGTATGAACAATTCTGAATTCATTCATCTACAAGACATGCCTTCAACAACTCTCTCCTCCAACTCCATGTCTTCTGCTAAGATGCTCTTCAAATAGACATTGCTCTAGGCCATCTGGTTCAACTACCCCACCCTCCAAACCCAACTTATCTCCATCAAATTGAAGATGGTCCATATGTTTTTGTTTATTTTAAATAATTTAAACTATTTTATAATTTTTTGTAAGGTAGGAAACACAAACTTTCCTAGTAAGCACCCATAGGAGATGCTAAAGACTACAAATCAGGCCATTATACCTTAAGGCTGATAGCTGTCCCCATATCCATCTTGCATCTTCAAGATGTATCCTTGTACCTAATATGTATTATAGGCACCCACAAACATACCTTCTTATTTCCATAGACTATTTGAACATGATTTTTTTTTAATACTGTGAAAAGGTTAAAAATATAGTGTGATTGAGAAACAAATATATCATGTTACCTGATAAACAAAGCCGCAAAACAAAAAACCAAGCATCAACTTGAAGGGCAAAGACAAAAGAGGGGACAACCAACAACCATAGGATCAAACTTTGTACATAAATGTTTATAATTTTGCACCAATATATCGCTAGTGGGAAAGCATATGTAGAATAGAGCCCGATATATCCATATCAAAAGAACCACGGCAAGACAAAAAGATAGCATTAAGAAGGACACATAGGAGAAGCTATCCAATCTAGTGGTCCTAGGAGAATTAACTTCTAAGTAACAGTTGGATGAGGATCTAGCATGTTCGACCAAACATTCAAAGGTAAAAAGAGTAAAGCAAGTCAGTGTCGTTACCCAAGATGGGATATTAACTGTTAATTTTTTGAACTAGAATAGCATAAAATATAGAACAGATATCTTAAAACACAAAGAATAGATTGACACAAGTATTTATCCTCGGAAAAACCTCCACCTGAGGGTGATAAACCCAACCACACCAAAAGATGATCCTTTATTGAATATTAACAGAGTCCAAAACAAAGCTCACGGATTCTTGAGACTTAACACACTAAAAAATAATAATTTGTACTCTCCTTATAGTAATAATCAGTCTGATCTATGAAAGAACTATGAACTTGTAGAATGCTACAAACATTATCAAAGACTACCTACAAAAAAAGTTTTAAATATTAGAAAAATAGTACCCACAATGCAAGCCAAATCAGTGACAGCAATTTAGGTATGTGTCAATGTGGATGAAAGATAGAAGACTTTGGTTAGCCAAAATAGCCTCTTTTCAGTGCCAAAGGTTTGAATACAAATCTTAAGTTGGCTTATGAACTAGCTTTCAACACTAGTTTCTAGAATTTAAGTTTGCATGTTATAGCCTCACTTCATCAATGGCTTCCAAGATTAAGTGAAGTCATCTAAGTGACTAAATTGATATTTACACTTTAGCATATGGAAATCCCTAAATATTTAATATATGTGCTATTTGTTTTACCTTAAAATTTGTGCATTAAGTGTTTGGGAGCATACCAGGAACCCATAAATCTTGGTTGACGTTGTGTGATTAGTGCATTAGACAATGATGCTTTCTAGAGTAACATTTCATATGACACACTTCAAATTAAAGCAAGGAGGGCACCAGTGACCAGTAAATTAGGTAGATTACATCAAAGCTGTACGTATGCCTTTATTTATTCCAATAGCAACTGCCAAAAATCTCAATGTAGAATTTGGAAGGGATTCTTTCACAATAATAAAAATGCATCTCAAAATTTTCATATTTACTCTTCAAGTAAATTGTTATATTGTGTATGATTATTTCATTTTGTTGTGCAGCCTCTTGTTTTGAATCATCAGAAAATAGTATTTCTTACTCTTATATTTATTAGTAATTACCTAAAGTTGATTTGAACTGTAGGACCTTCCAGTATGAGATCCATGACAAGGGCTTAATATTTTCTATATATTTAAGGATAGGAGGAATAGGCACAAAACTAGGAATGGAAGAGGGCTAGAATCTCAGAAACACTTAGATTTAGGTATTAAATGTTTATAATAAAAGAAAGTTTAATGTCTAGATATGTCTTGAGAACAATGAAAGCATTTGTTGGATACACCAATTTCTACATATATAGTTCAATAGAGAAAACAAAGAAAAATTATGCATTGAAAGTACGTTGGTCACAAAAATAATTTTATGCAAATGAACAAAAATTTATACATCATAAGTACAGGAAAAAACAAACAAAATTTTTGGTACACTTACCAAGTTCATCATCAAAAGCAAGGCAATATGCTTTAAGCTCCCGATCTATTTCTCCATTCATGCGATGTCCAATCAAAAATGCTGCAAGCAATGATTCACTAATAGCATTTGGCCTTTTCTGGTGCCCATTAAATGGAAGTACATCTTTAAGTAGACCTACAACCTCTTGATCATAACCAAGATGACCACCTACCAAAACCTCTCTCAAAGCCCCTACTAACCTCATTTCTGCATGTTGATTGCCATGAAATAGAGGTCCAACAGGAGAAGGTCCAGCCATCAGAGATCCCTTTGGGTCTGCTATGAAAAGTACATCTTGTGGCAAAGTCTCAGTAAGAAGTGACCAGTATGCATTCATTGCTCGTGTTTCTCCCTCACTCCATTGGGTGGCTTCGGGAAAAGCATTAGCCCTTATTGTCATACCCGCAAAGAATGCCACAAGTTGTGCTGTTGAAACTATTTCTTCAGTTTTTAGCTCTCCTCTTGCTTGAGGAAGCGGGGCAACCAAAAGGCAAAGAAGTTAGAACTAAAGAAATGAAATGCATTTCTCAATTTCTTTTAAGATTATATTTATTTTCTTCTCGTGAACATCATCAAAAGAAAAATGTACTCAATCTATTGCACATGCCCACTAAAATGGAAAAACTAAGAAGAAGAAAACTAAACATGCATTTCCTCCAAACAACATTGAAGAAGATAAATACATGTAGAATCTGCAAAGTCTTTGGTGAGATCTTCAAGAAAATCCATTAGAAACCTTCGAAAAATTTGAGAGCCTTGATCCATGGCGGGCAAAGAAGAAAAACTCAAGTGAAATGGAAAATGAAATGGAGTTCGATGCCACAGTGCCCCCAAGAAATAGTTTCTTTTGATTTTGTTTTAATTTTGTATAAAAATTATAATTTTGCTGGTGTGGTAATAATATGAAAGGCTTTTAAGCCTTATTATTATATTAATAATGATATTTATTGTATTATATTAATATATATTAAGTCTATTGCTTAATAGTTATAAATATAAAATATGTCATGATTTTCTTTTTTTCTCAATTAAAAATGAATGTAATTATCACTTATCATATGATGTATTATAAATCACATGATAAGTGTTAATTTTTTTAAAATGCTAAAAGAAAATAAAAAAGAGGGGCTTTCGAGTTTTGGCCAGGAGTTTATATAGGCTCAAGAGACAACTATTCTAAGTCTAATGTTCTTTATAATGTATCTCAATCAGGCCAAGTTTTCTAATGATTTAAGCTTGAATTCTTATTCTATTTTGTAACTTTATTTTATAATTCGATAAAGGAGAGCTTTCAATGTATCTTTATAAGAATATGAGTGTCTCTATAGATTAAAATTATGCATTGGGGAATGAGTCAGTCATTGATTATAACTTCATCACTTCCAAGGTTGCAAAGGTATCTTTTAAATGCCTTGTATGGACATTGTATTTGTCATCTATGATTGATCTAGACAATTATACAATCTCTTATGACGTCTTTTGTGCATATAACAGTGTAGATTATAGCTATAAAGATGCATAGCTTAGTCTTTGTAACAAAAAATAGGTAATAGGTTTAAGGGTTAAATATTTCACGTGTGCAACCAAAATCTAATTTGATTTTAAGATCTAATATTAGATGCAAGTCAAATTTGTTTTTAGACATGAGATGAGAAACCGATTCAAAATAGTAAGCCATGACTGAAAATTTGTTTGATGAAAATATGCTCTCACAATAAAATGAATGAAATTGTGGAACCAAAAAGGAAAAACCCCTTAAACTATTTATTTAGTCATTTGTTTGGTCATTTTACCCAATGACCAAATTGGTCATTTATTTAGTCATTTTACCTGATGACCAAATTGGTCATTTATTTAGTCATTTATTTCCCAAATATGATCAATTTTGGTCATGTGAGTAAAACTTTTAGTCACTTAGTCATTTATTTTCCAAATTATACTAGTGCGAATACATATGTGATTCGACTAAATATAAACATAAATTGCTCTCTGGCTGGAGGCCAGAGAGCCGATTCTTTTCCCAATCTTTTTGCTCTCTCTCGTAACTCTCTTTTCCACTCGCTCCTCCGCTTACACTTTTTGGCCCATTTTATAACTCTTTTGAGTTGTTACAAAAGACTCAATGACTTCTAGTATCGGTTAAAAAATTACCACTTTGGCATATCATTGCAGATCCTTTTTGACGTTTTACATTTTTGAATAATTTTAGACTAATGCTAAGAAATGAAAAACATTTTGTGGGTGCTTCTGCACCAATAATCCTTCCCAAAAAAAACAATTCTTGTCTCTCTTGTTCTACTACCTTGCAAACATATGAGGGTGAAAATTTTATCATCCTTGTGAACTAGATAGGTGTTCTTGAACCCATCATGTATTGTTCTCCTCTTTGATTGCCAAGGCCTTCCTAAAAGGATATGACAACATGTCATAGGAACCACATCACATAGTACCCTCTCCCTATACTCACCAATTGAAAATTCTACATAAACCTGCTCCCTAATGTGAGGCCTCACCTTGAACCATCATAGCACTATTGATACATTCACATTTTGATACTTTATGATTTGATACATTGATACACTTCTTATCATTCTGATAGAGACTCATGATATTATGTTTTACGATTATGATTATATTGTGAGAATTATGTTTTGATGTGGATTAGAACCTAGAACATATTGTTGATTTTGGATATAAATTCTTAGATATGTGATTTGATGAGAAAGATTTAATCATGATTAGATTTGATTATTTCATGGATTATGTCTTAAAGTTAGGAAATAGTATGGATATTATGTCATGATGTTAAATTATGAAGGTACTATGTTTGAGCATTACTGAATGAAAATTGTAATTAGAAAATTGAATTCTGCACATTGATTAATGTTGCTAATTATGAATTGTATATATATATATATATATATATATATATATATATATATATATATATATATTTGCATGTGATTTTATTGCCTTGGACCACTGGTGCTCGAGTTTAGTGTGCAGGAAAGAAAACCATAGAATTATTCAGAGAATCAGGGCTAAACACATGTGAATTGAGTAAGCCAAGGTTTAATCTAATGAAGAGATTGAAACCTCGTTGTAATGTGATCTTTGTTGTAAACGTAATTTGAATGTATGTTAATAGTTTAAATTCATGTTGTTAATTGGACATGTCATTTGTGAATGTAATGTGTATTTTATGGTGTCACTTGACACTTGTATTGTCCATGTGGATGGTGACATGTCAATTAGGGTTTAGGAAAGAATCACCTAACCTTATAGGGTATTATATTAATCCCACTTTCATGTAGATGTCTTGTAGGGATCACATCAAGTTGGAACTCGAATTTGAACTTTAGAGGGGTTAAAAGTGACCCTAGAGTGCATTTTTAGCCAAAATTAGCTAACCTTAGGGGGGTACCTTGAGTTGGGGGCCAATTTTTACCTATGGGAAAGTCTAGATCACCATTATGGCCCTCCAAAAAGGCTACTCTTCAAAAGTGGCGTAAATGGAGAGGGCCACATGCATTTGACTTGTCCCACACTCTTTTCTAAACTCATGATTAAGAGGGGGGATAAGAGGTAAGACCAGATGCCTAGAGGGCATGTCTCATTAATCGATAGATCTTGAGTACATTTTTAGAGGGATTTTTAGAGGGCTTGGAGAGAATTAGTGGGTGTTCACCCACTCTCTAATTTTAGAGACACTTAGGGTTGGAGAAAGGAAAAGAAAAGGAAAAAGATAAGGGGCTCTTCTCAACTACTTCCTTTCCATTTTCTTTGGACCAAGGTTGGTGATTCTTGCTATGGAAGAATGCTTATTGCATTTCATTTTTTATGTTTTTTGGTGGAGAATGAATATGTGAGATCTTGCATGAAATGTTCATGGTGAATTTTTTTATTGTTGTGCTGGGTTGGGATGTATTTGGATTTGAATCATCCTTTGTTATTTTGATTTTGGGTATGTTGTTCATGGGAATTTAAGGCATCACTCACCCTTTGGGAAGGGAAGTAGTGGCCTTGGGTGAAGGGGTTAGTTCGGATCTCCATTGTAGTTGAGAGTCTCTTCTCTTGGAGAAGAGGGAAAATTGCATGGGGTATGGGCTCCATGAAGTCATGTTGCAAACCTTACATTTTGGGGATGAAAATGACAAAAAGTTTGTGTATGGAAGAAATAATAATGTAGCCTTTGAAAGGCATGGAAAGACTCTTGTTGGAAATGTAATTTTTTTGGCATTCTCCTCCTTGGAAAAGTCCACCTTCACCCTATCTCAATGGATTATAGAAATCTATTTGTGAAGCCTTCGTTGGGAGTTCAATGCAGTTTTGTTCAAATATGTATTTGTGAGCTATGTGTTTTGTATATACCCATTTGGCCTTGATTATCCAAGCATGGGGGCGGTCTCCTTGAGACCTTGGATGGGAGGTGAGCTCTCTATGGTTGTATCCTAAAAATATGTCCATCATTGACAATAAATCACAACCAATAACCTTATGCAACATAGCCTCCATATTAGGAAGAGAATAATTATCTTTCAAAGATGCCACATTCAAGTTTCTAAAATTAACACAAATCTTTATGTCACCATTTTTATTCTTGACTAGGACCAAATTAGAAACCCATGTTGAGTACCTAATTGGTTGGATTATGCCAACATCTGTCATCTTTATCAATTCTTGTTGCATCTTAGGAGCTAATAATGGACTAATTGGCCTTTTCTTTTTTCTGAAAGGCTTAGCATATGATTTCAATGAGATCTCATGTGGGAACAAGTCTTCCCTATAAGCCTTTAGGTCATCATATGACCAAGAAAATAAATGCTTGTGCTTCCTTAATAATTGTATCAAATTTTTTCTAACATGTGGATCTAACCTTCTTCCAATATTTACTACTTGTGGTGAAGACTCTGATCCTAAATTGACCTCCTCTAGATCCCCAATCTTAGCATTATATTTCTTCAAATAATCATTATGATTGGTGAATAATACCTCTAACTCAACAAGTCCCTTGGGGATTTGATTAGAACTCAATTGTATAACCCCATTTTCAAAGATAGTGTCTTTTCAATTTATTATTTCAACCAGAGCATTACAATCGATATTTTGACCTTCATAATGATCAAGGAACTGGATAAAGTTGAGTATATCCTAATCATTCTCAGAGACTTTCTAATTATAAATATTATCTGGTACATATGACCTAGTCTTAACCTCCAAAATGAACACTCCACATATGGTCAAGTCATTAGTCTTCAAAGCAACATTTGCTAAGAAATCTACCATAATATTTTTTGACCTCCCTATCCATTTGATGTTAAAAGCACCAAAAAATTCAATTTGATCCCAAACAACATGCCTATATAGTTTCAATCTATCATTTCTTGCAAAATATTGATATTTGACTTGTGCAACCACTAACTCAGAGTCACCAAAGACTTTTAAGAACTTTACACCATGTCTAGTTGCAATGTCTAAACCTAAAAGTAAAGCCTCATACTCGACAATATTATTTGCACATTCAAAAGCTAGTAAGAAGGAGTACTTGAAGGTTATACTTGATGGAAAAACAAATAAGACACTAGTTCTTGATCCTTCTTTTGAGCATGCTCCATCAAATTACATTTTCCACAAACCAAATTGTTGTGACTTGAGATCCTCCACCATTGGATTAGTATTTTTTCATTGTGGGAGGACCTTCTCAACTCTGAAATTTTCCATATCAATATCAACATAATAGTTGAGCATATCACCTGGCACCTTTTCAACCATTACTGGTGCTCTAGGTTCCCTGTACAATTTTACTTCCTTCCCATTCATTGGGATTATTGTATCTAATAGATCCAATTGTACATGACCTCCAACTGCTGCAGCCCATTGTCTAGAAAACAACATGCCATAATGTGGTTGTGTATCTACAACAACAATATCCATCTTGTAAATGGCCTCAAGGAATGCAACAATCTTGACTTCTACCCCTTTTAGGGTATCAATCACAGAGACCTCCCTGTTATCCATAGCATAACAACACCCAAAAGAAGTATCAACTTCCATTCCTAATGCCTTCATAACTACATAATGCATTACACTGGTTGCTGCACCAGAGTCTATCATGCAATTATTCACAAGCTTATTATTTATAAGGAGAGTCACATATAAAGGATCAATCTGTGAAAGTTATCTAGTAATCACATTCCCCACATACATAACAAGGTCATTTTGGTTAGATTTATTCTTCTTTTCTTTATTTTCCTTTTTACTGTCAAAAGGGGAATCTACAATGTCTGTTAATAATGACAAGGCTGCCTCTCTATGCTCTCTAATTATCAACATCTCTATTAAAGGGACTAAAAATTTCATTTGGGTAAGAGCATGCTTCATATTAAAAGTAGGAAAATATGATAAAAAATCAATAATATTCTTACCTTTTGTTCCCTTATCCAACACAGCTTGTCGGTCAAATTTTTCTTCCTTCTTCTCTTTTTGAGGACAAGAGGAATCTATCCTTTTATTTTCTTTCTTGTCTTTTCCTTTACTTGGAGTTCCATCAACAATCTTGAAAACATCCTCCTTGATAAACATAGATGCTATAAGTTTACCCTGATTTGGCTCTACCCTTCTACTCCTTAGGTCATAAGCACTCCTAGCTTGGTTGATTGCTGCCACAGTAAGGGATATTTTTCCTTCTTCAGTAGGCAACCTAAATTGAGAATGCCTTGTATCATCATTCATATTTATTGTATCATATGATACATCATTAGTATCATCTTCTAAATCAAAAAGAACCCGCTGATGATATCCCTGATATTCATTTCCCCTTATGTCAACATCAACAACCGGTTCCTCCTCATCATAAAAATACATTTTATTAGCCATTTTAATAGTGAATATATTAACAACAGGGTTGTCATGTTTTGAATTCACTGGTTCACTAGAATCATCCATCTATTCTACTAATTCTTGGGCTACTACACATTAGAAAGAAGAATGAGGTATATTGAAAGCAACACACCAAGGAGTGTTCTCTACATTGTGGGCATTATTTCTTCTCAAAGGATTAGGGGTCTACTTATTCTTCTATTTTTCTTGGTTTTCAAGAATAGGCTTACCATCCTTCCAATTTTTTTTATAGGGCATGTCTCAAAGATTTGGAAGTCTATCATTTCTTTGATACTGATGCCTATTGTCATAAGACCCTCTTTCATTCTTCTCAATCTTTGTACTGAGGTCTTTTACAACATGCATTAATTTTTCCACTTTATCTTCCTCCTTGTTTGGCCTTCTTGCCTGGCCTTTTGTGTATTTCTACAATCTTCCATCCTCTCTCTTGAATACTTTCCCTAAGTCTTTTCTATTACTCTCAATATTTATATCCATTTTGAAGGCTTCCCTTAGGGTTCTTGGATTTTTATCTCTTAAAAGGTATGACAAATTTCTATCAACTGCATTGAAATAGGTTGTTAAACACACTTCCTCATCTAATCTCAAGACCTGAAAAAGTCTTTTCATGGTCTTTTGGAACCTATTATTGAATTCTGTCATACTTTCATTTGGAGACTTATCAATATTATTGAACTCATTAAGCATAAAGCTTGAGTTGACATGTTCACCATATTTCTCTTTAAAACATCTGACAAATTCTGTTAGAAATAGGAAATACTAAGAGGGGGGGGGGTGAATTAGTATTTAACAAACTTTTTCTTTTGCCCACTTATGGATATAACAGATTACTTTAGTGCATAGAAAGATTATCAAGCTGATTAACAAACATAGCAGTAAATAGAAAGAACTCATAACACATGATATGTTCTCAAGGAAACCCTGGCCAAGGGAAAACCCCGGTGGGGATGGTACCCACAAAGATCACTAATCAAAAGTATCTTGTTAGGGATATTGGACCCTGTTAGGAGTCAATTTACAATATATAGTAGATCTATCCTGGTTAAAGGACTTTAGGCCTTGTTAGAAGCCTTAACCCTATTAGGAGTTAGATTACAAAACCTGATCACTAGTTGAGCTCACTACCCAAATAGGTAATACAAAATGTTTCTGACTATAGTATGGTACTGCTTACAACTTCGCATCAATAGCCTTTGCTGATATCACAATATACAACTATTGCAAGTTATCCTTTTCTTTCTTTTTACACATCACACACTATATACTTTTTCATTACATTTCAAGTATGCCTAATATATGACTTATTAGAGCTAATAACTTTATATGGTTAGCTTCCAAAATCTTTATCCAAGAGTAAACATCTAGGATGTCATCCCTTCATAATGTTAATTCATTATTTTGACAAGAAAAAATAATCCCTTAACTCTTTCGCTAATACTATCTCCAAAACTATTCTACCTGCAAAAACTGTCTTCGGTAAACTTTGAATAACTTCATCCGTACTGCTCCAAACTTTATACACAAAGATGGGGTATCCTCATACTCTATAGAAGCTTTAGTTAATTGTACAAACAAAAATAATGCTCCAGTGGACGTCACCAACTAAATCTTCATCGGGTGCTCTGTCAGGATCACTGTATCCATACTTAGACAATTTCTTCCTTCAACTTGCCATACTTTCATTCCAAATTCTACACTCTCAATAGAGATCATATGTTGCCATAATAACAACATCTATGCATCCACATTAGCCAAATTGCCAAGAATCTCCCCCTTTGTCATTGGTGGCAACATATGGGAAAATTGGCTAGGTGTGCAAACAAAACTTCAAAGTATTTACACAAAATTTGTGGCCAAATGTTATACAACACATATACAATATTGTACTCCATAGAATAGCTCCCCCTATGAGTATCCTTCCTCAACATATTTTCAATTTTCTGCTATTTCTCCCCCTTTGACAACAATGACAAAGATAGGGTGTACAAAAATTTCAAAAAAAACTTGATACCTTGTTATCAGCTATTGCAAAGCCGGTAGGCTTGCAACATAGTAGCCAAACTTTGACTTCCATGATTCAAAATCTTTCTCCCATATCTTCCTGATGGATTCAACAACATTGAGTAGAGTACTCAATCCGTATGCTGCTGTCTGACAAGCTTGCAGGGAATTAAAGCTAAACTTCTGAAAAGATGTCTTTGCTAAAAGACACTACTCAATTTGGTCTTCAAAAATTGAGGTCTTGATTGAGATATGCTCTCTCAAGATGTTAATCTTGATCATCTTTCTATTCTTCCCCTCTACTAACATTTTGATTTCATCATTTAACTTCCTTATGTTCTTCTCTACAGAACTTATCTTTACATTTAGGCTTGACAAGGTGTTTGTTTCAGCTGTAATTGCATCTATCTTCTCTCTAATCTTCTTATCTTCTTCAGCTATTAGGATTTCTGATTTTGTGCATTGTATATACAAACTCTTTCCAGTCTCAACATGTTTCCTCAAATTCTTTATGCATACATCCAAATTACCAATATCATTTTGAATATTTACACTTAAATTTTGTTGCATTTATGCTTCAAAGGCTTCCTGAACTTTTATTCTAGCAATATCCTTTAAGTTAGAAAATTCAGAGTCAAAAGAGTTTATTACTATTTTAGCTTTCTCAAGTGGATCCGATTCAAATACCTTAGTGCTAATCACACTCTCAAGTTTCTCTGTCAAAACTCTAAATTTGCCTTCAAGGTCCTTCACCTTCTTATTCTTTCCAATAATTTTATTAAGAGATGTGATGAACTCAAGCTAATCATCATCTTCAACCTCTTTTCCAAGGTCTTCAAAAATTGAACCAATTTGTCTCTTCTTACTGTCAGGTGCACTAGGGGTAGTGACCTCTGTCAAAATTTGTTTACCTTTAACTGTCTGCTCTACTGGAATTGATTCTGATATAGCTGGTGCTTCCATTGCCTCTGTATCCTTTTCTGATTCTGTAATCTTCTCTTGCTCTTCTAAAGCCAAATTGTCAACAATGTTTCCTAGATCATGAAATACTACATCATCTGACTCTAGTGTCACTTTGGTTCCTTCAATGTCCATTGATTCTTTGCCAATATTGATATGTGAAGAAGATGGGACTTCTTCAATACCAACTTCCTCTGCATGTGGTTCCTCTAATTGCTTCTGCTGAGGATCTAATTCAACATGCTTTCCTGCAACTATATCTGCAATAACTTGCATTACTGCTTGCCCAGTCTCTTTTTGTACTTCCTCATTTTTGCCTCCCATTATAAGGATTGTTCTTCTCTTAGTTCTCAATAAAGTTCCAAGAGACTTCAAGAATCTCTTCAAATGATCTTCATACTCAACTTTACAGAACTGTCTGATTACATGTTCTCTCATCTTTATGTCCTCTTCTTGTGCTCTCTATTTTCTATTCACAAGTCTGTTATACAAATCTTCTAGGATCTTACCATGAATAGTGCTAAGTTTCTTATCTGTCACAATCATATGTGTAATCATTGCATTTTCAAAATTCAATCTGTTAAATGATCCATATAGATCATAGAATTTATTTAACTTAGTGAAGTCTCCATGCTTCAATATATCTTCATTAACTCTTTCAATTCTTGGTTTCCAAGTTTTCTTCTTGATTGAAACTTCATCATCATCTTTAATTTCTGCTACTTTTCTAGGTATAGGTGGTACAATCACTTTCTGTCTCTTACCGGGTCCTGTTGCACTCACTTTTACTCTTTTGCTAGGAATAGGAGAAAAAGATTTATCTCCTTCATCTTTTTCAGGTACTTCAACTTTTACCTTTACTGCAATCGGATCAATAGGGTCTGCACTAGATGCCACATGTGGAATTACAAGATTTTCACTTTGCTTCAAGGCTTCTATAGTCTTCTTAGCTATGTCAAACTCATGACTTGACATCTGATTCTTTCAGTATTTTCTTCATAGTAGATTCAACTCTCCTATTAGATTGCTTCTTTTCTCTCAAACTTATTGCAGAGTTGAAATTCTCTTCATAGGTTCCAAACCTATTTGCATGACCATCCAACTCACCCTTTAACAGTCTATTCACATATCCTACTATTTCTGCTTCAGATACTTCATAGCTAAGAGGGTCTATGAATTCCATTCTAGGCTCAACTACTTCAATGTAGGTGAAATCAGTGTCTACCATAAAACAAATGTCGTCTTTATGCTTTTCAACTAAGGATTGAGGAATCCTTGACTTGTTCTTAACAATATTCTAAAAAGTCTTCAATACAAGCTTCACACTGTCATTGACTTTATCAATTACGTGCTTCATGTAGACTGAGTTTATTCTTTCCATTGTGTTCACATTGTCACTCCAATCAACTGTGTAAGGAAATCTTTTCAAAATATGGAAAAACATATAGGTTATTAGAGATGAAAATCTAAACTGTGTGTACTTAGCCTTAATCTTTTCTAAGTTCTGAAATAACTAAATTTTCAAAATTTCACATAGGTCTACTTGTTTCTTCTCAATACACATAAGATAAGCTACATGAACCATTCCTGCAACCATGTCATCTTCCCTTGAACTACCATAGAATTTAGTTGTTAGGATCTTGCAAAGGTACCTAACATCATCTTGCTTAATCTTACTTATCGCAATTCCTCTACCATTATAACTAGATCCAGTGTTGTCTAAAACAATCTTTCTCATGTTCTTTTCATTCAGTGGAATCTCTCCAACTTTTGATAATCCAGTAACATCATGAATTAGGTCGGCAGTTATATCAATAACTCTATCCTCCATCCAGAATTTCCCATTGTGGATTCTACTTAAAATGATCTTGGTACATTCCTCGTCATTAAATTCATACTTCATGGAATATTTGATAATTTCATTATTCTCTACGTGCCTATAAGCTAGTTTAACTGACATGTCTTGAATATACAATTTCCTATAATCATCACTAAAATTTGCATCTCCCAAAGTTTCAAACTTGCAACCTAAATATCCTTTAACATTCTCAATGTGCAATACTTCATCTGGTACGGATGATAGTGCTAGTCTTTTATCAATTTCAGCTAGTTCTACTGGTTCTTTCTTAATCTTAGGTCTATTCTTATCCTTAACATTATGAACCATAGAAATATCCATCTTATCAACTGATTAAAGATCAAAAAATACCTCAACTTTGCAAATCTAGGGTTTTAGTATGATCGTCACTGCAAACTGCTTCCAAACTTCTTCAAATCATCCTCAACTCACTTTTTCTTCTTTCAAATCTCTTTTCAATCACTTTTTAATCATGATAACTTTGATTTTGACCTTATAACACTTCACATTAACTCGATCTGACATCGCATTCATTCATTTTGCCGCTAAAACCTCAAAAAGCTGATTCTGCAAACCTGCAACCATAAAACTTTTTGTGACCTTGCAAAACATGATATTTTCTTTTGCACACTTAACCATAGCATTATTACAACATAAAAAACCTATATCTAACTACGAAAAACTTAACTCATTCAAATTCCTAATCTACACTAATCCTAAGTCCTAAACTACAGAAACTTACATAATTTAAGTACTTAAAGAAGGGTTAGGTAAAGATTCATCCTTACCATTAGTTACATTACCTTCCTGACTACTTTTAGTGATGAATATACCTCCTTAATCTATGCCTTTATCATATTTTACTTCATCTTTATTGCTACAACAACCTTTCTCTTTGTTTCCTGCATTTTCATTCCTTCTTGCATTGTTCCTAGGGTTAGGGTTATGATGATAACCTCCATTGTTCATTCTGCAAAATCTTGCTGAGTGTCCAAACTTGTTGCATATCTAACAAATGATTCCACTGTTTCCAAATCTCCGTCCTTGCTAGTTAATCTGTGACCTGTAATTTCTAGCAACATGTTCTACTTTGTTGCATCTAAAACATACTACCACTTTTCTTTGATTCATTTCTTCAATAGATTTCTTATCTGCATTGTTAGTATTCCCAATCATTCTATCATAATTATTCAAAATTACTTTAGGTCTTCTACATTCGTTAGCTCTATGTCCAAAACTATGAAAATTATAACAATGTCCATTAAGAGGTTTAAATTGCTTACCTATGCAATCTCTCTTCATGTGCCCAATAGTATTACAAGCAAAACATCTACCTTTGAATTCTCTTTGCATACCTTTAGATGATTCTTCCTATTTTGATTTTTCTTGCTTTGATTCTTCTTTCTCTCTAGGTGGTTCTTCTTTAGGTGGATCTACCAATGTGTTCTCATCAAGCTTCATTTCTTCCACACTTTCAGATGTCTTTAGATCTGGCTTCTTACTTTCATGGTTTGTTCTAAACATACTAAATCTAAATCCAGTCCTATCAAAGAATGGTTCTTCAAAAGAAATTTGTTTTTCAGTCTTATCACTATTTGAATATAGCCTTTCAAGTTGTTGTTTAGATTGAGTTAATTCACCTTTCACAATTTTATTATACTTCTCAAGTTCCACATACTGTACTTTTACTTTTTTAGATTCGGATGTTTCCTTTTCAAGTCTTGATCTCAGATCTTCATTCTCAATTTTCAATTTTTCATTATCAGATCTCAAATTTCCATCTTTCATACTAAGCTTTAGATTTACTATCTTCAGCTCATGCTTAAGGATCTCATTTTCTTTTTCTAATTCATCACAATCTTCAACAAGCATATCAGATTTATTTTCAGATTTCAGATCTTCAATCTTACCTTTTAATTTGTCAATAGCATTCTTTGCATCTTCATATTTTCTTCTTAAGGAGTTTCTTTCATCAGTAAGCATATCAATCTATTCAAGAGATTCTTCAAGATTCTTCTGAAGTTGATCCATATCCATAGAGATCTTACTCAAGCTGCTAAGCTTTCCCTGAATGTTCCTTCTTCGAGTAATTGTGCTCTGATACCAATTGTTAGAAATAGGAAATACTGAGAGGGGGGGGTGAATCAGTATTTCACAAACTTTTTCTTTTGCCCACTTATGGATATAACATATTACTTTAGTGCATACAAAGATTATCAAGCTGATTAACAAACATAGTAGTAAATAGAAATAACTCATAACACATGATATGTTCTCGAGGAAACCCTGGCCAAGGGAAAACCCCGATGGGGATGGTACCCACAAAGATCACTAATCAAAAGTATCTTGTTAGGGATATTGGACCCTGTTAGGAGTCAATTTACAATATATAGTATATCTGTCTTGGTTAAAGGACTTTAGGCCTTGTTAGAAGCCTTAACCCTGTTAGGAGTTAGATTACAAAACCTGATCACCAGCTGAGCTCACTGCCGAAATAGGTAATACAAAATGTTTCTAACTGTAGTATGGTACTGCTTACAACTTTGCATCAATAGCCTTTTCTACTATCACAATATACAACTATTGCAAGTTATCCTTTTCTTTCTTTTTACACATCACACACTATATACTTTTTCATTACATTTCAAGTATGCCTAATATATGACTTATTAGAGCTAATAACTTTATATGGTCGGCTTCCAAAATCTTTATCCAAGAGTAAACCTCTAGGATGTCATCCCTTCATAATGTTAAGTCATTATTTTGACAAGCAAAAATAATCCCTTAACTCTTTTGCTAATATTGTCTCCAAAACTATTCTGTCTAAAAAAATTGTCTTTGGTAAACTTTGAATAACTTCATCCGTACTACTCCAAACTTTATACGCACTGAAATGGGGTATCCTCATACTCTGTAGAAGCTTTAGTTAACTGCACAAAAAAAAATATTGCTCTAGTGGACGTCGCCAACTAAATCTTCATTGGGTGCTCTGTCAGGATCACTGTATCCATACTTAGACAATTTCTTCCTTCAACTTGCCATACTTGCATTCCAGATTCTACGCTCTCAATAGAGATCATATGTTGCCATAATGACAACATCTATGCATCCACATTAGCCAAATTGCCAACAAATTCATCCCAAGATGTGATACTATTTTTAGGCAATCCTCTATACCGGTCTCTAGCATCTTAATTCATAGATTGAACAAATAGTTTCATTACCAAATCTTCATGCTCAATCTCAAAGTCATTCATCTTATCAGTGAAAATTTTGAGGTGCTCTTCATAAGAAATAGGATTATTTCCACAAAATTTAGGGATCTTGTCTCTTACCTCATTTGGAATGACATTTGGTTGGCCCGGAATACCATCAAAAAATAATAGACGGCATCTATCGAAATAGCTAGTTCTCATTTAAAGATTCATAGTAGCCCGAGGTCCACTGGCTCCAATTATTTCATTATGGTTTGTAACATTTTTAGCTACTCCACCAATAGAATGAGAAGCAAAATTTTGAATAGGGACTGAAGCCTGAAAATTTTGGCTACCACCATTTGTCATTACATTTTGCATTTGGCCCTTGGCCTTAGGGCCTTGACTAGGGCCAACTCCTTATGATTTTGATACTGATCCAACAACAACCTGTGTTGCATTAGTAATAGTAGGATCATCTAGAGAGTGATTCAAAAAGGTAATTTTCCTTTTCATCTCTCTAGCTTCAGCTTCTAATTCAGCCTTTTCTAGTTGTTTAGCAAGGTCCTCTTTAGCTTTCCTAGCTCTTTCCAACTCTAGATCTAATTGTGACATCCCACTAGGGGCATTTTCTTTGGGCATTGACTCTTCAATATGAAGACCAGACACATTTTGTTTTCCCTTTTCTAGAAGAACATTTTGTTGAGCCTTAGTAGGCTTTTCAACCTCTCATCTTTTCAACTATCTCAAAACCAGTCCTTCACTCTCAAAATCATCTTCTCAACTGAGACCCACTTTGTGATCTCTTGCTCAATGTATCCATGTCAAAAAAAACATTCTTATTTAGTCCTTTGTATTTTTCATTCAAGGTTTTATCATTTGCCTCATGTTGTGCAGTTACTCTCAAGAGTCTATCTCTTTCAAGAAATAATTCACAAACTTATTTCTCTCTTTATTTTTGCTTGTTCTGCACTTGTATTCTCTACTCTCTTTCTCTATTTTTTTAAGGCCAATACTTCTTCCCTAAGAACTTCAACATCATATTGTGAAGCATCAAAGTTTGCAGCACCCTCTAGGTCTATCAAATCCTAAAATCCTTGATCACCCACTGGATAAAAAAGTTGATCCATTAAATTTGGGGATGCTTCATAATCACCCTAATATCACAATCTATTTGTGTCAGCTCTTCCATATTGGACATGAGTGACAACTTTACTTTTAGGCCTACCAACAGGGGTATCAAGTATATGGTCTAACAATGGTTGATTGTCAGACTCGGAGCTAGTAGAAGAAGATTAAGATTTCTCAAGAATTGGGGTCAAATTGTTATTCTTAGGCTTCCAAGACACTCTAGGACCTAACTCAACTTGGCTTGACCAATTTCTCCTACCACCCTTAGGAACTCCACTCACTAACACAACTTTTGGGTGTGTTTTTAGGTAACACCTAGTATTTCATCTTTTGTCAGTCATCTTAAATAAAGTATAAATCACTAGATTTGAAACATCTTAGAGTTTCCACCCTCTAGGGGAAAATTTAATCAATAATAAACTTGAGTAAACTAGACTAGACAAAAGGACTTTCACAAAACTCATTGGATAACTTCAAAAAAAGTGTAACATTTCCCAGCGGAGTCGCCAATTTCTATTGACTACTCAGATGGATTGAATCAATTTGGGTAGTATGATTTTGACAATGTGTAATACTAGAGATTCTCAAAAGGTTTTAATACTTTGTTATATTTTTCTCCCCAGCGGAGTCGCCAATTTATGTTGTCACTTTTTCTTGCAGATCACTATATGGCCATTAATGCCTTTGGCTCTCAGTACCCAATTCTAGATCTACCAGGAAAATAACAACATTACTAAGGATAAGGATCCTCCTTTAAATTTGAGCTCTACAGACTTAGGAGGGTGTACCTTATTGGTTTACAAAACTCTAGCAAACCATGTAGTGGATAAGTGTCTTAAAACATAAATTTGATATTTTTCCAAACAAAACATATAAATTATAGATTATTGTGTTGATTTTAAGCAACTTTCTTCTTTGACCAGTGCTATAGTCCAAGGGAACAATGTCTAGATGAGTAAACATCAACTATAATATGTCAATGAAGGGAATTTCAAACCATGAAAGTAATATATGCCTTACATAAGACTTCTAACAATCCAATACTAGATCATAAAATTCATAAACCCACTCCAAACGCTCACAAAAAATCCCTAGATCTTATACTTTCCTTGAAAGCAGCCAGTAACTATTCCACTATATGCCTTACATATGGATGAGCAAGAAGTGTCTTACAATCCTAGTTCATAAGAAATTTAAAGGGGTTCACAAAGATAATTAGATATCAAAAGGGGTGCAAACTAAGACTTTCATTAACATACCAAGCTTCTATGTATTCAAGAAGAGAAAAGTGTCTTTAAATCAATAACCACTGGTGACAGAACAATATCCCTTTCTAAATGATCATGGAAATCCATTTATAGGATAGATATTGCAATAAGCTTCTGATCCATTTAAGGAAAAGTTAGGGCCACACAATAGCCTTCAACAACCAACAATAACATGTAATGACTATAGAAAAGACATGCCACAAAACCTGAAGCTATCAGATCAAATCTCATCTTTAGTTTAGGAGAAACCCCAACTGGTAAGCCACAAGGACATGAAATACATCATTGAAACCCTTTGTTCCTTCAGTAGTATAATAAATGGCATGACTATTTCACCCACTTCTCCATGGTATGGACACCCACCTAGATAAGTGTCACCTCAAAATCATTCTTGGAAGCTAACAAAATTAAAACTGGTAGATCAACCACCCTTTGCACTTATTAACCAGTCCTCTGTTTGTAATTATTCCTTTAACTCCATGAGATACGATCAAATCAACCCAAAAAACTTGATCTATATGGATGTATCAATTCTCACCTGCTTCGGCCTCTCCAACCCTGCTAAAAACCCTTGCAAAAATTCAAATAATCGACTGACAATGGACAATACCCAAGTTTAAAACATGGTCGTCAATCTTCATCCTTTCCTAGCACATCATGTGGCTCTCATAAATCGACAAAATAGTCAAAAAGGGTTTTAAAATTACCTTCCACATCAACCTCCTCGGTGACTAATCAGAAATAAGTACCTCAACATTACTTGACACTGATGACCCACGTCCACTTATTCACTTACTTTAACATCCTTTAGCCTAGAGACCATGACATCAACATGGATAGGTGTCATCTAGTCATAATTTAGCAATCCGTAAACCTTGAGAACCCTCACATCCAAAAGACACACCAACCATTAGATCAAAGATGATTTGACCATCCTTTAACATTCAATCTTCCTGCACCATGATGTCACACATGACACATATCATTCTATCGCAATACCATGATGAATAACCATCAAGCATCCCTAGATAGTGACAACATGAAAACCGTTGGATTAATATTGATCAAACTTTCCTTTATCTTCTGTTTGAGCTTTGACCTTGGCCCCACCGACTACCAAGTGTCGACCAATCATGATCTCGTGATGGGTAAACACTTCAAAAATTTTCATTGTGGGATCATGAACACTGTTCGATCAAATCTGATTTTTCAAAAATTTATTCTCTACCCAAGGCCTTTGACTAGGACCCACCAACCATGATGAAACTGTTTCCGCAAGATATCCCAAAACTTTAGTCAGGGATCAGAGTGCCTAATATTTGTCTTCGTCGATGCTTCTTTACTCTTGATAGAATCATCAGTTGATCTTTTGCTGATTGACAAATGCTTATAACACATCAGTGACACATATGTTGATACCATCATCAGGAAGGAAAGGACATTGTGTGAACTTGGAAACAATATTTCTGATCGCTGATGAGGCTCAGACATCAAACCCACCAACCGCAAAGGTCACTCTTTCTCTGACTCGCTGAAAAATGAAAGAATATGATTCATGCCCTATGAGATGGAAAGCACCGAAGATTTGATCTGGAAAATGGATATGTGGCAAGATCTTGCTAACTCGTAAAACAAACATTTAAGTCACCAAAAGAACTTGCAAGTTAGCGATTGATAAGAAACTTCACATTCGCTAGGTCACCATGAATTTTACTATCCACCACAAAAGTTTACGAGGTGGCGATTGAATAAGAAACATAACCATTGCTAGGTCACCATGGTTAGTAATAAAGCTATAAAATAGTTTGTGACTGAGTGATAAAGGGTTTGGACTAGGAACTCACATGGTCACATCGGTTAATGCTTATATTTTTAGACACTCAGTGAGCTAGCGACAAAGGCTTGACTTGGACGATCGCTCACCTGCAACAGTTAGTTAAATAGTTTAAAAAGAAATAGTGAGCTAGCGATGAGGGGTAACTTAAGTGGCATGAAAATGTAATGAGAAAATAGAAAAAGGGGTAGGGTTTAAGGACTTAGACCAATTTTTTATAAATCCTTGCATGTTTTAAACCTTATTTCTCAACCTTGGAGCGGGAAATGAAAACTTCATGGAAATTCTTCATATTTTTACCATGACATGAAATTGGCTCAACAAGAGACATGAATTATCTTCATCGTAAACTTGGTGACATTCCTCAGTCTCTTGTTTGTAGTTTCTAGGTCCGCCTTTAAATGGGCGACAATGTGTTCTAGCTGGACAATTTGGAACTTAAATTAGCCAACTAGTCCAGAACTAGTGTAACCCACATCCACATTGTTCTCCTTGGTCATGTCCACCTCCTCCATAGCAGTGTGTCCAATTTTATCTTTATCCTCCATGGGATTCTGGGTATCATCAACTTCATCCTCGTTATCGAAGTTGACAGTGACCTCCTGTTTCAGAATATTATCGATAGCTTTTTTTCCCCTATCCTTAGCAGTATGGTTGGAATGAAAAATTTGGCTAGGTTGGGGTTCCACATCCTCATATTTTTCAAGATTGAGGATGATCCTCCTACCCTTTTTCTTAGGGAAGTGGGTCTTCAGGGAGTGGTCACGTTTCAAACCCTATGGGGAATCAAGACTAGGGTGATTCTCAAAGGACTTTGGACTCACAGGGGGGACAAATCATGAAGACCTTTAGACCCAAAAGGAGTAGCAAGGCCCTTGTCCAAATAAATTGAGGGTGGAGGATGGGGTTGTTGTAGGTCTTCAGAGAAAATAGACACAATGGAAGGAGGGAAAAGGGCTATGTGGAATTTCTAGAGTCTCAACATAAGGCCATGGTGGAGGATAATAGGTTTCTTCTCTAGATTCTTGGCTTCAAAAAAATTAGCAACATTAATTTCCATAGAGTCTAATAGATAAAATGGAAAGGAAATCAAATCTATATTCCTAAGATGATTGAGAAAAGGAAAATGGTAGTAGTAGAAAACCCCAAACCTTCCTTCTAGTATGAAGTATTTCATAATAATCTTGCACGTTTTCAGCCAAAACTATGGGATATCCTCTGTGCTGTAGCCTTCATGCTTAGGGACATGGGTCTCCTTAGGGCTCTAGAAGAACTAAGATAGCTCCCTCTTAGCAGGTGTTTTACTGTCCTTCCTCGATTTCCTTCCCATGGTGGCAAGGCTAGTGGCCTTACTAATGAAATCCTTGTTAATCTCAAATTAAATTCCATTCATCGAGACATGCCTCTCATGCTAGGTAGAATAAAATTTCCTACAGTCCATTTCATCATGACAGACATACTCTTCATGTAGGGAAGGATGCCTCCCTCATTATAGAAATACATGACCATAGGGTTCGAGGAAAACTCTTCCTCAATTTTTTTAGGCTCAATTCTATGGCGATCACCACCCATAATAAAGGAAGCTAAAAACCCTGGAGAACAACCTAGAAGAGGCACACACCAAGTGAAAAACCACAATCCTTAGGGTAATTTCTATAACACACCTAGAAAATTTTTGTAGACTCCAATAGAAGCCCTTTTTACCAAAGTAACTCCAGTTTAAAGCTGAAGGGTAAATGATATTCACACAAGGGAAATTAGTATGAGACCCAGAAGTAATTGGCTCATTATTAGCAACTTGAATGAGGTAATAAATGCAAATCCCTGCCATAATCTTCACTAGCACCACCAAGGAGAAAACACATGATATTTATGCTGAGAAGTGCAAAGCTACTCATAAAACTTAGCTCCTTATCTATGGCAATCCATCGTACAACAACTATGCCAGCCAACCCTCATTACCAAAATGGTAGTAATTCAAATTCTTGGGGCTGATGTCACGAAAAGTACTAACCCAATTGGATAGAATGAAATCTCCATAAATTGCCACGTGGCCCTTGAAATCAAAACCAACACAAGTGGTAGCAAGGAGGGAGAAAATCGCAGTGGCCTGCCACTCAAAAAACCAAATTTTAAACATAATTGGAGTTATTGTTTTTAACTCTCAATTCTTGCAGAAGCATGTCCTCAGTATGCTTAGGAAGAAAACTAACATCCCTCCAATAATGAAGGCCTTTGGATAGTAGACCAATAGTAGCCAGAGAGTCTGCAATAGAGTTCCCTTCTCTGTAAGTATGTCTTATAGAAAACTCATCCATAATACCAAGGAGTCTCCAAATGTTAGTAAAGATAGGATCCACTTTCCACACTACCTTGGAGGTCCTTGAACCACTTCAACAATTATTTTGGAATCACCCTCAATCTCAATAAATCTACAACCGATGTTGGAGGAAGCCCTAAGTCCATAAAGGAGAGTCATACCTTCCACCTGATTAACAATTTGATCATAGAGTGGGCCCATGAAAGCATCAACAATATTTTCCAAGGGGTCACAAATGATACCACCACCCTATTGCTTCTCCCTAGAGGCAGCCCCATCAAAATTAATCTTAAGCCAGTGGGGTTTGGGGGGGACCATTTAGTAGGTTCATAGATGAGGATTTTAGCATTGTCATACCTGTCAAAACCATAATCAATTTTCCAAATCTTGGCTAAATAGTAGTCATCATCTGAGGGCAGATGGTTTGGGATTTTCCAATGAGAATTCAATAAGTTCTCTTGTAGCAACTTGAAACCATTATGGAAGACAACACCCAGGGATAGTTCATTTTCCTGAAAAATTCTATTATTACGCTCCTTCCAGATACACCAGCAAAAGATGGGTGGTATTTTCAGCCACAGGATTCTTAATAAGGGGTGTTAGGAAGAGGGCTTCCATTCATTAACTAGGTGTTGAACATCATGATTTAAGACCCAGACAAGGTTAATTCTAAGATTTATCAGGTGTCAAGCCTCTCTGGCATAATCATAGTGTATGAGAAGATGATTGATGATTTCCTCCTCCATCTTACAAAGGAAATATCTATTGGCCAAGCCAAAGCCCCTTTTAGCTAGATTATCAAGAGTTAGAATTTTTCTATGCAACACAGATGATCAGAATAAATTCACCTTTAGAATGATTTGGGAGTTCCACACTTTCCTCCAGCAAGTTGAGTCAACAACCTCCTTAATCAATAGATTGTACGCCAACTTCAAAGAAAAGTCTCCATTTTGAGTGTGGCTCCATGTAATTCTATCTTGGCTGTCCACGATGGGTATGCAAGTTTTAGAAAGCTTGTCCTAAAGACTTGTGGTGAGGGGAGTGAGTTTAGGGGTATTATGCAAGTAAGGCATGAAATCAATCCATTGACCCTGTCTAAAATAATTGGACACCAAAGATCCCACCCAAAGAGTGAGGACATTGAAAATTAGGTGAGAGAAGATGAAAGATCCTAGAGGAGTATCTAATAACCAAGCATCCTCCTAGAACCAAATGTCCTCACCATTGTCTATAAGTTGCCAGGTTGAGCCATTTTCTAGAATACATTTGCATTTAATAATACTATTCCAAAAATTTTATCCTTGTGGGTGGCCATGCTCCATGAAGAGTTTACAGAAGCAACCCTGATCCAAATATTTAGCTTCCATGATTTTGCACCAATTAGAAGAGCCAAGAACCAGAGTCCAAGTGACCTTAGATAATAGGGCATAGTTGAGGTTGATTATTTTTTGTAATCCCAGACCACCAAGAGTCTTAGGCAAGCATACTTTATCCTAGTATACAAGTGGTAATCTCTTTTTCTCCTCACATCCTGACCATAGGAAGGTGCATTAGATTTTCTCTAGTTTGTCAGCCATAACGGTTAGGATTAACAAGACATAAATAACAATTACATGCAAATATAACCAATATCAGAAAGCAATAAACCACACAGAAGAGAACATAATACACAAAGATTTAACATGGTTCACCCAATCCCTGGGCTATGTCCACCAATAGTGAGTCCAATATTATTATTATCCAGTGATTACAACCTGATTACAATCTGTAATCCCTTATAGCTCAATTCCATCACAAGTACTAAAATCATACATTAAGAAATCCCTAACCCTAAACCATATTATACAATATTTTTCCACTTTAGGGTTATAATGAGTTACAACATATCAGCCCAAAAAATTACTAAAAATATGTCGGCCTCAAAAAAATTCACCGGCAAGGTCGGGAGGAAAAGTGTATAGTACTTTCCTGATCAGTCACCACAAGCTAACAATCTCCCACTTGGTGACTGATTAGTATCCACACTAAAAAACCTCCCACTTGGAGACTGATCCTATAGCAATACCACTACCATATGAGGCTCCCACTGGATCGAACCACCCTGGATTCAACTGTTCCTTTATTCTGTTCAGTCTAGAAGACTAATTGAAGCTGAACGTGAGTTCAGCTTCTTCCTTGTTACTACCTTTGTAAACATATCTGCTGGATTATCATTTGTATGATTCTTTTCCATCTTTAACTTCCCATCATCCAAAACTGACCAAATGAAATGGTACCGCAACTCTATGTGTTTTGTCTTTGAGTGCAAAGCAGAATTCTTCGCAAGATGAATGACACTTTGGCTATTTGTATGAAAAAAATTATCCATTTGTGGATGTCCCAATTCTTCCATGAAGAATTGAAGCTATATCATCTCCTTGGCTACCTCTATAGCAGCAACATACTCTTCCTCTGTAGTGGATAAAGCAACCACCTTTTGTAATCGAGAAATCCAACTCACTGCTGTCCCACCAATAGTAAATACATAACCTGTAGTACTCCGCGTGCTATCTATATCTCTTACCAAATCTGATTCAACATAGCCCTGTACAGTAGTAGTAGAACCCCCAAAGTGTAAACACTTATTGGATGTACCTCTCAAATATCTGAGAATCCATTTGATTGCATTCCAATGCTCAATACTAGGGCTAATCATATATCGGCTAACGACTCCCACTGTGTGTGCAATAGCTAGCCTAGTACATACCATAGCATACATTAAGCTCCCTACAGCTCAAGCATAAGGTACCTTAGACATTTTTGCCTCTTCTTCTAATCTCTTAGAATACATCTCCTTAGTCAATTTCAAATGACCAGGCAAAGGTGTGCTGACAACTTTGGCATTCTCCATAGAGAAATGTTGCAACACCTTCTCAATATAATCAGCTTGAGATAGAGACAACTTCCTATTTTGTCTATCTCTACAAATTTTCATACCAAGGATTTGTTTTGCTGCCCCAAAATCCTTCATAGCAAATGAATGTGCTAACTGTTGTTTCAACCCCTTAATGTGATCCTTGTTAGACCTAGCTACAAGCATATCATCAACATATAAACATAAAATAATGTAGATGTCATCATCCAACCTCTAAAAATAAACACAATGGTCAGAATGACACTGGTTTTATCCATGCTCATTCATAAAAGTGTCAAATTTAATATACCATTTCCGAGGTGCTTTCTTCAAGCCATATAAACTTTTCTATAATCTGCACACCAAATTCTCCTTACCCTTGACCCCAAATCCTTGTGGTTGTACCATATATATTTCTTCATCCAAATCACCATGTAGAAAAGTTGTTTTAACATCAAGCTGCTCTAAATGCAAATCTTCAGTAGCCACAATACTTAAAACAATACATATAGAAGTCATTTTAATAACTGGAGAAAATATCTCATCAAAATCAATACCCCTTTTCTATGAAAATCCTTTTACAACTAACCTAGCTTTAAATATTTTCTTACCTCCATATTCTTCTTTCAACCTGTAAACCCATTTATTTTGTAAAGCCCTTTTACCTGCAGGTAACTTGCATAAATCCCAAGTGTGATTTTTTAGCAAAGAGTCCATTTCCTCTGTCATTGTAGACTCCCACTGAATCTTGGTATCCACCTATACAATTTCATTATAACATTCAGGTTCACCAGCATCTGTTAACAAAATAGAATACAAAGATGGAGAAAATATTTTTGGAGATCTACATAGCCTTGTTGACCATCTAACATTCACTGGGCTATGTGGTATTTGTTGTTACTATTATTATGGAGCATAAGGAACTACTGGAACATCATCTTTTGGAGTATCATCTAGTACTACATAGTCATTTTCTTTCTTCTCATGCTACTGCAACAAATCTTTGTACAATACTTTCTCATTGAATATGACATCCCTGCTTCTTACAATTTTATGATTTTCAAAATCCCAAAGCCTATAACCAAATTCATCAATTCCATATCCAACAAATACACATTTCTTTGACTTAGCTTCTAGCTTGGTTCTATTTTTCAGAATCTATATGTGCAAAAGATTCACAACCAAAGGTTTTGAGAAAAGAATAACTCACCTTCTTACCACTCCATGCTTCCTCTGGAATACCATAGTCCAAAGGAGTAGAGGGGCCTCTATTGATTAAATAAACAACAATGTTCATAGCCTCTACCCACATGTTTTTGGGCAGCCTAGCATGCAACATCATACTCTTTGCATGCTCCATTATTGTCCTATTCATGCGTTCAACCACTCCATTTTCTTGTGGATTCCTTGGTACAGTTTTCTACCTATGAATACCATTAGAGGAAAAATAATCTTCAAATTATGTGCTGCAATACTCACTACCATTATCAGATCTGAGACATTTTAATCTTTTACCAATCTCATTCTCAACCAAGCATTTCCATTTCTTAAAAGTTTGAAATACATCATATTTCTATCTAAGGAAATAAATCCATACTTTTCTTGTTGCATCATCTATAAATGTAACATAATACAAAGAGCCACCAAGGGAAGATACTTGAGCTGGTCCCCATACATCTCTATGCACAAGCTCTAATCTCTCATTTTTCTTTTCCTTCCCACTCTTCACAAAACTAACTCTCTTTTGTTTTCCATACACACAACTCTCACAAAAATCCATATTGACACATTTCAAACCAAGTAAAACTTTCTTTGAATGAAGTAATTTCATACCTTTTTTGCTCATGTGCCCGAGTCTATTGTGCCATAGTGCTGTGTCAAAATCTATAGCAATAGTTTGATGTTCTTTCTGCTCAACTGCAGCCACTGTTCCTAAACATTCATTATCTTCTGAAACAATTAAAGTAGAAGGAACAGTATGACCTATACAAAAATATAAGGTGCCTACTTTCACATCTTTTTCTACTACTAAGGAACCATTTGAAACCTTCCAATTTCTATCATTAAAGGTAATTGTGCAACCCTCATCACCTAGTTTCTCTGCTGAAATTAAATTCCTACTCAGCCTTGGAACATGTCTTTCTTAGTAGCCAATGATTCCCATTCTATAACTTAATCTTAATTTTTCCCTTTCCAACTATTTTACAAGGTTTATTATCTCCCAAATAAATTAGCGCAAAATCCCCTTGGACATAATCAAGAAAGTAACCTCTATGGGGTGTAGCATGAAATGAAGCCCCGGAATCTAAAACCCATGAATCATCAATACTTTCTAAAGAAAGAATCAAAGCATCCTCTTTAGATTTATTACTTACCACATTTACCTCCTTGTTACCTTCTTGTTTGTCTCCTTTATTCTTTCAAGACCAACAATCTTTCTTCTTATGACCTAGTTTTCCACAGTACCAGCAATCATTTGGCCCTTTGGATTCAAACCTCTTTCCCTTTGATTTTCCTCTTGATTTCCCATGATTTCCAGAGTTATTTCCTCTCTCATTGGTTCCACCCCTGCTTTTGCATATAAGAACCTACCTAATGTGGATCCACCTGAGCTTTTCCTACGAATTTCCTTACTCAAAATAACACCAATAACATCATCATATTTTAGGGTATTAGAACTAGAAATAAAATTACTAATAGCCATTACCAAGCCATTCCAGCTTTCAGGCAAAGAACACAAAATCAAGAGAGCCCTGACTTCTTCATCAAAAATAATATTGACAGAAGTTAATTGACTAGTAACTATATTAAAATCATTTAAATGATAAACAAATGACCCACCTTCCACCATTTTCATGTTAAACAAACGCTTCATGAGAAATACCTTATTTGAAGCGGAGGGCTTTTCATACAACTTCTTTAGGGTTTTTATCAAATCTTTAGTCATCGTTGCTTCTGTAATATTGAATGCCACTGATTGTGCTAGGCATAATCAAATACTACCAAGAGCCTTTCTATCAAGAATTACCCAGTCCTCATTAGAAATGCTTGGTGGTTTATTGGCTTTTCCTTCCAACAGCCACCATAGATCCTTCTGATAGAGATAGTCCTCCATTTGCATTTTCCATAACTGAAAGTTCTACCCATTAAACTTGTCAACCTTCAGCCTACCCTCATCTACCTTTGCTCCCACTCAACCGTGAGACTCCCACTAAACCATGAGATCTTCCTACAAAGGATAACTAAAAACAACCTCACTCTGATACCACTTGTTAGGATTAAAAAGATAGAAATAACAATTATATGCAAATATAACCAATATCAGAAAGCCATAAACCACACAGAAGAGAACATAATACACAAATATTTAATGTGGTTTACCCAATCCCTGGGCTATGTCCACCAATAGCGAGTCCAATATTATTATTATCTAGTGATTAAAACCTGATTACAATCTGTAATCCCTTACAACTCAATTCTACCATAAGTACTAAAATCATATGTCAAGAAATCCCTAATCATAAGCCATATTATACAATATTTTGCCACTTTAGGGTTAGAATGAGTTACAACATGTCAGCCCAAAAAATTACCGAAAATATGTCGGCCTCAAAAAAATTCACCCCGAACCTCGGCAAGGTCGGGATGAAAAGTGTACAATACTTTCCTGGATAGTACTTTCTTGATCAGTCACCACAAGCTAACAATAACACCAAATATTTTTAAAATAGAAAGGAAGTAAAATGGGATACCTTTTAGGGAAGAAGAGAGAAGTTGAAGCTTTCTAGCATTACTTAGGAGCTTACCCTTGCATCGAGAAAATTTTATTTAAGTTATTTCAAGAATGGTATTCCAGAAATCACTCTTAACATCTTTTATCGTGAGAGGGAGTCCTAGGTAATTTGCAGAGAGGGAGGCCTACTGGAAATTAAAAATACTAAAATTTTTGTCTTGGATAGAAGGATCTATATTGAAGAAGAAAATACTACTTTTGAGAAAGTTGATGTATTGACTTGAGACTATAGCATAATCATCAAGCAGACACTTCCACGCTCTAGGTCCCCTCACAGAGGAGTAACCAAAGAGAAATGTGTCATCAACAAACTATTGTATGACTGATAGGGGGAAGGTGGAAGCTGACATAATCCCTTGGATCATGCCATTCTGGACCATCTACATCATATTATGCTTGAGAACTTCAGCTAGAAGGATGAAGAGATAAGGGTAAATGGGGTCCCATGCTGCAGACCTTTGACCAGGGTGAATTTGAGACCATCTTTTTTGTTTGTCAACTTCCAATAATCTGATAGTGTCCACACACTCCTTTATATTGTTAATGAACTATTGAGAGAAATCAAAAGCAGACATAACCTTGAAGAGGAAGATCTAATTGAACTTATCATAGGCTTTGGAAATATCAAGTTTAAAATCCATTCCAAGAGATGTACTTTGATTAGAGGAGTGTAAAATTTTATGGGTGGTAATGGTAGCATCCATTATTTACTGACTAGGAACAAAACCTTTCTGATTGGGGTTGATGATCTTGTTGAAAAGGGGTTTAATTTGATTGACCATAATTTTAGCAAAGGTTTTGTAGAGGGTGTTGTAGAGGCTGATGGGTCTGAACTCCTCCATAGTTCTTGGGTCACCAGTTTTAGGGACCAACACTATATAAGTATCATTGAGCTGATGAAGAAGCTTCCTTGTTCTAATCAAATCAAAAGTAGCCCAAATCACATCCTTGCCAATAATGTCCCAAAATTCTTGAAAAAATGATGGGGGGAAACCATTAGGCCCCGAGGCTTTGGAAGCACCCATAAAGAAGGCCACCCTTTTTACCT
Source organism: Chamaecyparis obtusa (assembly GCA_027943335.1). NCBI lineage: Eukaryota > Viridiplantae > Streptophyta > Pinopsida > Cupressales > Cupressaceae > Chamaecyparis > Chamaecyparis obtusa. Next base: position 43,350 of record BSBK01004619.1, on the reverse strand, counting down.
CCTCCTCTGACACCCACAAAAGAAGGAAGTCATTATCCTCAAAAGTCACAGGCCTAGGAAGGTGAGATATGAGTTTTTCCTATAGGTATTTCACATTAATGGGGGGGGTTTTCATAGAAAGTGTGAAAAAAGTAATGAGTAACCATTGAGCCCAACTGAACAAGATCAGTAACCTCCCTTCCCATACCATCATGGAGAGCATTTATAGAATTTTTTTTCTTGTTCTTTCAGGCTGATTGGTAGAAGAAAGAGGTGTTACTATCCCACGCCTTCAACCAAAGGACCCCAGATCTCTGTTTCCAAAAATTTTCCTCTTTAGCCATAGTACTCTTCTAGTTAGATCTGGTTGTTTCCTCATCCCTATGAGATCCAAAGATATAATATCTCCGGCTGCCATCCAATTATAAAGGCCACCAAGCTTGCCAGATAGTTCCTTCTTAATTTTAAAAATATCCCCAAAGTTGGTCTTGCTCCAGCCTTTGACAACCATCCTTATGATCTCAAGTTTCTTAGTGACATGAAACATCGTCGATCCCCTGACTGGGGTTGACTACTAGTAAAAGTTTTAGAGAAAAAATTGGGATGAGAAGCCCACATGATGTCATATCTTAAGGGGGCATGTAAGGGATGCTGAGTATCCTCCAACTTGAGAAAGAGGGGGTTGTGGTCAGAGGTAGTCCTAGGGAGAGCAACCAAGAAAACAACATAAACCAAATCCCAGGAAGAGGATAAGAAAACATGATCAAGGAAGACCTAAATAAGGTGAGAGCCTTTCCTATTATTAGTCCAGGTGAAGGGATTCCTTGACATTTCCATATCAAAAAGACCATTTAGGCTGACAAAACTAGATAAATCTCCCATGCTATTCATGTAGTCCATCGTGCCCCCTAATTATTTTGAAGGAAAAAGGGGAGTGTCAAAGTCACTAGCCACTAGGAACTTAGGATCTAGTAGGAAGAGGAAGGAAGTAGAGAGCTCATCCCACACTACGCATCTACCAAGGTGGGTGTTAGGTGCATAAACATTGTAATAGTGTCATTGAGCTGGGGGGTGTGAAAGAAACTTCTAGGAAGTGTTGAAAAAAACTTGGAGAAATTATTAAGACATGAGAAGGGTTCCACAAGGTGGAAATACCTCTTGAGGCCCCATCACCCTCATAATAGTAAAAAAGAGCTTGCAGCCATAATTTTCCAACCAGTATTTCAAAATTAGAAAAGTTCATCTTAACTTCTTGAAGCAAAAAAATATCCACTTTAAAATCTTGAATGTACTGCTTAACTGCAAACTATTTCTGGGGGTTGCTAAGTCCCCTAATATTCCAAGAAGAACAATCATTTCTTACCTTTTTGGTTGAGGTCTAGGGTAAATTGTCTTCCTACATCTATCTCCTTGGCAACACTCTTCTGTCTTCTAACCCTATCAGATGGCCTTCCTGGTTTAGTCTCCTGACCGACATCAATCTTCTTGTCCTAGTTTTTCTTTGCCAAGTTTTCCATTGAGCCTCCATAACAAATAGCACACCTAGAGGGGGGGGGGTTCAAGAACTATGGGTAACATCACCTGTGGGTAAATCTAGAATGGGCTTTATTAGCAAATCCACCACTAGGGGTGTGGATGAAGGAGACAAAGGGTGGATGCCAACCACCAGTGATGCAATCTTTAAAATCATCACCAAGACCATAAGTCCCAAAGGAAATTATCCTTCTTTTAGCCCAGGAGCTAGATAGTCCTCCACTAGAGCTATGAGGGGGAGCCAGGGAGATCTTTATCCACACACACACCTTCCACCAGTCATGAAAAACTGTTGAGGTCAAGATGGATTCCCATGCAGATGGATTCATCCACATCCTTCAAAAAAACCTTAACATTCAAAGTACAAGTCACCTGGGGGTGATACTACTAACCCCTAGAGTAGTCGAGGCACCCGAGACCACCTGCTTCAGTTTGGGGTCCTCCAAGCAGGGAACCTGACAATCCACCTTATTATGTCCCTTGCAGTTATAGGATTGGAAAAAGAGAGTAACATTATCATACACAATGTCTTGTGTCCACCGCCCAAGCTTAGAGTTAAGGATGCCGAAGTTGGGAAGAGTTTTGTTGATAGCAACATTAACACAGAAGCGGGAAAAAACTAGGTGAGATTTGGAAAGAGTTACCAAATCCGCAGAGATGTAGTGACCGAAGGATCTTCCAATCCACTTGAAAAATTTATCATCCCAAAATTCTAGGGATAAGGCAGATAACCTTACCTAGACTGGGGCCATTCTAGATGGCTCATCAGAGGGGTCTAAACCTGATTTCCATTTAGCTAGAGTTAGGTAGTGCATCCCATATAGCTAGGAGCCAGAGAGGAAAAAAATAAGGTCCTCGAGAGCCATAAATTTGAACAAGAAGAGACCCCCAGGCATAGTAGAGACTCTAACATTGCCTTTGAGTTTCCACTGCATCCCTACCCATTTCTAAACCATGTCAATAGTGGGCCAAAAATAAAAAAAATTTCCCACAATAGCCATGTTAAGATCAACCATAGTTCTATCAACAATGGAGTAAGGGAGGGATATCTCTGTTCCTTCCTGTTTGAGAGATATAGCATCCAAAATAGGCTCCAAGTTGCACATCAAGGCCTCCATAAGCACACCTTTCCAATCAGTCTTGGGCGGGGACACTGACAGGGAATCCGAAGCAACTATTGCAGATTTCTTAACTGACATTAGTAGTCCATCATCGGAGACCATTGAAGGATCTCCAAGAGGGAGAGTGGTGGGGGAGGTTCCTCCCAGTGAGGACTTCCCTTTCAAAATTCAAAAAACCTTGTAGGCGGAAAAATTTGTAGAGCGCTTAGCTTGAATTGTTAAACAACACACCACAAGGAAATTTTTATTTTTATTTTTCAAGGAACATGTATAGGAGCCCTTACTTACACACATCCCAGTAATAGATAAGATATCCAACTAAATACGGATTGTTAATTCATTCTTACTTCCTCTATTATATTAATTATTTGATTCTAACTATTCATTTAGTTTGGTGTATGCAAGATGCTTTGCCAAAAGCATATTTAGAATGACCAGAACTTTAATCTATATGCAAAAACTTGCTAACATTATCAATAAAAGATAGTATTTTGGGCACCATAAGAATGCTTCATCCAACCTTTGTACTAATTGGTATTTTTCATCTTTGAGGTTTTCTCAAATTTTTATGTGATCAACTTAGTTTATTTTATTATATTCTTGGGTTGTCTTCTATGTGATTCTAATTTGACTTAGAAGTGGTGTCCATTATGAATTTAAGTTTTGACGTTAAGTTTTAATTGGTTTTGACATTTTTATCCAAGTATTTTAATGGCCAATACAAATCTGCAAGATCACATCATGAAAATCTTGAATGGTTTTAAGAGATATCATATTCTTAGTTTATGATTATACATGGTATGATTATTCTTTAAAGGCTACTAGCTCAATGGAAGAGAACCTTCTTTACAAGCAGGAGAATCATGGTTTGATTCCATCATGTCCTGATATGACTAGACATATGACTAAATTAATGACTAATATATGATTAAATTAAGGAGTAAATATATGACTAAATTAATGACTAAATATATGATTAAATAAATCACTACCATGACTAAATTAATGACTAAATCATTGACCAAATAATTGACTAAATAAATGACTAAAATAGTTTAGTCATAGATTTGGTTGCAAGATAAATGACCGACAATAAACTACTAATGGTCATGTGACCAAATTTAGTCATTTATATGTAGTTTTTAGTAGTTTATTTAGTCATATATTGTTGTTTGTATACTAGTGTTCTAATTCTTCCAGGCTTATTATTATTAAAAATCTTTTAAAGATTCAATGTCAAGTTGCCTTGTCCTACTCCTTTCTCCCATTAGAAATACAAATTCAAACAATATGCTCCAATTTGTTAACTCTATTGACTTGGCTTGTTTCCTTTATCCATGATGTTACAACAAATCTACATGCCAAAAATCTCCATGCACAACTACCAGATAAACTCAAGATGGCTACACTTTGGTCCATTTTAGATCCATCTTTGCAACGAGTATAGAAAAGTCTCAGATGGGATTTCTAGTTGACTAGAAAATTTCATCTTTTCCATTTGCAACCTTGGGAAGTGCTTCATCATGTTATTCTATTTATTTTTCCAATGCTACAATTGTGATTAAGTTCTAAATATTGATATGTAACGAGTTAGATTGGTGTTCTCTTTGTAACTCTATTGTAACATTGTTGTTATTGTTTTCCTAGTTTTGACATTGCTATAACTATGATTTAATTTTTCTTTATCCAATAAAAAAACTTTTAATGGTCATTCAAGGTATACACACTTTCCTCATACAATTGCAAATGTTTTATACTATAGTGGGCAGATGATGAAGGGTGCTCCCCTTAATACCACAAACACATAACAGATATAGAGAAACAACAACAATATGCAAGAACAAAAAATTGGCTTCTTATTATCTCCACAAATGTGGAATTACAAACTTTCAGAATTACAATATACAAAGCCACATGGGCATTCCCTTACAATATTCTGTAGGACAAAGCCTCGAACTATTACCCAGATCTACTACCCAGAACTATTCTGAACTGCCTAAGACAATAATACAGCCTTCCTTATATAGGCAATTTTCCACCGCCTGGGAAGGTTCTAGAATTTTAGCCAATAAGGCCGACCAAACTTAGAATTATTTTATTTTACATTTCATTACATCATAGTCGGCTCAAGATAACCTTGAAACCCGAACAGAAATTTTGAAGAAAATTATTTTCTGCCATTTCAGGTGGCCCAACTTCCAAAGACCATAAGTCATCACCAGTTGACCCGATCGGCTATTACAACCCCATTTCAAAAATGCCACGAAGCGCTCTACAGGCTTGACCCGCGCAAGCACCCATCACCCAAATTTTTGACCTCATCTGGGGCCTCTAAAGCCTTCAAAACTGAGTTCAAACTTTCTGTACCCTACTGCCAATACTAAAAATCTTCAATATCTTCCAATATACACTTGATCTGGCAATGAAACTTTACTGGCAGACTTATATGACCAAAATGAACCTCCAAGAAAGAAATTAGATCATTCTGAGCACATATGAAAATTACCAAACATAGTAACTTTCCATAAATAGTAGCTCTGCACAAAATAGCCCTTATTGAATACAAAAAATAGAAATATTTTTTTTTTGGGTGATGCAAGATTGCTCTTACACCCAAGATGCTCCTGCATCAGACACCCAGGGTAATTTGAGAAGTGACCCTGTCACGACTCAGGTGTGCAGAGGAAAGCCAAGATGGCTAACCTCCTCCTTTGTCAGCCATGATGAATCTTCAACACGTCATCCTTTCCACTTGACCAGATATTCTTCATATGTCCTGTTCCTTGTGCTTCTACCAACACGACTGTCTAGTATATCTTCGATCTCCTTAGTGTCTGAACTAGTTGCTGGAATACTCCACTGTGCTGCTGTGATCTCATCTTCAACACCTCCTTCATGATACTCTGTCAAATCTGAAATGTTAAACACTGGTGAAATATTTACCTCAGTAGGCAATTCTACCTCATATGCATTTCCTGAATCATGTTTCTTCAGTATCCTACATGGTCCAAACTTCTTCATTTTCAGCTTGTTATATGTACCAACTAGAAACCGCTCCTTCCGCAAATGAACCATGACTTCATCACCAACTTGAAATTCCTTATACCTCCTTTTCTCATCTGCCTTAGCCTTATACTATGCGTTCATCTTGGTAATATGCTTCCTCACCTCCCCATGGATGTTCTTCAAGTGTTCTGCAAAATCCTCAGCTTCAGCACTACTTATTTCTCCTTTATCTATCTTCCTCAATTCAGATATATTTCTTGGACTACTTCCATATACAATCTGGAATGGTGATTTGCCAGTGCTTCTATTGACAGAATTATTGTATGCAAATTCTGCCTATGGTAAAATCAAATCCCATCTTGTTGGCTTATCTCCAACCAAACATCTCAGCAAATTTCCCAAACTTCTATTCACCACCTCTGTCTATCCATTAGTTTGTGGATGATGTGATGAACTGAACTTCAAATCTGTCTTCAACTTCTTCCACAATGTACGCCAAAAATATCCAACAAACTTAGTGTCCCGATCTGAAACTATGGTCTTTGGCAAACCATGAAGTCTCACTACTTCTCTGAAAAACAATTCTGCTACATGAACATCATTAGTCTTCTTGCAGGGAATGAAATGTGCCATCTTTGAAAATCGGTCAACTACTACAAAAATTGAATCATGTCCCCGCTGTGTCCTCGGTAAACCAAGAATAAAGTCCATACTAATATCCTCCCAAGGCTTCTCTGGTATAGGTAATGGCTGATACAACCCTGTATTCTGCTTCACTCCTTTCACCATCTGACATACTCTGCAACTCTATACAAACTTCTTCACATCTTGCTGCAATTGTGGTCAATAATAATTCTCACCAACCAAAGTAAGGGTTTTATCACGACCAAAATGTCCAGCCAATCCTCCACTATGCTTCTCCTTGATGAGATTCTCCCTCATAGAACTTCGTGGAATGCACAACTGACTCCCTCTGAATAGCATATCATCTTGGATGATAAAATCCAGCCATTTCATCCTGTCTAGAGTAACAGGTTCTGTACAAGCCTTCCAAGCTTCACCAAAATCAGGATCCTCTGGATACAAATTCTTGAGTTCCTTGAACCCAACCACTTCAATCTGCATTTCTGTCATCAATAGTTACCTTCTGCTAAGAGCATCTACAACCCTATTAGACTTTCCACTCCTGTGTTTCAAAACAAATGTATAACTCTGCAAAAACTCAACCCATTTCAAATGCCTTTGATTCAATTTTCCTTGACTATTCAAATATTGCAAAGCTTGATGATCAGTATACAAAACAAACTCCTTAGGAAGTAGATAGTGCCTCCACTTTTTCAATGCCAGAACTATAGCATAAAATTCTTGATCATAAATAGAATATTTTCTCTTGGCATCATTTAATTTCTCACTGAAATAAGCAACAGGTTTACCTTCTTGGCTCATAACAGCTCCTATTGCAGTACCACTAGCATCACAATCTACTTGAAACACCTTATTAAAATCTAGAAGAGCTAAAACTGGTTGTTCTGTAACTTTTTGTTTCAACAATTGAAAACTCTTTTCTGCCCCATTAGTCCACTTAAACTCTTTTCTATCCCCTCTCATTGTTTCAGTCAAGGGTCCACAAATACTGCTAAAATTTTTGATAAACTTTCTATAAAAGCTAGCTAGACCATGAAAAGATCTTACCTCAGTAGCACTCCTCGGAGTAGGCCATTCAAGGATAGCCTGTACCTTCTCTGGGTCCATTTTTAGACCTTCTGCTGAAACTACAAATCCCAAATACACCAACTCTTTCTTCACAAAACTACACTTCTTCGAATTGATCAATAATTTCTCTTCTCTCAACTTCTCAAATACCATACGAATATGCATCATATGCTCATCCAATGTCTTACTAAAGATCAAAATATCATCTAGGTAAACAATGACAAACTTACCCAGAAATTCTTTCAGAACCTCGTTCATGAGCCACATGAAAGTGCTCGGTGCATTGGTTAGCCCAAAAGGCATGACTAACCACTCATATAGTCCTTCCTTTGTCTTGAAGGCAGTCTTCCATTCATCTCCTTCTCTGATCCGAATCTGATGATATCCACTTTTCAGATCTATCTTTGAGAAATACACAGCTCCACTCAAACAGTCCATAATATCATCTATTCGTGGTAATGGAAACCTGTACTTGATTGTGATCTTGTTTATTGCCCTAGAATCTATACACATCCTCCATTCTCCATTCTTCTTTGGTGCTAATACTACTGGTATAGCACAGGGACTCAGACTCTCACGGATCAATCCTTTCTGTAACAGTTCATGTACTTGTCTGTTCAACTCCTCACTTTCTGCAGGTGTCATTCTGTGTGCTACCTTATTCGGCAAACTCGCTCCTGGGATCAAGTCCATCTGATGACTGATCTTCTTGACTGGTGGTAATCCATCAGGCACGTTATCGGATATAATATCCTGAAACTCATTCAACAAATCTGCAACTTCTATAGGAACATCTTCTACTTCCTCTTTACCAGCTTTTGGAATTAAAGCAAAACATACATGCTCATGCCTCATACCATCTAGGAAATTTCTTCCATCAACAAAAGTTATCCTTGCATTACCACATACCTTTTCTTCAGTCTCCTTCAATGGTTTTAGCTTATGTCACACTCCATCCTTTTTCAGGGAATAGGTATTCGCATGACCATCATGTACAGCACATCTGTCAAACTGCCATGGTCTACCCAACAACATATGACATGCATCCATAGATATGATATCACACAATACCTCATCTTGGTATCCACTAATCTTGAACTTCACCAGGCATTGTTCATTGACCATGACCTTGTGGTCATCCTGTACCCAGGCAATCCGATATGGATGTGGGTGTTTCTATCTCTTGAGCTTCAACTTTGTCACCATCTCTTCTGACACCAAATTTTCAGTGCTTCCACTATCAATAATCACATCACAAAATTTACCTTCGCACTTGCACCTGGTGCGAAACAGGCTCCTTCTTTGCTCAGGTTCATTCTCACCACTCAACAGGACTCTTCTGTTAATCAACGTTTCTCCTCTTTCAGCATCTTCAGAATTTGATGATCTGGCATCTTCATCTACATGTGCAACTCTGGCCTGGCCTTCATTTCTCTTGTCTATTTTTCCTTGGCACTGAGGACATTCAAATGCCCTATGAAATTCTTCTCCACAGTGAAAACATGTTCCACGGAAGCCACCTCTTCCAGATCCTTGTCCTCTTCCTCTTCCTCTCTGATCTCTATTATTCTGATCCTGGAAACGATTGGAATTATTTCCTCACTGATTCTGACTGCTACTGGCCTCATCCTTCTTTTTCAGATCTTCATTTCGGCCACCATATGACCGTCCACCAGATCGTCCATCGCGACCTCTTCTGTTTTGTCTGCTCTCAAACTTCTTGTTCAGCTTTTCCTCTACTTTTAGGGAAAACTGGTATGCCTCTTCAATACTGTTCATTCGAACTAGATTCAGCTCCTCCTGAATGCTTGGCCTTAACCCATTAAGGTATCGGGCAACTTTCTCTTTATCTGCTTCTGCATGGCCTGTTCTGGTGAGAAGTCAGTAGAACTCCTCTGTATACTCCTGAACAGATCTTCCTGCTTGCTTCAAACTCTGCATTTTCTTCAGTAGGTCAAGCTCATAATCAACAGGAATGAACTGTCACTTCAATTTATCCACCATCCAATCCCATCTTGGGATTTTATCTTTCCCTCTTCTATTTCACTCTAATTGAATTTCTTGCCACCAGATCTTCGCATGACCTTTCAATCTGGCCTTCGCAAATTTGACCCTATCAGGATCCTCAACATCTTCGTACTCAAAATATTCCTCACATTCATTGATCTAGTCGATCAATTCTTCTGGGTTAAGATTTCTAGAAAATGTAGAAACCTCAATCTTAGGTCTTTTCCCAATCTTGGAAATCGCCCGAAAAAGTCTTTCTTCCTCCTGGTTCACAATTTCAGCTTCTCCTTCTTGATATTCTTCTTCGGCTTCATCCTCGCTTTCATCTCTGACATTAAGATTCATTCCTCTATGAATCTCTTCTTGCAATGCTCGCACTTGTCTCTGCAGCTCTCTAACCTCAGGTGTTACAACACCAGCTCTTCCGCCACGTTCCCTTCGTGGAGGTATTTTCGCGATGCGCGCTGAAACCCTAGCCATGGTCCTGGTGCAAACTGCCTCATAGTCGGCGATCTATTTGCACACTCAAGAAATCCTGCTCTGATACCACCTGATGAAGGGTGCTCCCCTTAATACCACAAACACATAATAGATATAGAGAAACAACAACAATATGCAAGAACAGAAAATTGGCTTCTTATTATCTCCACAAATGTGGAATTACAAACTTTCAGAATTACAATATGCAAAGCCACATGGGCATTCCCTTACAATATTCTGTAGGACAAAGCCTCAAACTATTACCCAGATCTACTACCCAGAACTATTCTGAACTGCCTAAGACAATAATACAGCCTTTATTATATAGGCAATTTTCCATCGCCTGGAAAGGTTCCAAAATTTTAGCCAATAAGGCCGACCAAACTTAGAATTATTTTATTTTACATTTCATTACATCATAGTCGGCTCAAGATAACCTTGAAACCCGAACAAAAATTTTGAAGAAAATTATTTTCTGCCATTTCAGGTGGCCCAACTTCCGAAGACCATAAGTCATCACCAGTTGACCCGATCGGCTATTATAACCCCATTTCAGAAACGCCACGAAGCGCTCTACAGGCTTGATGCACGCAAGCACCCGTCACCCAAATTTTTGACCTCATCCGGGGCCTCTAAAGCCTTCAAAACTGAGTTCAAAGTTTCTGTACCCTGCTGCCAATACCGAAAATCTTCAATATCTTCCAATATACACTTGATCTGGCAATGAAACTTTACTGGCAGACTTATATGACCAAAATGAACCTCCAAGAAAGAAATCAGATCATTCTGAGCACATACAAAAATTACCAAAAATAGTAACTTTCCATAAATAGTAGCTCTGCACAAAATAGCCCTTATTGAATACAAAAAAATAGAAATATTTTTTTTTTGGGTGATGCAAGATTGCTCTTACACCCAGGATGCTCCCGCATCAGCAGATCTTTAGGTGTATTGGTATACAAGATTTTAATTACGTAAATTTCCTAAGGAACCTTTAGATTTGATTTAATCCGTAGTTTTTTAAAAAATTAAATTATTTTTTAATAAAATTTTTAATTAAAATATATCACAAATTTTAAAAAAAATTATTAAATAAAAGCTAATAAATTTTAAATGTATAATGTTTTTATTAAATATTATTGCTTTTCAATTAAAATATTATTGAAAATGATAATAGTTCCTATAAATTATTGAAATTTTGTGTACACTATTAAATAAAATTATATTTTAGTGTCACAAAAAATTTCTCATATCTATTATACTATTATTTTATAAAGTAAGAGTATCTTATGTTTTTAAGATAACTGTGTTAATTATTATGTTTTATTAAGATGGAAGGGAAAGGACCCTGAACCCAAATAATAGCATCACAATATTACAACAAACACTAGAGAAGAAAACTTCAAGCGATTATAACCAAAAGACGTCAAAGCCATCATGAAGAAAAATAATCAAAAACCCTAGGAATAGTTCTACCAATAGAACCTTTGGTCTCAATTTTTTCCTTTCATGGCTTGGAATGTCTAGAAGCAGAAAAATAATAGAATATTTAGGAATTGGGAGAGAACCAACTCTACTTTGTTCCAAATCGTAAAATAAAAAGTTAGAGAAAACCTTAATGCTAGTTTCTTTAGGAAGGTTAAAGTGCCTCCTACTTTGCATGACTTGAGAATCAAACAAGTTTCCAAAATGTGCATCATGACTTCCTCAATATAAATTGGGCTAACATTTAGAAAAGAAATCTTACTAGTTGGAACCCTCTGAATACTGGTTGGATTAAATGTAATGTGTATGGTTGTGCGAAAGGGAACCCAGGTTTCTCTGATGTGGGAGGAGTTATTAGAGACTAGAAATGAACTTTTATAGAAGGCTTTGGTAAGAACCTAGGAATCAGGACTAATAATTATGCAAAAGCTATGGCTGCATGGTACGGAATAAAACACTTGAAGGAGCTTAATATTGACAGAGTTATTCTTGAAGGAGATTCCAAAATGATTTTGGACCATCTACAAAACAAAGTTGGATGCCCTTGGTACATTTCAAGTTTGATGGTTGATTGTAAAAAGATGTTGTCTTCTTTTAACTAGGTTAGACTTATCCATACTTTGAGAGAGGGGAACTCTACTGTTGATTTTATGACATTGAAATGGGGGATCCATACCCAGTATTGCCCGAATATGTTAATTATTGTTGTTTCAAATCAACTTAAACGATATTTTTTGTTATAAATCACTTCATCATTCATGTTTTGATTTTTTTTTGTTGATAGAAAATTAAATGTTTAATTTTAACATTTTAGATATTTTTGGTTATTTAAATTATTTCATCATTCACGATTGACAAAAATAATTGTAGATCGAAAATTAAATGTTCAATTTTAACATTTTACATTAAATTAAATTTTGCACACTATTTTTTATTTTAGCATGCCACATAGTTAATAAGAGACATACATGACTAGAAAAGATTGTAGTTGTAGAATGTTTTTTCTTTTATTAACATATGTTAATTTTTTATTTAAAATAAAAAATCAAGCATAAAAAATCCTAAATAATAGTAATTCTAGGAGCAATTATTTAGTAATTATTATTGATTTTCATTGTTATTTTCAGCTAAATCTTTTAAATTTTACATCAATTAAGCTCTAGAATTTCTTGCTTAATTTAGTATGAATGTATTAAAAAAATAATTAGAAATTGTATGGATATCATCATTATATGTCATCATGATCTAAGTCTAGTAATAGAAGTGGCACACTTAAATCCTCTCACAAGTTCTTGTTCTGGCCTAAATGCTTAAAGAGATAAACACTTGCACATGTAGAAAATATTTGTTTTGGGTGCTCAGAATTGAGATAATAGGCTATCACAAAGAATTTTTCCCCTTTAATTAAACAACTTTTCATCTCCATACAGAATCCAAAAAATATCTTTTCCTTTTCCAATCTCTAGTTTTAAGGGTTTCTCTTATGAACATAATTTTTGTATCTTGAAACTCATTAAGACTATACTCCATATGAAATCTATCTATACCCATCTACTTAATAGTTATTAATACTTATTAATTACATTCTATTAATAAATATATCAACTAACTATAATGCATAGGTAATAATGCTTCTAATTTCATTTATTTACATTTGACTTATTTTTGAAGTAAAAAGAATAGACACATGTATAATATTCATATATATTTAGTAATCTTGAACATATATTGTATGAAGATCAATATTCACAAACAATATTATAGGTGGACTTAGTGGTAATTTAAAAACGGTCACTAATATATTGTATATGAAATTTCCACAATCTATGATATATGTCTTGATAGCTTCGGAATTTAAGTTTTTGTATTTAATTGTGTGAGCAATTTTTTGTGTCAACATTTCACATCATGTTCCATGATCTATCATCATGATGAATAAGCATAGAGCATAGAGTAACATATAGATAATAATGCTTCTAACTATATTTACTAGTATTGTAAGTTAAAAAATAAATACATATATAATAATTATTTAATAAACATAAAAGTTTATCATTTTTCACCAATAATATTATAAATTAAATAATCATTAAAAATATTTTAAAAATGCAGAATTTTCATAGAAGGTTGAAAATCATGTTTAAATTAATTTTCTCAATTTTCTCTAATTTTATTATATAAATAATAAAAGCAAATGTTTTTTTAATATTGAAACAAAGCAATAGAAAGAGCCGTTAGAAATTCATTAATACTTTGAAAATAATTGTCTCAATCAATGGTAAGGGAGTACGTAAGTAACTGTCCAACACGTCTCTGAGAGAGCTAAATTTTCCGAAAGAGGAGTTTGACCTTGTTTAAGAAGAAACATCCGCGTAGCTTCAGGAGCTTGAGAATTTAGGGTTGAGTGCGGGCAACAAATAGTTGATAGGTCTGGTTTTAAAAAATATTGATTTGAAGTTAAGTTTGGTAACGCATCTCAAGAGGCGGTAGGTGGTTTTGATCACATTGCATTTCTTTTGTTGGTCATTTGGCGAAAGAGTTGTCCTAGTTTTCTTTGCCCAGTTTTTAATCATATATAATACCTAAGCGTCCAAAACGTAGTTAAAAAATAATTGTTCTAGTTTAACATTGGTTACAGGATCAAAGTCAAAGTGCAATGTATTTTTAAACAATTCATTGCATATTAGTAATCAGTTACAACATCACATTGTACATAGTACTCTATTTAAATATTGGTTGCATAGGATAGTTCACTTGGTTCGATGCCATGTTGCTTCATTATATTGTTGTTGCCACACATTTAGCACTCATGTATTATGGCAAGTCCAATGCAGGTGATTTTGATTCTAGCTTCAGGAATTGTACAATGCTCTTCTTCTTTATAAAATTGTTGCTCCATCACATTTGTTGCCCGTGTCTTTGGTAAAGTGTAGTTTGTTGGAAAAAAGAATAGAAAAGTGGAATCACTTGCTTTATTTTTCAGGAAGAATGTATTTCATTACAGTGCAGATGAAACATAGAAAGTAAGTTACCACATGTTCGTATGAATTTTAGATGCTATATTTGAAGGCTTCCCAACTAAATTATTCTATCACTCTAATTCTTTCTAATTCCCCCAATTCTAACTCAATCATGTTGATGGGGCATTCTTTCGGATTCCAACTCTTTGCCCACCTTATTTGTTAGGGCATAATGTCACCACTCTCATTCTTTTCAATTCCATCAATGCTAACACTTATTAGAATTAGTCTATTCTTGCATCGAAAACTACATAGTTGCAAGTAAAACAATCGATAATAACAACAATAGTATAATGGTATCATCCTTGGTAATTGGTGCAGGAGCACCTATGGATTGCTTAGGATAGTCCATTTTGTTTTGTTCTCAGTGTGTGACTTGGGTCAATTTTTGGTGTGTTGAGTTGAAGGCCATGTCGACCATGGTTGAGTACAATAGGGTTTTTTTTCTAGTCTAAGTCTTAGGACCTCTTGGAAGAGGCAATCAGGGGCTAAAAGGTTGTAAAGCTTCCTGACTTGTACAAATGAGGTAGTGATGTCAGCATGACATTAGAAGGGTCTATGTCAAGTTAGACTCATATTTTTACCTTAGTTAAGGTCTTAGGTAAGGTTCGATAGAAGAGAGAGTCATTTTTGTATGCACCCTAAAATGGTCACCTAGACTTTGGGCCCTCATTCAACAATTTATCAAATCCCCGAATCAATATTTTTAAAAATCAATATTTTTCAATTATACCAATTTCCTTGATCAAATCTTAGTTCTTTCATTTATTTGATTATTTTCTATGGGCTAACCATTTTATCCTAAGTCTTTATTTAATTAAAAGGAATTTCATCCCCTTTTATTAAATAAAAAGAACCCACTTTTCCTCTTATCCTAAGTTGCACAAATAAAATATTATTCTTATTTTATAAAAAGAAGAAAAGACTTTTTTGTCTCATATGGACACAAAAGGCAACTCTTATTTTCTCATTGGAGGAGATTTGTGCACATGGATTGCTCCTCTTTTAAGCTCCACCCTTGATTAAATCTTTTGCCTCTTAATCTCCATGGTCCATTCCTTTTCAATTCCTTTAAAAGGAGAACTCTTTTCTCATTCTAGGATCCCAACTTTGAATACTAATCTTATTATGCAAGATTCTTGGAGACTTTGGAGCTTTGGAGATCATTCTTGCATTCTAATTTCATTCTTGCATCATAGCTTCATATTTATGTTTTCTAGCTTAGTTTTCTTTATGCTCTAGATTAGCTCACATAGCTTAATTAGTAAGGATTTGTAATACTTTCATTTCCATAGCTTAGCTTGCATCTTCATTCTTAGCATAGTTACATTGCATTTCCATTCTTGATTCTTGAAGATATTGACATTCTTGACCTTGTCTCTTTGAATCTCTCATTGTGTGGTTTACTAGAAAGGTTGCATGCTTCAATAGCCCTAGCTGAGAGCACCATCAACATCCTTGTGACTCCATGCTTAGGGAGCTCTAGGTCACTTTCTCAAAGTTTCTCATTCATGGATTCCCTTGGAAGTAATGACTTAGAGAAGTGCACAATTTAGTGTGTACATTTTTTGCACCCACAGTGGGGCAGAAAACTCTTGTTTTGTCCTTCTTTTTATGCATTTTCGTCATCGTTTTAGCTTGTTATTTTGGCTCTCTATTTTTTTGACAGAATTAGCATGCGACAGTCTTCCAGTGTTGTATGATAGTTTCTTGTATACTAGTGCAATATTTTACCAGTTAAAGTATCGCACACCCTTGTAGATTCTGTCGCACTATCATATTATTCTCTATTGCATGCAAGTATCATGAACTATCGCACAAAGAAGAAGCATCGTAGCAATATACAGTGAAGTATCGTACGATTCATTCTCTGACAGAATTATCACCCAGGCCTAGTAGTGAGTAATTTTGGTCATTCCTTTGCAAGATTTGATTTATTTTCTTTAGATTTCTGATTTGCTATGGTATAACAGAGTTTGATTTGCAGATTTCACTTAGTTTTGACGTGCTAACCTTTGTAGGGCTAACAAGTTGTGCTTGTAGATGCTCTCATTGCTTGAAATATTTTCTTAAAAGAACACATGTCAAAGCTCCAAATGCACAAGGGTTACTAATGGTTTTTGCAGGGCTGCCCAAAGCATACAAACTAATCAAGTGTTTGTTTAATTTCTTTCATTTTAAGTGCGGCATATACTAGTTTTTTCTTTGCATAGGTACTTAATATCTTCTTGTAAGAATCTTTTAGCGGTAGGAGAGTATGCTCTTCAGCCTTGTGGTGAAATAGAAATCTTGACCCATCTTTGGATTTTGAAGACAAGAGGGTAATTGAACCTTTGCTTGGTGTGTTTGGGAGAAATTTTTGAGCTAGGAGAATACACTCTTCGCCCTTGAGGTGAAACAAAAATTTTGAAACTCAAAAGTTGATCCACTCTTTGTTTAGTTTTAGAATCCTTTAGCGAGCCTACTCTTGAGCAATCACGAGGAATGACCCAAGTGGGGACAAGCTTTTTACTGGCTATTCCAACCCACTATAAACTCAAGGTTATCAAGGACACAAAACCTTGGTAGACGTAGTACTTGTCTTCGCTTAATGTGAGTACTTGTGAGATTGTGACCATGAGGAAAATGTTGAGCAAAAATGCTTAAGGTACTCTTGTGGCCATGAGGTCCGTTACTTGCCGCAAGGTAAGGAGTCTCTTTGAGGAGCAAGATGGGTATTACTAATGAAAGCCCTTACTAAGAACCATAGATAGAAGCCACCTTATTTTGCCGCTTAGCTTCTTGGTGCAAAGATTGATCCTAGTGGACTAACCCAGATCACCTCAAGATTACTCACCATCCGTGTTCCTTTGGTTGTGTCATTGGCACTTCCACAACAAAGCCAATATCTATTGTGGGTAACCACTTTGTGTGAGGCAATGGAGCATCAAGTGTGGGCCAAGTTGTTAAGTATTAAGCCATTGTCTTTTTATGCTAGTAAGTGCTTGAAGTGTTCTTGCTATGATCTACCCGTGCAAACGTTCTCAAACATCAAACATCATGGTAGCATTCATAAGATTTTATTGCTTTGATATCATAATTTCTTGTCTTGGCAAGGTTTCTTTTTCCCTTGTGCAAGTGTTTTATGACATATTTGATCACCTACTATTTGCAAACTTGTCTGATTACTGCTAGTACTGTGTGTTAGTAAAAAAATTTGTCCCTTTTGCAAATATTCACAAAATAACTCACAAATGCCCAAGTAACAAGACAAAATCTAAAACTAATAGTTGAGCCACTTGCAATAGCTATGTGCAAGTGCTCTCTAAGTTCCACACACTTATTCATTTTCTTGACCTTTCTGCCAGCCAATTCGCTTTCTATGTTCCACGCACTTTTGTTTTTGTTCTAGATTAAAAATGATGTATTCGAATCCAATTACACACTAGAAACGTAAAGCATCTACTGCCTCTGCTTCTCAGAATTGACATGGGCACATCCTCCTCAGAAACCACGTAATCGTTGCCTCAGGAAAGAAATTTTGTGTGCGCTGCAAGTAATGTTTAAAGAAAACACTAGGAAGCTTCGTTATAGGACTCCACGAAAGGGGGACTTACTCGGCTTTTAATAATTTTTTAAATTAGTAGTTTGTGCGTATGCAACAAATAGTTGATAGGTCTGGTTTTAAAATTTATTGATTTGAAGTTAAGTTTGGGAACGCATCTCAAGCAAAGTTAAGTCTTTGGTGTTTGTCTAAGTGTTGGGATTTTTTGTCCAGTTTTTAATCATATATAATACCTAAGCGTCCAAAACATAGTTAAAAAATAATTTTTGTAGTTTGACATTAGTTATAGGATTAAAGTCGGAGTGTAATGTATAAAGAAATCAAATTACTTTTTTAAACAATTCATTATATATTAATAATGAGTTACAACGTCACATTGTACATAGTACTCTATTTAAATATTGGTTGCATAGGATAGTTCACTTGGTTCAATGCCATGTTGCTTCATTATATTGTTGTTGCCACACATTAGGCACCCATGTATTATGGCAAGTCCAATGCGCATATTTTTGTTTCCAGCTTTAGGAACTAGACAATGCTCTTCTTCTTTAGAAACTTGTTGCCCCAACAAATTTGTTGCACGTCTTTGGTAAAGTCTAGTCTGTTGGGAAAAAAAACAAAAAAGTGGAATCATTTGCTTCCTTTTTTTAGGAAGGATGTA
Organism: Chamaecyparis obtusa; assembly: GCA_027943335.1. NCBI lineage: Eukaryota > Viridiplantae > Streptophyta > Pinopsida > Cupressales > Cupressaceae > Chamaecyparis > Chamaecyparis obtusa. The sequence goes on along the minus strand of BSBK01004619.1, from coordinate 24,801 downwards.
TTTCATTACAATGCAAATGAAACATAGAAAGCAAGCTACCACATGTTCGTATGAATTCCAAATGTCCTATTTGAAGGCTTACCAACTAAATTATTGGAAATCACTCTAATTGTTTTTTATTCCCCCAATTCTAACTCAATCATGTTAATGGAACATTCTTTCAGACTCCAACTCTTTCATCACACTATTTGTCAGGGCATAATGTCACCACTCTTATTCTTTTAAATTCCATCAATGCTAATAGTCTTTGGAACTAGTCTATAATTCCATCATAAACTACATAGTTGCACAAGTAAGAAAATTGATAATAACAATAATAGTACACTGGTATCATCCTTGGTAAGCAACCATACACTCATAAGATGTAAAAATAGAGAACTAGAAATAATACATAAGAAGTTTTTCTTGTTCTTGACTACCTCAGGTGAAGAAGAATGAGATGAAGAGGAAGAAAGAGAAAGTGAAATAAAAATATCATGGACACAATGACCAAAGATAATATTATGGTTGGATTCTTTGAAAGTGGCCTTCCTTGACTGCACCCCATTTTTTTTTTCCAATTCAAACAATCTTATCTTAGACAACACAAATTATAGAGGACTTGAACATCATGAAAAATGAATAATTGTCATCCTCACTACCTTTTTATACCATACTTCTATGACTAGTCATGTTCTGTAACAAACTCAGCTATCATTGAAAAAGGTGATGATTGCATATGATAAATAATGTGCAATATTGAAAGTACAAACAACATAAATTATGCTTAAAATTTTAGAATCATGTCAATTGACATTAGTAATGTCCAAAATGGAGGCATCCTTACAAAAATTAAAATATATTGCAACCATTCAAGAGAGACATGATTAAACATATATTATACTAATCTATAATCAACGTTATTAATGCTAAATGAGATTCATGGTTTAAGGACTGAGAGAAATAATGAAGAAGGAATTCATTTTTGGCTGGGGAGAAGCGGTATCATTTTAGTTCCAAAATCATGTAAGTAAATTTCCATTCTTTCGGTTAGGTAGGTGGCTATTAAGGAGTGTTTTTTATATCTCAGAAAAACTATGCCTCAAGTAATTTCAACTCCACAAAGTCAAATGGTTGGTGATTTTTTGACTCCTTGAAGCATGCATATGAAATAGTGCATGGGGTCTAATATCACATGACTAGGGGAATGCAAGAAGTTGAACACCAAAGGTCTCTTATAACACCACATTATGTAATAAATCTAGCAGCACGAATGATGATTTATTAAAATTTTGAATTGATTCCAAACTAATACATTTTTTAACACTACCTTTAAAACAAAGGTGAAGGTTTGAAGAAATTCTTCTTAGAACTGCTATCAAGATCTGATAGGGTTTCTTAACCACAACTTCAAAAATTATGAAATATGCTTAATAGTAAACAAATAGGACTAACATTGTTAAATCACAACAAATGATAAATGAGGAACACTATCCTTTTTGAGTCAAAAAGATTACTTTTAAAACACTGCGAACTGCATAAAGTTCAATCATTAACCATTTTTTGACTACCTAATCCATCTGAAGAAAAATTTGTATACATTCAAACATCAATTGAGTGGGTGACTATAAGAACATCGACATCACATGTCATTCTCTCTCTCTCTCTCTCTCTCTCTCTCTCTCTCTCTCTCTCTCTCTCTCTCTCTCTCTCTCTCTCTACATAACCTATGTGGGTTATGTAGAACTAAAAGTTTAAATTTTGGCCGCGACTTTTAAAAAAACTTATAGTTCTTCATAACTTGTGCAGATTATGAAGAATTTTATTTAGTTCTTGATAACCCGCATGAGTTATGAAGAAATTTAAGTTTCTTTAATTATTTTTTTAGGCTCGACATGGCTAGGTTTTTCCAAGCCTAAATGTTTTAATTTTCAAATAACCCACATGGTTTTTGTGAAATTTTTTTTTTTTTTTTCATGTGCTCACTTTTCTGACTAGCAACTTGGTGGACTTACCCAGTTCATAGCCTTACCCCTTCCCAAAAAGGGGTCCAACATGGTTTTTAAACCATACTCTAAGTTGGTGCAAAACCCAGGGCTACACTACAAACACAAGACCTTGCAGCTGTGCATCAACATGGGCTTATTTAGCGTACCCTTTCGGTACCCACAACTTTATTTATTTTCTTTCATATTTTAAAATCTTTTAAAATAATATTTAAATAATAAAACTATGTTCAATATAAATTTTTTTAATAATATTTTTTTTGAAACATAATTTTTATCCAAAAAAATAAATTCCACACCATCCATAGGTGCGGTCATATGGTCTTGCCTCAAATTTGACTTTAAGGAAAATATAGAGTATTTTATATCAAAATTTGTCTGTTCAATCTCTTGAAATCAATGGTAATGTCCTTTTTGGATGAAAATGGACCCATCAAAAGCTCAATATTGAATTTTTGTCAAACTTGAGATGGGGCTTGCACATTTGGAATCTTTGATACCATGTAAGAATCACTAATAGACTCAATCTCCTAGGATCACCTACAAAACTAAGATCAAGCTTCCACATGAGAGAAACAAAGATGATGAAATGCTAGAATATGGTGCAATAACAATAAATAATAATATCACTCTCAAAATGATACAATATACATTAACACTCCCTTGTAGTGACCAAGATGATATGAAGTCATCTAAATTAACTCATAAGAGAGGTGAGTGTTGATTATATAGTTGAATATGGGCATAAAATTACAAGAGATAATAACTCCAAAATACCCAAATTAGGTGGGATTTTTACCTACTTGGAAAATGTCAAACATGTGGTTTTGCAAACTTAGGTTAAGACAAGAAAATGGTTATAGAGAGGTGGCTGATAAATCTAAAAGAGGGCGAGACATTCAACTACCTAAAGATGGTTGTGAATGACACATATAATTTTAGGATTGTGCCATGTGACCTCCACCTAACTATTTTAATATAATCTAAACAAGCTTAATATATGTATAGGAAAAATAAATATTCCATAACATAAGGTAAAATAATAATCTAGACCAACAAAATGAGCATGTAATATGGGTGGGGATTTTTTTATTTGAACTTCATATGCTTTTGGTGTTGGAATCTCATTGTGTTAAGTTATTAGTTTTGTAAATTTGAATCCAATTTTGGATTTAAGAGACTTGTGTGTCCATGAGACACTAGTACATTTGACCCACTTTTTAGACCAACATTTCCGACCAAGCTATAATATGATTTTCCATGGTTGGTTATAGAAGGAGAAATTTGATTTTTTTAAAAATCTATTCCCGTGTTGGTCAGAATTACAACCCTAAAGAGTGGTCGTAATTTTGACTAACATGGGAATGTAAGTAAAAAAAAATTCAAATTTTATACATAGATCCCGCCTACCGGCACATTTCATTTTATTTCATTTTGGCATAGTCCGTGAGCAAAGGAGTGATGAAGGAGGTGGTATAAGGTGGGAAGCTACACTAGGTCGACACTGCATGCCTATATGCAAGTAAGTTTGAGTTAGTGGTTGAATATCACAAAAGTGCGGACCAGTGAGCAATAAAATCTTCATTTTAAATCTTAACCAGCTAGGGTTTTTGGAGTTTTTTTAAAATCTTACGGGTACAATAAACTGGTGTGTGTACATATGTGACTGGTGTGTTAACAGTCTTTGTGTGATTTCTATTTTCAATATGTATAGATGTTCCCTAGTTGTTTCCTTGGTGATTTTAAACACCTATTGATTAGTTTGGCTTTATTGATTTTTGAGACCAGGTTAAAAATCTATACAAACCCAAAATATATAAAGGAAAGAAACTTGCATTCCAGCTCTTTTTCCTTACTGCAATATCTTTAACTTATCTTTGAAAAATGATTCTTTTTTCACCCATATCTATGTTTCCTCCATCTAGAAGGGGCTTTTCCTCCAGAGCCTTCTCAAGTTAATGTTGACCAAGAATGATTAGCCTACCATTTTTTTGAAGTGATCAACAATTTACACTTGGTTAATGTCATAGGTTAACCACATTAAATATTTCAAAGCTACCACTTGACATTATGCTAACATGAACCATCATCTTTAGCACAATCCCTGCAACATTTTATTGCATTTGGGCACTGCATTCATACACACATTACTACAGTCAAGTTATAAACCAAACCAAGAAAAAAATGTGACATGTCCCTAAGGAATAGCTTCAAACATTCATTTTCATCTATTGAATGCATTGAAGATTATTTTGAATCACTGTTCCATGTGTTAATACTGGATAACAGTCACTGTGACTGCAAACTGTGACTTTACCTTGAAGTTTTACAATGTTTCTCATGTAATTTTGATTGGATAAAGATTAGAAGGATTCCGTAAGATATTTGAAAGCATTATCACATGTTTTGAAGGTTCTGAGAGTCATTTAACATGACTTTAACCTCACACATAGCGGATTAATGTATAGAAAACCCTCTTTCCAACCTAGGTATACAGGAGTATGTATTGAGTTGTTATCATTGGCATAGCTAGGATCATTTCTTATGTGATTTGGTATGATACTCTGGTTGCTAAAATTGCCTTTCTTTTGGAAAGTAGTGGAACAATAGGAATTTTTCACTTTTGTCATAGATGTGATGATTCCTCTAGCGATCATGTGTAATCCCCAAGTCATTAGTGTTGACAACCTCAAGAAAATCCAGCTGTGAACTTGGACATACTAATAATTGAGGGGTAAAGTTTGAACCCTAAGCCAATTTAACATAAAAATTAATTACTAAGAAAAACATTTTAAGCTTGGTTTATTCCGACCAGGCAATGTTTTTACAACATATTCAGTGCATCTATTAGAAATACCTTTAAGAGATACAATCACATAGACAACTTACTCTTCTTGTTGGAATAGGACACAGAGCACTTAAAGTACTAGGATGGCTGATGACACATTGCTTCAGGGTGGTCAAGGAGTTATGGTCTAATGTTAATAGAATAAACTCTAAATGCATACTTATGGTTCAAATTCCTTGACAACATTAAGGCAACCCATAACTCCATTAAGCACCTGGACAAGGCTGTGTCCTGGCAATTAGACCACCTGGTCCAAGATTCATCAAGAAAAAGAAAACCAAAATACATTGACATCACAAAATATGTGTTACTGCTTTTATATAATATTACTCACCCAAGATCCATCTTACCCATCCAAGATTCACCAAGAAAAAATAACAAAATATATTGATTTAACCTCGCATAAATAGAAAAAAAACATATTAGCTCAGCCTTAAATTTACCCAAAAAATAATAAGGACTAATCACATTGATATAACCTCACCCATAAGTTTATAAGAGAAAAATGAGTGAAATCCATTGATACAACCTTAGCCAAGAATTGCCTTAAAAACTGCAAAATACATTGATATAACCTCAAATAGGATTTATTAATTTTTAAAAAAAAAGATACATTCATTTAAACCTGTCCACAAATTGTCATTAAAAATTTGGAAAAATACATTGATTTAAACCCCATCCAAGATTTATCACAAAAAAAAAAACATAATAAATTAATTTACCCTCACCCAAGATTTACTAAGAAAAATAACATAACAAAACAAATTGACATAATCTCATCTAAAATTATCAAGACATAAGGGAAAATATCTTCAAATAACCTTGCCCAAGATTCTCCAAGAAAATAAATGTAGAATATAGGGATACAACTTCACCTGATAGCTACCAAAAAAATAGAGCAAAAACCATTGGTAAAACTTCACTCGGAGATTTAGCAAGAAACAAAAAATTAATATACATTCATATTCGATACAACACATGTGTGTGAGGGAACTCACTCGATTTGGTAAGATGACTAACTCATAGGGTGTCCAGAAATTGGTCAATTAACTAGAGATATTAAAGTAAGGAATAAGGTCAAAGTGCATAAAATGACATAGGCATCTTCCTTTTATAACCGTGTGTCCTCAGCCTAAATTTAGATATACACTAGTGTATGCATAAACCTCACAACACTCATTTCTTTTTGTGTGATACAATTCTTTGGATATTAAGGTAACATATATAATGCTTCAACTCAGTAAAATTCACATCGACGTGTCTAGGATCCATGCCCTCTCTCCATCCAAGTCATTAGAATTTGAGATGAAGCTCTGTAAGATGCCTTTCATATCGAAAGCTATCATTGCCTCTAATGCTTTTAATGGCACAATCTCTTCGGTGACATCACAGGTACAAGAATGCTTGTAGAACTTAGAATAAAAATCCCACCAAAAAAATCCAAGTCCTCTAAATATGCTTTGAGTTTAAATAAATATTTTTTTAATTTCCTTATTTATGATTCCTTCAAGAGAAAGTAAATGAGAGCAACCGAAAAATGCCCAAAAGGAATAAAATTTCAGAGTAGCTTCAATTTCCAATGGGAATTAGCTAGGATCAATCATTTAAGATCTTTGTTGATCATCCATTTTATATACTAGCATTTAAATGAAACATTAAGCATAGTAATAATATGCTTAATCTATTAGTAATTGGCAGATTAAGCATACTATTACTATGTAGAGTTAGGGCCAAGTTCATGCACGGAAGAAAAATTCTAGTACCCTATAGAATTAGTCTAACAGTAAATTTATAACAATGTAGATAATAATCAATTTGTTATTACTATGCATTAAACATGCTAAACTGATAAAGGTGTTATCTGCATTTAATCTGCCAATTACTAATAGATTAAGCATATTATTACTATGTTTAATGTTCTATTTAAATGCATTTAACACAAAAAACAAATTTACAAAACTAAACCAATTTCATGTTTACAAAAAAGATCTAATAGAACTCCCAATAATTCTTAAACATACTTTATCTGATATGATGAATTCTTTAACAATTAAGGTTGGAGTAGACATAGTTATCACACAGTTTTTTGTGTGGTACAAGGAATATTTGGCTAGGTCAAATCTTCTTTCATACTAGTAGTCTAGAGAATTAGACCTTTATTAAGAATTCATCATATCAGATAAAGTAATTCCGACCAACACGGGAATAGAAGTAAAAAAAAAAAAAAGTCAAATTTTATACATATATCCTGCCTACTGGCACATTTCATTTTATTTCATTTTGGCATAGTCCATGAGCAAAGGAGTGTTGAAGGAGGTGGTATAAGGTGGGGAGCTGCACTAGGTCAACACCACGCACCTATATGCAAGTAAGTTTGAACCAGTGGTTGAATATTACAGAAGTGCAGACCGGTCAGCAATAAAATCTTCATTTTAAATCTTAACTAATAGATTAATCATATTATTACTATGCCTAATGTTCCATTTAAATGCATTTAACACAAAAAACAAAATTATAAAATTGAACCAATGGCATGTTTACAACAAAGGTCTAATAGAACTCCCAACAATTCTTAAACATACTTTATCTGATATGACAAATTCTTAAACAATTAAGGTTGGAGTAGACATAGTTATCACACAGTTTTTTGTGTGGTACAAGGAAGATTTGGCTAGTTCAAATATTCCTTCGTGCTAGCAGTCTACTGAATTAGACCTTTATTAAGAATTCATCATATTAGATAAAGTATGTTTAAGAATTGTTGGGACTGGTCCTTTGGTGTGTATTAAATAGAATAGAATTTTGAGCATATTATTATCATTCTATTTCTTTGTTGTAAACATGCTATTGGTTTAGTTTTGTTAAAAAAAAATTTATGTTAAATGCATTTAAAATAAATGTCTAATTTTGTAGACTACTAGCACGAAGGAAGATTTGACCTAGCTAAATAAAGGTCTAATTTTGTCGACTATTGGTTTGACAAATATTCATTGTCTTCTGATTGTCTTCTTTATATACTAGCATTTAAATGGAACATTAAGCATAGTAATAATATTCTTAATCTATTAGTAATAATATGCTTAATCTATTATTAATTATCTGCATTTAATCTGCCAATTAATAATAGTTTTGTACTACACGTGCAACGTATTGTCAGTTTGAAGATAGTCTGTGCCATATGTGATGGTTATGTAATGAGAAAGTTATGATGATTTAATTGTAAAACTAATGGTCCCTTGAAATGTTCAAAAAATTCTCAAAAGATGCACTCTCATGGAATACGATGACTTCAGGTTATGCACAAAATGGATCTATCTTCTATCACTATGATCTTATCCTATGTCAAAATGGGAGATTTATGACAAGGTATAGATTTATGGGGTCACTTGAGTGATCCAAGATTTTATGTAAGGGTCAAGGACCTAAAGGTATATTTAATTTTTTTATATGGCCATTGATGCCATTATTATCATGTAATTGCACTTCAAAGTTCAAAGATGCCAAAAAGATGTAAAACTGCATTTTTATGCAATTATGGCCTAAAGGGCTAAATGAGGGTTTAGTAGAGGTTTAGGTAGTTTAGGGGATTAGGATAGGAACCTAAAACCTTTTGAAAGGTTAAAGATGATGCAAAAAATATTAAAGTGGCCAAAGTTGACAACTAGACAACAATGCAAATGAATAAATAACTGTAATAGTCATATAACTGACTGTGCAGGTTAAGAAGTTGAAAATCAGTTTGTAATGGGATTTTGGTCAATTTTGTACGTGATTTTTATGGGAGAGGAGTCTTAGAAGTTGTGGGGAGGTGTGTATGGTTGAAGAAGACAATGTAATGAACTACCAAGCAATAAACTTTTAATTCTTTACAAACAATCACTTCTCTGCTCGTGAAGACACAGTCTGGTGTCTATATAATTAAACTCTCTATTCAATGCAACATTGATAGGAAAAGCATTCATTGATTGGTATTATAAGTTTTTATCATTTAATGTACTGATTATATTGTTTTGAAGTCTTAAAATCAAAGAATTCCAGTCCTTTTATTAACTGTTCCTGTACAGTGCTTGGCGTGCAAACAATCTTTGTCTTGAAGAACCAATGATTTCCTAGGCTCTCCCACTTTCTGTGAATTTAATGTGACTTGTAGGAGAAGCCTTGCCTTGTATTACTTGGGCCTATAAGTGTTTATGCAGGGAAGGTGAAAGGAGGCAAGGAACAGTGTCTGTCCTAGGTGAAAGACACATGAAATGGCACACTAGACAACACAAGTTATTGGCCTTGCCTTGTATTATTTGTCTTCCAACTTTTAAATTACATTTCTATTACACTACTAATGTTGTTGAATATGAAACCTTCATTCCAAGTTTGTAATTTGGTGTTAACAAGGGAAAATAGTAATTGCAACATCACTACCAGGATATTACAACAAACTTGCAATTTTTTTCAAGTATAGCTTACAAACATTAGAAGTCTTGTGAAGAGTCTTGGTGAGTTTAAGCACCCTTTTTCCTATTTTATGACTGAGCGATCAAATTTGGGGAAGAATCAGTGCATGCAATGAGAAAGAGAGAAAAAATGGTGTAGTATAATTTTAGGAACAAGTTGGCCCTTGGCTAGATCAATACTACTCGTAATCTTATTGCCAAAGTGGCCAAAGACTATGTTAGGCTGATAAAATATGGGGATTCTCTTTACCGCTGCAGGATCAGTTGTTGTCTCAATAGGATTCATGTTGCAATGCCCAAGCTGCGAGATGGGAAAGAGAGGCCCCCTTGTAGGATTCATGTTGCAATGCCAAAGCGAGTTGAAATGACCAAGGAAGTTTGACAAGAACAAGGAATATGGCTTAAACACAATGGGAAGACATCTTTCTAGCCTAGGCCTGGATCCTTCGATAATTAGCTTCATAATAAATGAAGTAGATGAGATCTGAGCAATTAGCTTCCCAAGAAAAATCTCATAAATGAACTATGTGTACCACAATTCATGTGCCCTTTGTATGTACCTAAATGATCTATTTGAAATAAGGGTAAGGCTTAAAGAAGTTAATTTTGCATCACAGCCTATAGTTGTTGTAGTAACAGAGCATCAAGTGCCACCTTCAACACAATATGATCACTAGATAGGTCTGTATGTTTTATGAAGTTTGGTCATTGTAGTTGCAGTTCTTGCTTCCTTAGTACCTTTAGTGGTAATTTATCTACTTCAATTTCATCCAACAACCAAAATTCATATAACATACAAACCTGTCTAGTGATCATATTGTGCTGAAGGTGGCACCTGATACTCTTCTGCTACAACAACTACAGACTATGATGCAAAATTAACTTCTTTAAGCTTTACCCTTGTTTCAAGTATATCATTTAGGTATGCACAGAGGGCACATGAATTGAGGTACACATAGTTCATTTATGAGATTTTTCTTGGGAAGCTAATTACTCAGCTCTCATCTACTTCATTTATTATGAAGCTAATTATCGAAGGATCCAGGCCCAGGCTAGAAAGATGTCTTCCCATTCTTTTATGGATAGGTGTTTATAAAACATATATACCTTTTTCATGTGCATTCTCAATTCAGAGTTGGAAAATATTATTTTGGATGTGAGGGAGAGAAGCCGAACACATAAAGAACATGCACATAAACATGAAAACTGAGAAACATAAATGTAGATATCACAATAGCTGAGAAACATAAATGTAGTCATCATGGTCATAATTTTTTGGAGACACAACATAATTGAATGGTATACCCAGATGATGCAACACAACCACTACTCCTCCAGTTCCACGTTGACACTACAGGATCCAAAAACCATAGATAAGGAATAAATTTAGAGAGCGGAGGAGGGCCGCAAAGACCAAAATAATATAGGGTCCTTATATTATTTTGATCATTATGGACCTCCTCCTATCTCTAAATTTATTCCTTATCTATGGTTTTTGGATCCTGCAGTGTCAACTTGGAACTGGAGGAGTAGTGGTTGCATTGCATCGTCTGGGTATACCACTCAATTATGTTGTGTTTCCAAAAGATTGTGACCATGATGCCTACATTTATGTTTGTCAATTTTTGTGTCCTAGGACCCCTTATGACCCTTTACGACCCTTTATGATCCCTAAGAATACATCTTAGAGGTCTTAAAATGTTGTAAAGGGTCATAAGAGGCTCCTAGGAGGGGCGAGATGAGCTTCCACCTTTATGTGGTTGGCCCTGTTAAGTAGAGAATGTTAAACTATTCTCAAAACAAAGAGAAGCTCAATAATTTAAGGAGAAGCTATATAAAACCTTCACAAATACCTCTTCTTTGGCCTCCACTCATACCTCTTCTCAGAATCTAGAAAATTTGGATATTGTTTCTCATCCATGCACGAAATGTGCTAGTGACCGTTTGGTTAGTGCTTGATAACACATTTGACATCATACCTTTTTCTCCTTGTAGGTTTTGGATCATACAAGAGTATACTGGATCACACAAGAGCATACTGGATTTAATTCATAAATGTAAACTTTGAGAAAATGGAGTTGTTAATGTTTCGCCTACCTTTTCTGAAAGTGTAAGCCCCAATGCTCGTATAAAAATCTCAATGATGATTAGAATCAATGATGGAGAGTTATGATGATGGAAATGGTTGGAGTACCTTGTATTTAGTAGATGTTGGCAAGCAATCCTTCTTAGCTATTGCTAATGTAGATTAAAATACATACCAACAACAATAGCTAAGAAGCATAGCTTGCCAAATTTTATTTTGTATGTGAAATCTTGGCAATTGCATCTGAAACTTATGCTAAATAATGTAAGTTGTAATTTTCAATTTTCATTACACTGTCACTTTTTATTGTGTAAATTTTCAAATATATATATATATATATTTTTAAATAGTTAAATTAGACTTACTATCCAAACTAGACAAATTATGTTTGTTGTACATGGCACTTGGAGTCAAGTGTGTCTCTAAACATTGTTAGCTTTCCATATTATTTAAGTGTTCTATCACAATTATATTTGACAAAGATTGAATTAGGGATTAAGCATTTTCTCACAATTTTATTTGTACATTGATGAGAATCAATGATGTAGAGTTTTTAGATTTTGATAAGACATATATGTAGTGGAGGCCCAAAAGGATTTTTGTGGAGATTTGCTAGATGTGGAGATTTTCTAGAGTGGCTATATACATACGAGGGTTTCCAGATAAAGTACCAGTGCAAAGATGATGATTCAGTAACCTATGTCTATAAAACCTTCACAAATATCCCTTCTTTGGCCTCCACTCATACCTCTTCTCAGAATCTAGAAACATTGGATACTGTTTCTCATCCATGCACGAAATGTGCTAGTGATATCATTTGGTTAGTGCTACTGATGAAGACTATTCCAACTTCTGTCATTCACTTTCAAAGGTTTATCTTAATGGATGTAATTTTGTACTAGTACCTTGTATTCAACAGATGTTGGCAAGCAATCCTTCTTAGTTACTTTTATTTTATAAGGTTTGTCTTAATCCTTGCCAATAGGTTGTAGTTTCATTTTCTAGATGCATAAGTCAGAGGGGGCTTACAATAATAAATCATGTAATGTTGTTTTGAATACGAAGAACACTAGAAAAACTGAATCAGTAGAGGAGGAGAATGACGAGGATATTGATGCTCCGCTTAGCCATTACCTTAGAAAAACAAGCAAGAAACCAAAAAAGAAATGATTGTAATTAATATTTTGTGCTAATGAAAGAATTTTGTCTTAAAGGATATAATTTTGTACTAGTAAATGTTGATGAATGGTGTGTTAATGAATGTTATCATGTGATTATAATGATTGAATGTTATATTTCAAAAATGGATGAATGAATGAATGAATGTTATTAGATGTTAATGGGGAATTTAGAGTGATGTTAAGGGTGGGGGGTAGGGGCCAAATGAGCTTCCACCTTCACATTATTGGCCTTGTTAAGTAGAGAATATTAAACTATTCTCAAAACCAAGTGAAGCTCAAACTAAACCAATGACATAGATTCAATGGTCAAAAACACCTACTTCTTATTCCATATTATTTCTCATTCACTTTAAGAAATATTTTACTTCTTAAACATGTTCATCAACCAGTCTACATCACCATGTTCATCAAATTAGATTTATAAATAAGAGAGTGAATGGGGAATTTTTATAAAGCACTTACCTTTACGCCTAAAAATCTAGATGAAAAATATTTAGCTGCCTCTAAATGACTCATTCTCATGTTTCTTCCTACCCCTTTTTCTTTCCTACTACCTTGTCTTAGGTAGCTTCCTTCTTATGAGTTTTTTAATTGATTATGAATGATGAAGTTTTATGGCTACACTGTTATTGATAAGTTTTATTTAATGTGTTGTATAATGTGCAGGTGACAAGTTGATCTCACTAATTAAGGATAGAGATGCCCCATATATACTTTCATTCATCACCTTCACATGTTAATATTGCATATAGGGAGTTAAAATCATTTAAAAGTGTCACTCACTCTTGCCATGGATGTCTACTCTTTATTCCTAGCATTTGGCTATCCTTGACTGTTATGATCTTGTTGATCTCTAATTTTTTCACCGTGACTACTCTCCTCTTAAACATATTTTTAGATCTATTTTTTGATAGCAATGAAAAGATCTCATATCTTTGAAATAGTGAGATTATCCCAAGGACAATGATGTCCAGTGTTATAATAATGAACACCATGAATTGGTCAAAAACCCATTAAATGAATCTACTGTATCAAGAAAATTAATCTTTGTCTTAAAAAATGAGAGCTTAGAAAATAATCCTTAGAGCCTTTTTAAAAGATTGACAAGATTAATGGCTACAGATACAAGTTGTGAAGCTAAAAGTGAAATATTACTCATGTAAGTACATCCAAGAGTGCGGAAGAATATTGGTTTATGTGTTGCACCAGTTTTGGTCATCTCCATTTAAAAAAAATTATCTTACCCATTTATCAACAAAGTCTAAGTTTTAGGGGTTTTATACAGCTTCCCATGTTATTATAATTCCATTAGGTCCCTTTAAAATCCTTCAACACTTAATCATTTTGCTTAAATTTGACCTTTAGAGGCTTAGAGCTAGTTTCATAACAACCATTGAGCCTCAAAAGGTTTCTACTAATCCACCTCCGATTTGACAAAGCCTCTATCTTCCTAATTTTCAGTAAGAGTCTTCAAGAAATTGTAGGTCTTTACTCTCAAGTATTAGTCATAAAGTTGGTTTTCATAACCCTTTTGACAGCCTTAAAAGTTTTCAAAACCTAATGCTCTTTTTAAAAGTTTATCATAAAAAAGAAAAATTTCAACAAAATTTTAAAGTTTATTTTAAAGAGTGACTTCTTTGGTTTCAAAAATATTGTTAGGAACTAACAAGTTTCTCACAACCTTGTCATATTTTGAATACAAACCAAAAACTTTAAATGCCCCAGTCGAAGAAGAAAGAAAGAAAGATTGCCAAATACATAAGAAAACTATAAAGTGAGAGTCAAGAAATATTTTGAAAAATGATAAGGTTTTCAAAAACTTGTCAATGTCTATAACATAGCTCACAACATCTCTTTCATTTCAATTTTCCAAAATCTCACAAATGGGAAGGAAAGAAACAAAGCAAGAAAACAAAGTAGAGACCAAACAGGGTTATGAAACCTTTTTAAAACTCTAATAAGGTTTCATGAATGTACCTAAAGTTCACCTCTCTATTCAAAAATTAACTTTGAAGATATGGCACTAGTAGAGGCCATTTACCAAACATTTATTATTATTAGAGCTAAAGCAATCTTAAATCAAATATATTTGATTGAATTTAGTGGGGAAGAGCCCTATACCATTACAAATAGAAAATAAAAACATCAAGCAAAAGGATCATTACATGTTAGAAAAGAAAAGTTAGCCACAAAGTACCCCAAAAATATAGCATAGCATTGCTAACAACAACTCTATCTATCCACAAAGGAGGACCAAGAACAAGACATTGTAAATTAGAGTTGGGATCAAGCAATGGATCCAATGGAATAATTTGAGTACTTTGGGACTCACCACTTTTCTTGGAGTGAACAATAGCTTAAGTAGAAACATTATTCTCATAAGATGCTAAGGGAGTAGTGCTAGAGGAACCATCAAATGGAGTAGATGAGTTAATTATGTGGACAAAATATATGGTAGGGTGTACTTGACAATTTAGGAATAGAGAGTTAGAAACCATGGACAAAATGAGGCCACAACTTGAGAGAGCACTAGAAAGAGCCATAGTGGGGGCTAAAAAAGAAGGAATAACATGGGTTGTTTTAAATAAAGTAGTGGGATCAACAACAACATGATCCACCTATAATTTAGGAAAATAGTGTTTGGTAGTCTATGCATGCAAACTGGGAATCTTAGGCCTATATTCACTTACATTGGAAAGATAATGATAAAATTGGATCAAGATTGTTTGGGCACAAAGTGGATTTAGTGGTCCTTCATGAGGAGCAAAAAATGTTTATGTAATTATGAAAGAGGAATACAAAATCTAGGACAAAGTATGCCAAAATAAAAATGTTTAGCATATACAATAGAATAGAAATTATATATTGTATCATCTTAAAATGGAAGCACTTCCATCTTGATAGGTTTAGCACCCTCTTTTAGTGTATTTTCATGATAAATTTGCATTTAGGATGCATTTGCACTTGATTCCTTCATTCTAGGTGAAATTAGGGTTAGGATCCTGAGGATTCTCCTTGATTTCCCTTCTCTATTACTCTATTTTCTAGGTAGGATCTAGGTATAGGTCCTCCTAGCCTTCATCATATTCATCATAGGACTATGTGCCCTTCCCTAGTACTCTGCCCTATTCTGTCATCATTTATAGGTCTCTGGGCATCCCCGAGACCTCCTATTTTTTGCTCTAGTTGGATTTGGACCCCTAGGTCAAGGTTGAGGTTGAATTTGACCTAGGTCAAAGTCAAGGTCATCCTTGACCTCTTTCAGGCTTTGATCCCCCTCTTCATATTTTGGTCCCAGAGGACCCCAAAATCAATGTCGGGCTTTCAGATCCAAATGCAGGAGGGTTTTAATTTGAAATTCATTTAATTTGTTTCCCTCCTTAGTTGTTTATTGTGATTGGACCATAATTTGAGGTGAAATTTGAATTATGGGCCCTTACGTTGCTCGAGGAGCCTCACCTTGAAGTCTCTATATGAGCACTCTCTTTTGCCTTTATTTTCACCTAGTATCCCTCAAGTGGAGACACAATCGATTCAAGCAAGAAAGAGATGGTGAAGTACTGATGAAAGATTGAAAGAGGATGATATAGAAGATCAAGTTCTTGTTGATATCAAGCACTTTTGTGGACAAGCCATTGTGGACATTTCCTTTGAGCAAGAAAGATTCCTTCTTCCTTGATCCATCATTTTCAATCTTCAAGAATTCAAACACATAATCATGGGATAGAAATCATGGATTATGAGTTTGGTGAGAATAATTTATCTTTTGGGGGCTTGGTATGCTTTCTTGTCATATATCAAATCTATGCATTTCTTTCTCATATCAATGCATGCTAGGGTTTTTAATCTAGAGGATTAGATCTTGGCATTACACATTCAATACACACACACACATTCTATTACATCCGGCTATTTGTGGAGGTGGAGATCACCAAAATAGGGGTTTGAATAAGGCAAAACCCTATATAGCCACCCCAAAACACCATTTTCAAATATCTACATTCGTTGTTTCAGGAGTTATAGAGAAGATATAAATACCCATTTGGCCAAACTTCCAGGATCCGCGAACAAAATTTTTGTCAGAGTAGTGCAGGTCAAGGTCAACTTTTTGGGGTAAGATTGTACCCTGGGGTAAGATCTTACCCTGGCCCTGGGTCAAGGTCAACCTTCATCAGAAAGATAAAAGATTTTTGGGTTTTCTCTGTTTCGGTATTTCCATGCCGAAGCTAGTTGCAGCAATTCCCAAAACTAAACATAAACATCAGAAAATAGGTATTTCTAGATCAGTTTGATAATGAGGTATGCATTTAATCTTTTCTAATTTCAAGCATTTCCAGATTTACATTTCATATCAATTCAAATGTATGATGATAAATGCGGGTTAGGATCTCTATTTGGTACATTACTAAAAACCCTACCTACATCCACATTTTTGGTGTTAGATTTTCATTTTGTGTTAATTATTTGATGTTTATAAAGGTAGATTTCTTTTATGCTCTTGCATTTATATTTCAAAAATACAAAAAAATTGCAAAATTCATTTAAAAATACAAAAATATTTACATTTTCATGCTTGTAGAGTTACTTTGTGTTCAACGCGTATGATTCTTTTTTTAATACTTTGATGAGGATTTTATTGTACAAGAGGATAGATCCCTTAATGAGGTACATGGTAGTGAGGATGAAAATTGTTTGAATGATATCTCCATTGATCCAATTCCTATTTAACTCTCCTCCACAACCTCTTCAATTGACCTTTACCATAGGGTGTGTGAATGGTTGCCTTCATGTTCCACTATTTGCAACATTGAAAAGCCTAAGATGATATTCCATAAACCTTTGATGACGGTAAAAGGATGTCCTCAAATAATAGTTAAGGGTAAACCTAGAGATCCTTTGGATTTCTTTGATAACATAGATTCTATTTCACATGCTTATCACACATGGAATAATCCTCAGCCTACTGTTCTAGTTTCTTTATCACCTTCTCAACTTGTGCTTCCTCAAGCTCCTAGGTTTCCTTCTACCTTTAAGGAGTATGACTTAGTTGACCACTTACGTGCTACTCCTGCTAAGATATCTTTATGGGAATTACTTCAAACTTCCCCGACATATCACGAGGCATTGCAAAAGGCTTTATTAACTCTACCTTGTTCACCTCCTAATCAAGAGAACATTCATTCTATTTTGGATTCCATGCATACTATGCATTTTGTACCTCCTATTGTGTTTATCGATGATGATCTACCTTCTCAAGAGGTGTAGAATCAATATGATGCTCTTATGGTTGTTGTTTCTATTCATCAGAGTATCATTCATAGAATGTTAATCGATAATGGATTTGGGCTTAATGTTTGTAGCATGGATATGCTTAAGGAAATTAAGGTTGATCTTACAACTATTCAACCTGATAATGTCCCTATACGTGCATTTGATAATATTGCAAAAAGAACTTTTGGTATTATTACCTTACCTGTTAAAGTGGGTCTGGTTATTCTAAACACTCCTATTCATGTGATGCCTAGACCTCTGAATTATAACCTTCTTTTAGGAAGACCTTGGTTACATACTATGCATGTGGTCCCTTCTACTCTTCATCGCAAGGTTAGGTTTATCTATAACAACTTAATGTACACATTACATGTAGATGATGCACTAAATCCTTTCCTAAATGCAGAATATGCTAAAATTTATGAGCCTCTTCAACCAAGCAAAGAGATTGAAAAACAACCTGAGATAAAACAAGTAGAGATAAAAAAATCTAAAGCTCCATCTTCTTCCTTGACTAAGGATGATTGGGGAACATTGGACTTTAATCCTACTTTCATTGGAGAATATAAGGTCTCTGATTTGGAATTTGTGAAACAACAAAGTGAATTTGAGAAACAAGTTTTTACTCCTTCCCCGCTTTTTGAGGAGTTAAAAAGTAACTTTGTTGTTGCCTTGATTGACTTTGATTTATAAATCTATACAAAGAGAAGATCATGTTACTATTTTATGACAGATATTTAAAAGGATTAGAAGTTACAAAATGAGGTTGAATCCTAAGAAATGTGTTTTTGGAGTTGATTCTAGAAAATTATTAGGATTTATAATCTCTAAGCGAGGCATAGAAGTAGATACTGAAAAGATTGAAGCTATTGTTAATATGCCTCCTCCTAAGAATATTTCTCAATTACGAAGTTCACAAGGAAAAATTCAATCTATTCTTCTCCTTGTTTCCAACTTAGCCGATAGAACAATTCCTTTTACTTTCGTTCTTAGGAAAGATACTACTTTCTCTTAGAATGATGAATGTAAACAATCATTTGAGAAATTTAAGGAGTATCTTGCCAATTCTCCTATTTTGCAACCGACAAAATTTGGTAAACTCTTTCATTTGTATACTTCTACCACTTTGAAAGTGGTTAGTGCATTGTTAGCTTAGTATGATAGTGAAGGTAAAGAAAGACCTGTGTATTACATTAGTCAAACTTTACTTGATTATGAAACAAGATATACAGATTTGGAAAGATAATTTTTAGCTATAGTTTATGCTTTCCAGAAACTCAGGCATTATCTACTAAATTTTGAAGTCAAGGTGATTGTTAAATTCGATCCTTTGAAACATGTTTTTCTCAAAAATTGATCTCTCTGGTCTTTTGGCAAAGTGGGTGATGTTACTTACAAAATTTGATCTAAATTTTATTTCTTATAAGTTGATTAGAGGACAAAATTTAATAGATTATTTGGCTAAAGCTCCTTGTCCTCATTCTGATACATGATCTACTTCAATAGAATTTCTTGATGAAAATATTCTAGCTATTCAACAGGATGATGTTTGGGTATTATATTTTGATGGGTCTAGATGTAAGATAGGATCTAGTGTTGGTATTATCTTGATTTCTCCTACAAAGAAACCAATCCCTTTATCATACAAATTAACCTTTCCTTGTACTAATAACATTGTGAAGTATGAAACTCTTATAGCTGGCCTATGAGCAGCTTCATCCCTTAACATCAAGCACTTGCAAATATATGGAGATTCACAATTAATTGTTGAACAAATTAAAAGAAATTATCATACTAAGAATCATAAAATGACACAATATAGAGATCTGGCTCTTGATGTACTTTCATAGTTTTCTTCTTATACAATTCAAACTTTACCTAAGAAAGATAATTGACATGCGGATGCCATGGAAAGCATAGCTTCTTTGGTTTTTCTTGAAAACAATGCTGAAAATTTTCAATTTACTATACAAACTCTTAAAAACCCTACAATTTCTAAGGTTACTTCTAATTTTTTTAATTTGCATTTGGATGAATGGTATTCTCATATCTTTCATTTTTTGAAAGATGGTACTTTTCCTGAATCGACAACAAGGAACACACATAACCATATTAGGAATCTTGCAATGTCATACATCATTTTAGGAGACATGCTTTACAAACCTTCTTATGAGGGTTTACTATGTCTTGAGAGAACATAAATTCTGGTAGCTTTGGCAGAAGCTCATTCTGGTTCTTATGGGGGACATTTTGGTAGAAAATATTTGGTTAATAAACTACTTAGAATGGGATATTATTGGCAAACAATGGAACAAGATTCTTTCATGTTTGTTAAGAAATGTCCTCAATGTCAACATCATAGTAATTTGATTCATGCTCCTACTCATAAGCTTCGTAATCAATTTTTGATATGGCCTTTTAGTATTTGGGGTTTTGATCTTATTTGAAAAATCTCACCACCTTCTTCTCAAGGACATATGTATATTCTAATTGCTACAGATTACTTTACGAAGTGGGTAGAAGCTGTTCCTCTTTGTTCAACAACCGCAGATGTTATTTGTGATTTCATCCTTAGTAACATGATTTTCTACCCCTTCAATGATAGTTTCAGATAATGGTACCTCTTTTAAGAACAAAGAAGTTGTGAAATTCTTGGAGAAATATCAAATTCAACATATATTTTCAACACCTTATTATCCTCAATCTAATGGTCAAGATGAAGCATCAAATAAAATCATTGAATTTTTTTTGAGAAAAATAGTTAACAAGCATGTGAAAGATTGGCATACCCAATTGTCATATGCTTTATGGGCTTATAGGACTAGTGTTCATACTGGTACAAGTACTTCTCCTTACAATCTTGTTTATTGTACTGACACTATTATGCCTTTGGAAATGGAGATACCTTCTTTACATGTTTCATTTCATGGCATAATTGACAAGGATACATTTTGAGAACAATGCTTACAAGAATTGGAAATATTGGATGAGCAATGAATACATTCTCTAGAACATATAAAAGCTTATCATAAATCTCTTCAGAAACAATATAATCATAAAGTTATTGAATGATCATTTTCAATAGGTGATTTAGTATTATATGAGAATTAAAGGAATGTGAACGCTTTACCTGGTGAAAAAGGAAATTTTAGCCCTAATTGGCTTGGACCTTTTATCGTGATTGAGGACTTTGGTTCAGGTGCTTATAAACTTGCTGATATGGATGGTGTTTCTCTTAAGGAACATATTAATATTATGCATCTTAAATGTTATTATCCTTAATTTCTTTCTTTTTTTCCTATGCATTTATGTATTCCTTATAAAATAATTATTATGTTTTTTTTATAGGTTATGTATTTTTAGCAAAATTACATTTGAATTCATTTATGCACCTGCTTTCTTTCTATTAAGTTTTATATTGATGAAAATATAGTAATCAAACATAGAACTAACTACTAGAGAAAGTTTTTCATTTATAAAATCTTTTCAATTTTGATACATATGTGGCCCATGGCCCTATCTATCACTCTTCCTATCTCTATGCACTGATGGCAGATGACTCTTAGATCTCTCTGATCTATGATGACCAGCAAGAGATCTATGACCAGTAGTCTGTGAGTGGCTCCTGGGCCCTTTATAGCTTGTCCATTAGATTATCTTCTCTCTCCTTGCACAATCTCAACTCTCATTGGACACATGTAAAGATATCAGCATGCCTGTCGGGATCTCTATGACCAATGGAAGACTCTTTCTTGCTAGCTAGTAGTCAGTAGGATATACATGTATCATTTAGAACCTCAGATACAAAACTCCTCCACTTCACCACACTAGCTACCAGAGAAAGAACATTTATCAATATTAGTTCTCTTTCTTTATAAATCAGGTTACTTTTTTTTTCAATCAAATTTCATATTCCATACCTGGATCTACCTCATGCACGTCATTGAAGGATCTAGATGGTGGGGGCATGGAGTGACTACTTTCTCCATGCTAGCTCTAACTAGGTCTTGGTGGGGGTGTCTCTGTATGGGCTTGTGGAGGTCATCATGATCTTAGTGGTGATGCGTGAAAAATGTGTACATATGCACCAATATCACTGGTTGGGGGAATCTCCTCTGCTCTCTCCTCCTCTCTCTCCTCCTCCATGGGGTCTCCCTCATAGATGTGCTCCTCCTCATCTCTGAGACCCTCATCCTCCTCTACTATACCATTATCCTAGTGCATCCTCTCTGAAAGACTTGGATCACCTGTCGGATAGTCCTCTGGTAAGATGGGGTGGGTTCCCTTCAAACTCCAATACTTGATGTAGTCTCAGCTCATGCCTAAATAGGACACATCTGATGGTACCTCTATATCCTCTATCTCATCTACATCACTATCTACTATGTCTACTATCGATGGTCGATGTATGGCACCAGGTCTCTAATAGTACCTTGTCAGATGTACGTAACAAGGTACCACTCTAGGGACTTTTTGTAGAAGGTCAAAATGTCTCATCACTTGATCATAGTAGTATGGCATCACTATGTGACTCTAATGTCCCTCTAGCAGTTTTCACTACTGTGAGTGTCTCATATGGTGTTGTGTATCATGCTCCTCTATCATCTGGCAGTACGGTCTCCATATCACATCTATACTTGGAATTCAGTCTAGGCATACCCTCTAATAGAGGATATCTCTGAACTGCTAGACATCTCTCTTAGGATAAGAAACACCTCTTAGTGTACTAGCATCTACCATCACTGGAACACCCTATGGTTGTGTACATGCAAAATGCTCAAACAACCAAATCTATAAAAGCGTGCATACTGAAAGACTCTCTCTGATATCTCACTAGCTAACATAGCTCATGGTACAGGTGTGCTAACATGTTGTGAACCCACAAGAAAATAATCCTATCACTCTCCATCCTTCGTACAAGATGGGTGAAAAGTGTAGAACACACTGTACCCTTTGTGTTGGGTACCACAACCAAGGACAATATACATAGCATGGGTATGTGCAAGATCATGAGGGGCCAAAAAGTGGCGATGTGAAAAATATTCACTTTTCACTCGTCCAAAAGCACATGAAAATGCTTGTTGACTTTTTAGTAGGCCTAGGTGTCAGTACACCTAGGAAAACCTAACACCAAAGCACAGGCTTAATCAAGTACCCGAAAACATATCGCATACTCGATATTTTTTCAGGTACTCGATATTATATCGGGTACTTGAAACCTGTGGCATAAATCAAAACCCACAAGTCATTTTCCTCATTTCTCAACATGTTTTGGGTTTGGAAAATGGCTGCAAATATCATATACATGATATTTTTAGGTATCTAATTTTTGCAACAACAAATTTGATCTCCGCAGTATATACGGTAAGTAAATTCTTTGTATATTTTGATTATTTTATTTCAATTTGATGCTAAATGTAGTTTTTTGGTTGAAATAAGGTTTTGTATTTATTTTTGTAATAATATATGAAATCAAATTGAAATTTAGATTTTTTTTTTTACTTAATCAGGAATGGTTGACAACAATGAAGAAAATAACCCTCCCGCACCAAATAACGATCCCCAAAACAATCCTCCATCTCAAAACCCTTGATCTTTAGAAGATTTGATACAAGATAATTTGAACACAATACAAGGTTTCCAAAACACATATCAGAATATACCTACATTAGGTCCCATGCTTGCCACATTAAATACTATTGTTGAAAATATTGACACTCACGCAACAACATAATGCTGCTCTTCATTAGCGTGATGATATGCACACCCAATTTGATGATGGGCTTGACCATGATGGGATTGTGGCCCTTAATATAAGTAAGGAAGATATAGCCTCCCTTTTTGTGAATCCTAAAATTGGTTACAAGTTGACCCCAAAAAGCCCAAATTATCAATAAAATGGTGCACAAATGAAGCAATGCGCACACACTTTTGGGATCGCTGGTGGATGGTTTTTGATAAACCACCCCATAACAATTTGGAGCTCCCTTTCTATTTCATAAAAAAATTGTATGCTAAGTTTTTGCTTGGTCACAATGTTAATTATTGGAGTATGAGGCCCAACATGGGCATAGGTGGAGGAGCTCCTCAAACTAGGCCATTTGCCCAGCGCAAAAGGGCCACTACCTTTTTTCCCCCCCACTGATGTCACACACCCTCCTCGTGTGCAACATCTTGATATCATTACCAAGGCTACCTCATAGACTATTAGGGCCATTCATTTACTGAGTGATCAATTGATCATGCAGACCAGCTTAGTGTTGCCTCCTAGTGTGGATGATGCTAGCGGATTGACATTTCACTGGAGTTCACATGTATGCGAGCCCCATATTTGCATTATATGCAAGAATATGTGCCTCCGACCACTTACTGATGGTGATACATGTCAGTATGTTATTAATGAGGAGGATGTAGGAGATGCAGCTGCAGAGGCTACAACACCTCATGGAGCATTTACATCTCATGAGAGTGCTCAGAAGGTGTACGTAGAGCCATGGACTCCTGTTGATATGGTAAGAGTAAATATTATAAATAAATTTTTCACATGACTTATTTTATTTATTTATTTAGATTAGTTTTAATGATTGCATGCACTTATGTATATATATTTTTTCTATTTATGTTTAGTTGATGACACAGGAGGAGTTGACATTGGTGGATGAGTCCACACTTTCGGCCATTTCATTTGGCCTTGATGCCTATACGGTATATTATAAATTTTGTACCCATTAGTTTTTTTTATATCATTTGGTGTACATGCTTAAATATCTATCAATTAGAGCAATAAAATTCATACATTTACTAATATATTGTCATCTTATTGTACTCTTGCAGGCTACAGCCAATGTCAATGGGTGGCACGAGGGGGTTCCTTCATCAGGTATTGATAAATGAAAGATAATTAATTGTTTAAGATTAATTATCCATGCATATGTATGCCACTTGTATGTAGTAATAAATATTTTACTTGCACTTTATTGTA